>CM076569.1:765895593-766335295 GCA_034641835.2 Pinus albicaulis | reverse complement strand
GGCTAACTGAAGTTTGCTCAGTTAGGGCTAAAAATCCTCCACTAATTGTGGAGTAACTGCAGATAAGGCCACCAATTTAGGAGTGGCGCCAAAACAGACGGAGGCCGCCAAAATACCCGCCAAAATGAGGGTTAGCATTTAATGTGCAAGTGCGTGGCCACATGTTGAAACGGTAACAATAAATGTTATGTTAACCGTCAGAGTTTTTACGGCTTTAAATATGATTCGTTTGCACAATATAACAAGAACTAATCCTATGGTTCGTTGGTTAAGCCGCTCCGTTTCCTTCGGCCTGACCCCAGTTCGAATCCTGTCACGTCCAAAACAAATTTTAATACGCCATTTCCATTTGACCTTGGGGCCACGTGGCGGCCTCCAGGCTGGCCACGTGGTGCCCTTTCATTGGTTGTCTTGCCGGAATATTCCGCGGGTGTCTGTGGAATGACTAGAAATATTCTCGAAATGTGCCGCGGAATATTCTTTTTTTAATAAAAATATTTTTTATAAAGTCAACTTTGGGCCATTTTTTAACTGAAATTGGCGAACTTCAAAGCTGAATATCTTCCTCATACGGCGTCAGTTTTCAGTGCCGTTTGCATCTACAGGATCATTTTTACAAGCTCTTTCCAGTCGATCTAGTTCAGACCAATTTTGAGCAACTTCATTTTCACCTCCTTCCCAAGCGCTCGGTTGAGGCCTTATCAGGCAAGCAAACATAGAGTTGATCACAAGTTTCAAGAAGGAGATGAGGTATGGTTGCACATAAGCAAAGAAAGGATGCAAGGGGAAGGTAAAAAGCTCAAACCCATTCGCTATGGTCCATTCAAGATCATAAAGCAAGTTGGTAACAATGCATTTCAACTTGACTTGCCTTCATATATGAAAATGTATTTAGTTGTTAATGTTGAAAAATTACATTTGTATGAGCCACCTTTGATCGATGATAAAGGAAGTGATGTTCAACTGCCTTCTATTGAAGATTTCTCGCCAGAATTTCTGGATGAGCTCAAGGAAGATACAATTCTTGACAGGAGGACAAGAGCATCCAAGAGGGGTAATGTTGACTACCTTTGAGTTGGGCTCAAAGGCAGTAAGCCAAGCAAGGAAAAGTGGATGGAAGTTGGAAAGGTGAGGGAGTTGTACCCTCATCTACTGAACAGGTAATCAAATTCTTTTGGGGTCCAAAAGCTTCCCAATGGGGAGGAGTGATCAGGAGTTCATAAATTTTTCTCAAAATTAAAAGTGTTTGAAAGTGTGTTGAACCTGAGTGACCGGGTAGATCTCATCTTCCTGATTATGGCGCCATGAAAATTTCAAAAAAACGATGTCGTATGACCAAGATATCGCGTTCTGATCGATTTCCCAAGTAGCTAAATTTTGTGACAGGTTTGACTGAGATGCCTAGTCAGCATGAGAGTGCACAGTCAGCAAAAAAGGAATATTCAAAAGAATATTCCTTTTCTCAGTTCCAGTCAGAGGATGACAAGTGGCATATTTCATTCATTGGATGGTTGTACGTTATTTATTTTAAGCCAATGGATGGGTGACACATGGCCAGCCCTAAGGCCGCCACGTGTCCCTGAATAGTGTATTAAACTTTTTATGGAGGTCGTCGGGTTCGACCCCGTAACCTCCCGTGGAGCAACCACCCGCTACAACCATTTCACTACGTGTTAGTTCTTAACCCATAAGGGTCAAATATTATATTTTAATTGTAATACTTTGGCAAGTGGGGGTAGGGACCGTCGGCAGTCCCAACCCGCCTGCAGTCCAAGTGTTATGGTCGCATGGCATACCCGCAAACCGCAACAAAAAAAGTTTAACCGACGGTGACTTCGCAGACTCCGCAACCATTTTATGTTTTAAACCTATCACATGTAACTGTTTCCACAAAGATCTCCACGTGGTTAGGATTACTCCGCTATTAACTCTGGTCTCATTACTCTTACCCCGGTTTTCGACCTGAGTTCCACTTGTAATTATCGTAACCGGGGTTTCGGGGGTTGGCATGTGGCCACCCCCTCCCCTTAACCTTAACCTTTGTTGTTAGGACTGGCGGTAAAACATAGCACACCCCCAAATTTTCGGATTTTGGCCAAATGTAACCACAATTAGGTGGATTTATCCACAGCTATTGGAGGTTTTCTAGGAGTGATTGGGCAAATGACTTGGAGGGTCAATTTTCGCCCAAATGGAGTGAATGACGAGTCTATCTAGACTAATTGGAGAATCCTGGAGCCATTGGTGCAGATAAAATAGCCATTAGAGGCCTATAAACACATGTATTTGCAAAAAATTGAGAATAATGAAAGATGGACATGCTATTGGGAGTTGGACCAGCAAATGTAGCCTAGGAGGGGTGAACTGCTTCATCATGCCTGTTGTGTAAATGTTATGTGTGGTTTTATTTCTCTATTATACATTGTTGTTCAATGTTATTTAGGCTTATTTTCATGCTTCTAATTCACAAAATCATCTATATTTCATGGTTAAAATTCTCAATCCTTAAGAAAACAAATGGAGACAAGTATGCACATGTTATTAACTGAAAAGACACTTAGCACAACAAACTAATACAATCCTTTCAGATCAATTGTAGGAAAAATAACATATAATACCAACAATTCCATAAGGTTGAAGCAATAACCTATTTAAATTTTATATATTGGAAAAATTATATTCGAAGTACAAGTCTACTTACATATGGAAATATCACAAATAAAACAATATTGAGACGTACTCAAAGCCCATCAACAAAAAATGTAAAATGATGAATTATATATATTTAAAGAATGTGATCGCCCACCTTCTTCAAAAAATCCAAATGTATCTGAAGTTTGAGGATGTTACCAGAATATTCAAAAGACCTAGCAATAAGTCTATTAGTGAAATTTTTTAGTATTGATGCATTTCATAAGGTATGGAAACTTTCAACTATAAATTTACATATGATTTTTTAAGGGCTATTTACATAACATAACCGAAAAAATTCTGAGAACAACACCACCAATGGTAGTTTTTCACTCAACTTGGAGGAATAGAGAAACTTCAATTAAGTTTCCTGGAGTAATTCTGATTTTCATGCTCATCGGTGTTGGAGCTACAATTGTCATCAACTAGTAAGTTGGTAGCGCTTAGAAAAGAAACACAACCAACATATGGATCTGTATACTTTTTATGAACAACTCTGAACTTACTTCCTCCTACATTCATGTGAAATTTAACCATGAAGCGTGCGCATTCTCTAGAACAGGTCAAATAAAATGTTAGTACCTCACATTTTACAAATTTAATAAGTAAATGTACTAGGGCCTAGATAGACATCCCGAGAAATTCAACATATAACAACATAACATATTTCCTGCCTATAATTGATTAAAAAACATATGATGTCTCGTAGTAGGCAACCTTTAGAAGATTAAACTCATTAAAATCATGATGCCTTAAAAATTAGAAGACTCACTTGAGGCATGCTTCAGAGTAGCCAGTGTGAAGGATAAGTGTTAAACTCCAAGCTGAACTCTTCTTCAGAGTGCATTGAGCAGTGTAAATAGGAGCAACAACAAGCATTGATGGACTATATTTTATGATTACGTAATGAAACAAAGACAGGTTAACCAAAAATAATGTCAGATTTTCCATCTGAGGAATTTTGACTAATACGTATAGCAAACTATTATCAAGAATACAATGAAGACAATGCATCTCTTGAAAAGCAGTTTTGATTAGTGCAACAGATGACCATCCAAAAATAGGAAAAAAAATAGTGGAATTTACCTCTTTATCGGAACCAACTTCCTTCAAAAACCCAATGAGGAATACATATGGAGTGGCAACTGTAATATTGAATTTCATTTGATTTAATATTGTATGTTCCTGCCAAGCATTTTTATCAATTTATCAGTCAAACTTCCCATTGGAGACTATCTCATAATCCAAAGAAAAAACAAAGATATTGGTTGGATTTAATTACCATGGCCACTAACTATTTGGGTGTGTATTATTTTTCAGAGATGCATACGAAGTCATTGATATGTAGAAAGTATGAATCAATTCTTAGACATTCAAACAAAGAGGGTATTCTTCTCCAGGAGAAAATATTATTGTTCCTATATTAACAGTGTGTGCACGTGTGAAACTATGAAAAGGTCGCATTATACCCATCCTTGTGGATGTCAGTATTCATTAAGTCACCTACCTCGGGAGCCACAATTTCATCATATTTTCAAGCTAACAACATTGTCGTGATACCCACTAATTAAGGAGAAATTGGACTTTGTAGAGAAAGTTAAATTCAAAGCTCTTGAAGAGTTGGAAGAGAGTAATAGGGAATTTGATGAATGCAATGTGAGGTTGAGTGAGGCTCTGGTGGCTGAGAAGAGAGCATTGTAGAAATATCAGAGTGATAAGTTTTAGGCCAATGAACTTGAGCAGGCCACCATTGAGGCTGCTTAGAAGAGGGATCAAGCTTGGAAGTATGAACCTGAAGCTGTGTAGAGAGAACATGATCTTGTCAGATGTAGCTTCCTTGAAATTTTCAACTTAAGAGCTTAAGGCCACTGTGACCAAAGAGGTTAAGGATCTTTTCAATTCTTCGAAGGCTAATGCCAAAAAAGCAAAGGAATTGTCTGCAGAGATATGTCCTCTGAAAGAGACTCTCGATTCGACATATGCATCACGGTTGATGGTTGAGGAAGAGGCAAAGGAAAACAAAGGAAGAGGCGAAGTACTGGAAGAAGGCTATTGCAGTAACGACTTCTCACAACGGAGAAATGAATGGAAAGATAACTGACAAATCCACTTATTTTGTGCAACACTCACCATCTGATGTTTTGGAGATGCACCGAATGTGAAATTACCATCACTAATGCATTCAAAAGACTTGGATTACATTGAAACCATGAAGTCAGAGGAGATAGATCATACTGAGATCTCATCAACAATCAAGAAAAATATACCCATGCTACGCAAAATTCGGGAGCTTATGAGAAAGAGAAGTGTACATAAGTAGGGTTTCAACCTGTGATCACATCAATTTCAATCCGGTTGTTGGTGGAGCATTATGAAATTACTGGTATTTCATACCTTTGAGTGCTTCTTTCAGTGTATATTGGCCATACTTCATAGTCTCTGCTATTTGTTTTTTTCTATATATTTTGTTGTTATTTCTGACATTGTTGCAACATCATCAACACCTTGAAACTATTCTAGCCTTCTGATACTAAGACATCCCTGGTGGAGGGAGTTCATTTTATCCTTTTCAAGCTCATCTCCTTGGTGACTCCTCATGGCACTCGTTGCCAGAGTCTGAACTTTCTTATCCTATATTTCTTTTGCCTTTTAGGAACTGGTTTTATCGTAAATGTAATTGTAATCATGTAGAAAATTTAAGCATGTTTTATGTTCTTTCTAAGGTATGAAAGTACATGGTGTCTTTATTATTCTTAATTTTCTAATTCTTCGCACAACCATTTTTGTAGTGAAAGCATGAAGGGAATGTATTTTGTTTATTTATATACAATGTTCCAGTTCAAATGATGTTTTGATTTCCTCCGCAATAGCTTCCAAGTAAATTTGTACCTAATGGGGAAAAAATTTATCATCGACCTTGATTTTTACGTTACTTGTAAGTGGGCATTGACGTTCTCCTCTAACCCTCTTATCTCCTCGAGAGACAAGAAAGGGATTTCTCTTTCCTCCCTCTGGGTAGGGATGGATGGGATAGTTTTCAATGTAGTTATCAATCACTTGCTCCTAATAATTTGTTTCATCTATCAATGAAAATGATATATACTGCTCTAGTTTACAGATGGTGGAATAATATATGATGAAACATCCATCTTTGATCCTCACTGTCACCAAGCCCATTATCTAGTAGTAAGTATATCTGTGATGATTACATGATCTTACTTATAGGGTGTTATTGTTTGGAAATAAAGCATCATTATATGTGTAATATCATTTATCTTAAAACAAGAACTGTTAATAATATGTGACAACATTAGCATGAATATTCAATCCTTGTGAAATAACCAATGGGAGTTGGTTCACATTTCAACTATAGTTGTGCTATTCTTATAGATTTATAGTTAGAGAAATTTGGTGGACACAATGTCGCCTTAGTGGATCTATAGTATGTGGGTCAATCTATTACCGGTATGGTGGATTCAACCTTAGTAGATTCCCAGTTCCCAGACTAGTGGATTTGTTGACTAGCTAATTTACTATCATATGGAATCACTCCCTATATATTTTTATCGGAACTGGTGGAACCAATTAGTATCACGAATTTGGAGGCAGAACTAGTCCAACCGGTTGTCTTGATATGACTAGTTATGTATAGAATCATCCAATTATATATGACATCGTACAACATCGAGGTCATTCCAGAACCTTATATCATGTATCATATTTGCAAATTCCCTGGCATCTTACAAAATCGAGGTCATTCCAAAACCTTATATCTTGTATCATATCTGCAAGTTCCCTACCAACAAGATCATCTGCATAAAATACCTTGAAGGAAGAACTCATCCAACACTATAAGTTGCAATACCTGTGTTGAATTAACAACATCTTCCATCATAGCATAATTGTAGGAAAAAAAAATTAGCATAAGGAGGATCGGGAGGGACTTTAAACAATTTTATATGATCCATTTATTGCATCTGATACGTTTGAAATTATATACTCGCTAAATGTTTGCTATTAAACAAAGCAGCCAACTTAAATCAATTAGAAGAAACTGACCTAAATAAAGAAGAGTGTTTATGAAAAAATTTAAGTAAGCTACTAAAACCATTAACTTGACATATTAAATTTTCCATCCAACAATTCTTACATTCCAATTCTCGAAGTTCCTTTTTCTTATGCTTGTCTATATCTGCAACAATGCCAATGAAATGCTTCTACTCTTGCACCATAGATCCATGTGATAGTTTCCCAAATAGTTTCTTCCACATACTTGGCAAGAACGACCCCGTTCGTAAAGATGGCACCCCTAAGCTTTGCATTAGACTCATTTCTTACTTGGAATCTAACTTTTCTACAACAACATACTTTCTACTGATATGTGGGAGACCAACATGATTGAGAAAATATTTGAATTTTGGATTCTTTACACAAGAAAAAGAAACTATGCCACAAGATTCATAAAGCCATTCAACTAGAAAATTGAGTGTTGTCTCAAACTAATATTTTGTAAGGATTTTCCCTAGACCTCATTTTCCTCTTGGGCTCTTTAGTTTCTTCACACGATCTTCTAAAATATAAAGTGCACCCAGATCTTCCTTTCCCCCAAAGCACTATACGCATTGGGCTACTAAAACAAACAACTTCATAACTGGGGAAAGGTGTGTCAAACATGGCTAGAGTCATAGCTTCTTGTGGTAAGGTAAGAGCACTTATTTTATTGTTTTGGGAAGTGCCAGAAGGTGTAATTGTTTTTGGCGGCACAAAGGAAATTTTGCGCATACGATTGATTCTTACATGGGAACGATAAGTTCATCTCCACTGTTCTTAAATCTTACAATGCATGAGCACCAGAAAGAGACAATCTGGATATAATGTTAAAACCCTAACATCTGTAACTTCTGCCCTAAAAATTAAGTGTGATTGACCCGCAGTCTAACAGATTCTCTTTTTCCTTTGCGAGAATATTACCTAGGGGTCGAAGGGTTCTTCTTCAAGTTCTCTGCTACAAGGAATTATTGAATAGAATCAAGAGGCTGATTATTGAATAGAAGAAATAAGCCATCAATGATATTTACGGTTTCCATGATCGGCAATTTTGAGCACCGGAAAAAGATAACTTGGATATAACATTAAAAACCTAACATCTATAACTTCTCCCCTACCGATTGAGTGCCACTGACCCGATGTCCAAGAAATCCCATGAGGTTTCAGTATTGTGCGATGCAGATGTGCCACTTATCATTTCTCCAACAGAGGAAGCTCACTATAACCATTTCAATCCGATGGCAGAGGATTGTTTAATCATCTAATATTCAATCATACGGTAACGTACGTGATGGCAGCTGGGCGAGTTGTTTTCAAACAGGAACGTCTTACGTCGTAAAAATAAAATATGTGATGAACCACACTGCTTGGTTCGAAAGATGTCGAAAAAATATTTTCATATGTGATTATCACCGAAATATCTCTCTATATAAAAAATTATGTTCTAAATAGAAAAATAATATAGGCTATAATTATAAAAAAATGTATAAGTAAGATGTTTAAATCTTATACTTTTCAAAAACTTTCAACAAGAAATTTAAATAAACTATTTGAATATCTATGTTAAATGATATTAACTTCATATATATCTATATATAGAAAAAATGTTAAAATAAAACATTTTATTGTTGTATATAAAAAAATATTCAATGTGGGTTATCAATAAAATATTTTGATAAGAATTAATATTGACATATACTTAAAAATACATTATTATAAAAAAAATATTTTTATTTGTATGGTAAAATGTGTGGATGTACATGTGATGTAAAAATTTAAATGTAAATTAAGTATATATTATACATCATTTTAAAAAATTATGTATATATTATGAAAAAAACAAGTTTTTATGGTTAAAACAATTATTTGTTCTTATATATACTCTATTTAGCATTCAAAAATATAATTTAAACAATGAAAAATAACACATTGCATTTTGCATTTAAAAAAAAATTGCATGTGAAGAAATTTAATCCTTTACAGCAAGAACAAATTTACACCTCCAAAAGCAGCTTAACTCTGTGAGTTCAGAGATAAAAATCCACACCTCCGAACTCTCAAAATTTACATATATCTCAAGCGAAATAGAATTAAACATTGATACATGATATACCTTTCTATTGGCAAGGAAAAGCATGACATTTCTAAGCATCCATCCTTCAAAGACAAGGAAGGTTCCAACTAGTGTTTCTTAGTGCTCGAAATGAGGCCAACTTCCTCGAAAGCCATACACATTGAAGAAGCAACAACAAAATATCTTCTTCGAGTTTTCAATTGAATCTGTCATGAAACATGACAACTTCATTATATGGGGTTCATGATAATCTCGTAATGCAAGTAGAGTAAACACATCTTCCATTCTCGCTGAAACAAATTGCTATGCAGTCCACACAAATTCCTATCCATGGATCATTATATGCCCTAGTTATTAAGCGAAGTTCGAGTTTGTTCTTCAGTAGATTTCATTCCCACTACGTCAATGTTTCCAATGTGAAGAATGAAAATTGGTAATCTTAGTGTCTATGTGAGAAAATTTACTCATGAAACACCCTCATTCTTTACGATAAAAGACAAAGGACAAGACCTGCTATTGTGTCAATGTCAGTGTCAAAATACTCATTAATAGGATGCTCACTCACAAAATTAACATTTTTTTAATTTTAGAATGATTTTTCAGACACTCACATATACTAATATAAAAATCTCTTCACTAGGAGAATTATGTCACATCAAGGCTAGCGCAGTCAATGAAAAATTAGAAATAAGATATCTAGAAATTAGAAAATTATTTTTGAATTTACTAAAAATTAGGAATATTCAACGTGTTAGAAAAATTGTATATTACAGACCAATGGAACACATAAAATATGCGAAAACACAAACACATAAAACATATAAAACAAGAGAGAGACAGATATATGTGGTTCACCCAGTTTGGGCTATGTCCACCGCGAACAGCCAATTCTTCCTTTATATTATCCAGCAAGATGAAGAGACACAACCTACCACAGATCCGTTGTAATATCCTGATCTACTCTCTTCTCACAGTCCCCCTTTCTGTTTCTAACTCATAATAAACATACAATACACAACCACAATACAACACCCTCATACAAAATGAGGGGTTGTCTTCTAGGAAACCCTACATTAAACATAACTTCTATCGGCAGATCATCTGCCTAATGAACAACTCAGATTGACTACGAAATTACAATATTTTACAAGGCAATTTTACATCTTTTTTTAGCTTCGGGGGTGATGCCCCCGAAACCACCGTCGGGGGACCGCTGGCCCCTAGACCCCCAGTTGGGGGGAATCGCCCCGCCCCCCTTACCCCACCCCCCGCACCCTCCCTCGCGTGGAGGGGTGTACAGTCTTCTTGGGGTATACATCCAGCTGAAACAAAGACCTCTGAATCAGGATGAAAATTAGGCTCCACACACAAAAATATCCCACTTGGAGACTAATTGTAGCAAATCCACCGCTACTTCATTTGTTGGACAATGACTCCACTTTGGAGCTGCATTAGTAAAAAATGACGAAATTAATGACTAGGTGACTAAAAATGTTAGTCACCGCAATTATTTCAAGTGAATTACTACTAAATTTGAGCAATTTTATGTGACCGAACTAAAAATGACTAATTTAGTCTTGGAATAATAAGTGACTAAACTAAAAGCGACTAACTTAAACAACTAATTTAGTCTAGGGATCAAATATATGACTAGATAATAAGTGACTAAAGTAAAAGAGACTAACTTAAATGACTAATTTAGTCTAGGATTAAAATATATGACTAGATAATAAGTGACAAAATTAATAATGATTAATGTAAATGACTATTATAGTCCAAGAATAAAAATATGGCCAAATAACAAGTACAAAAAGTATATGAATTAGTCATTTATGTCAGTAATTTTTAATTGTGTCACTCCAAATATGGAAAATTGCAATTTTGGTACCGAAGTGTTACATTTCACTATAGGTGTCTCTGAATCCATTTGCAATGTTAAAATTTAGAGACAAAGGGGTCTCTGAATTTACAATGTTAAAATTATGAATACACTTTTGTCTCTAAATTTTAACAGTGCAGATGGATTCATATACAATTAACATAATTGCATGTATCATCTATCAACTTTATACTAATGCCTTCATTATAATTTTAGTAAAGGTTATAATATTAATTATATAGCCAAATTAATATTTATATTTATATTTAATATTTGGCCATAAAGTTTAATTTTTAAACTTCATTGATTTATGTTAAACATGTGAGTTTTTTTAAATCTAAGGTTGAATCTTCATATTCACATTTAATAAATAAATAAATATAACATTTTTTTTTCCTGAGAAAAAATCAAATTTTCTATTATCAGAAACAAAAAGTTGCATCGCATATGTCGTAGCATTCCATAAGTCCTTGTCCTCGGAGGGAACAAGGAAAAAAGACCGGCCAACCAACACCCATGGGAGTGAAGGTTCCAATTGTGAAATCAAGATATCACTCAGAGACCATATTAGACAGAAGACCTAATATAGTGGTAAAATAGCATAGCAACCATAAGCATGTCATCACTTCGGGCCTCTGAATAAGGAGAAACACCTGACAGATATGACAATGGCGCAAAGCCATCCTAAACCCGACCTCTCCACAACAAAGAGACCATCAAGTTCAATAAAATAATAATGTGTTATGTAATCAGTGAAATCCATAAATATACAAAAAATAGATATGTTTGTAGAAAATATGAGGCAACAAATATACATAGCTCCAGAAGATATAACAATGTTGGAGAAAATAAAATAGTAAATATAAACATGACTCTGCATGATGAGGGAAGGCCCTCCATCAGTATGGTCTAGTGTCCGACACACGGACCACCATACCATCCTTTTTTTCTATTGACCACGAGCCCTGAGCTTGTCTGAGACCAATCTTAGACAAAACGTCAGCCCGTTGGTTTCATTCCCTGTAAATATGGCAAACAGAAATCCATGTAAAAGGTGTTTTTAGTAATAGAATCTCATCAAGAATATGAATTAATAAATAGTTTTGACATCTATGCATGTTGTTAAACCAATTTATGACATTCAATGAGTCCCCAAATATTTGAATCGAGGTGATATCCAGGTGAAGTAACCAACACAACAAGATTTTTAAGTTTTGTAGCTCTGCAAATTTGTTTGTCCCCGCGCCAAAACTGATAGAGGCCGCAAAAGAAATGTTTGAGTTTTTTTGAATGACCATGCCAGTCCCACATAGCCCCTGAGCAACCGCTCCATCAAAATAGGCCCAAGGAGTATATGGGAGAATGATTTCGTTTAGCACCCATATGGGATTAGCAGTTGAGGAAGTGGACAAGGAGGCCATGAATGTCACAGCACTTTGACTTGCCACCAGTGCCGGGGAGGAAAGGAAATATTTTAAGACACATTTGTTCCTAGATAGCTAGATGCCCCAAGAAATAATCAGTGGCAGACATCTGTGATCTAGATCTTTGCATCTCTCCCACCAGGACTTCCATGCATAGTTACAATTATTTCCCGCCCAGAAAAAATCCACATCACAGTGTGTAAGAGTATATTCCCAGACCTTCCTGTGGAAGGGACAAAAGATGAATAAGTGGTCAATAGTTTCCTCCACCTCTTTACATAGACAACACCACCTGGGACCATTGAGGAAGCGTTTTTGTAGAGAATCCCACGTCGACACTTTCAGGAAGAGAATGTTCCAGGAAAATAACTTGGAATTTGCAGGGAAACTGAGCTCCCACAGAGCCTTGTACCACCATTATTTATTCCCTTCCTCCTTAGTGGCCATAATATAAGCATATCCAACCTTGGGTGAGTATATCCAAGATTTTGAATGAACCCAGACAAAACTACAAGGAGACTCTTTTAAACACACTCAGGTATTTTCCAGCTCTTTTATGTAGGCCTGCCATTCATCAACCCACTGATTTTCCAGTCCAATCTCATCCACTTTTCTCCAAGCCTGAGCCCAAATGGTGGACTGACCAGGTGCATTGATTTGGGCAAGCGTAATAAGGCCCTTCTGGTGCAAAGAAGCCCTAAGACCCTCCGAGAGAAAACAGTTTTCATTGCAGCCAACCCAAGGGTCTAAACCAATCCTACAGCGCTCCCCATTACCAATATTCCAAGCAAGTCCTTGTCCCACCAGATCAAAAACATGAAATATGGTAGCTTTCCAAATGTTGGAAACTCTCTTATTTTCTTTATCCAGTGTTCTAATCCAATCGTCCAGAGGAATAGGATCAATATATTTTCTTCTAACCACAGAGGTCCATAAATTATTTTCAAAAAGAATCCTCCAGATAGATTTAGCAGCTAGAGCCGAGGCAAAAGGTTTTATTTGCTTGATACCCCATCCTCCCCATTCCTTAGGTTTTGCAATATTATTCCACACCACCCAAGGAAGAATATGCTTGTCCTCCTTGCCTGACCAAAGGAATTTGCTACAGATGCTTCTGATTTTGTTGAGAATACCAATAGGGACCCACGCCAAACTGATCCAATAGACATGGATGGCTAATAAAACATATTTTATAAGAACTAATCTTCTCGCTCTAGAGAGCCACTTATGAATCCATGAATTAATTATTTTTTCAATTTTTGAGACCAGCCAATACCAATATTGTTTACGATACCCATCTGGCTTAAGCAAAAATCATAAGTACTTAATGCATAATCCCAATGGCGCTTGTAGAAAAGGAAGGAGGCTAGAATTCCATAAGAGTCCAGCTTCGGAAATGCCTTTGTGTGCAAGGGAGGACTTCTGATTGTTGATAGTTATGCCTGTTGCCTTCATGAAAAGATCCAAGATTTCCTTTAATGTTTTGACTTCGCGCCTGTTACCGCTGCTAAATAACATAATTTCATCCACAAAAAGGAGATATGTAATGATAAAATTAGAAGCCACTTCAATACCCCCAAGGGTCCCAGATCTTCTGGCCTGGTGAATGAGTTGACTAACGCCTTCAGTTGCCAGAAGGAATAGTAATGGTGATAATGGACATCCCTGTCTCAAGCCTCTTTGATTTGAAAAGAATTGTGAGGCTGCTCCATTAATAAGAACAACAAAAGAAATATTAGTAATACAAATCATAACCCAATTAATAAAATAAATATGGAACCCAAGATGGGTCAATAGAAGTCTAAGTATAACCAATTTACTCTATCATATGCCTTAGAGAGATCAATCTTTACAGCCATACATCTTTTGTGGCATAGTTTAATACTGTGGAGAGTCTCTTGTGCCACCCCAATGGTTTCATGAATTTTCCTTCCATCCAGGAAGCCAAATTGTTCTTTTGATATGGATCTTGAGAGGATAGGATTTAATTAATTGGTAATCATTTTAAAAATAACTCTATAGATACAATTACAAAGGGATATAGGACGAAAGTCATCGAAAGAGGACAGAGCATCTTTTTTGGAACAAGGGTAAAAAATGTAGATTTGATGACGTCATGAATGTGGCCTAGTGACCGAGATTCCTCCACCACATTTGTAATGGCGTCCCCCATCAGGTCAAAAAAGTGTTGAAAGAATTCCACAATCCAACCATCAAGCCCAAGGCTTTTGTCAGCTTGTATAACTTTTAAAATATGTTCAATCTCCTTCTTTTCCACAGGGGCCAAGAGTAAATTATTTCTCTCTTCGTCAGCATAATGAGGAAAAAGCTGAGAAACTTGAATGAGCTCCCTGATATTAATCCCTTCCTGAGCAGTATAAAGGATTTTGAAATGATTTCTCCCCATAGAAGAAATATCTTTGAAAATCTTCGCCTTAATCCCAGCTAAATTTTCCATTTCCCAAATGGTATTGGTGTTTTTCCTCCCCTTAGCATAATTGTGAAATTTTTTGGTATTTTCATCTCCTGCTGCAAGCCAAATGGCCCTACTTCTCAAGAACCAAAGCTCTTCTCTATCATTAAGGATTTTCTTCCTTCTAGATTCCAACTCTTTGATCTTATTCCGAGCCTCCTCATCCACAGAACCCTTCTCCCCATCACTGTACAAGGAGCCCAAGGACTCATTGATAACGCTAATTGATTCCATATCTTTTTGGGCCTTATTTTTGGCCCATTGAATGGTGGTTTTTTAAATATTTTTCATGTTATCAATGAAGTCCTAGGCATGTGAGTAGCCCTCATCCACCGGGGGGTAGCTCCAATTATCAACCACTAATTGGTGATAATCCGCCTCCTTGAGCCATCCAACGTTGAATTTGAAGGGAGTAGGAGGCTGCTTGAACGGACCCACCAGCTCCAAGAGAATATGGGAATGGTTTGAGATCCCACTAGAGCCAACCCATTTTTGAAAGCCAATAGGACTGTTTGAAAAGTCATCACTTAAAAGGAACCAGTACAATCTTTTGGCAATGCGGGCCTCACCCACTCTATTGTTCCTCCAAATGGGAGTTATTTTTGTAAGAGAGGGATCAAAAAGGGATCCATCCTGCATCATATTCAGGAAATAATCTTCCAAAGGATCAATCCGAGCACATGGACCCCAAGCTTTAGAACGGATTAAGGAAAAATTTAAGTCGCCCCCCACAATCAGGTTTGGGCCATTCATAAAGGATTTTCTCCTCAAACTATTCCAAAAAGAAATTCTCTCCACACAGGGACCATAAATATTTACCACCGAAAAATTTGAGCCCAGTTCCATGGAGTAGGCCTCCACACCAATCAATGATTTCGATGTCCAAAAATTGATCAAATTAACCAAATTGTTCTTAATGCCAGTCATAAGTCCACCAAAGCGGCCCCTGACATCGGAAGAAACAAAGGTCCAATTTGGAAGAAAATAAGACATAAATTGAGTTATATGTGCCCCAATACCCAAGGTTTCCTGCAGCATGATGATGTATGGATGGTGCAAATGAACAAGGTTTTTAAAGGCTAGTTTTTTGGGCTCACTAGCTAAACCCCTACAATTAAAAGAGAGCAAAATAATTTGGAAACAAGGTTCGGGGAACTCGCTGCTCTAAGCGCCCCCTTGAGGGATAATTGTCTGCCATCAACAGTGTCAATAATGGCCTTGAGTTGGGCTTTAGAAAGGGCAAAATTCCTACCCCTGAGTTTTTTTACCTTTCTCGATATTGGGCGGTTTCCCCAGACCCCCAAAAATTTCCTTATCAATAATTTTTTTCTCTCTGGGTCTCAAATTATAAGGGGCAATGTCAATGGATAGATTGGGAATTATGGTAATAATACTGTCCATAGCCATAGATAAGTTACTAACACACAGAGAGGGTGAGGAAGTAAGCTTGGAGGGACCAGGCTTAGTCGAAATATTGAATAAAAGAGCAAAATAGTTTAAAATAGGGGAGGAGGGGCAAGGGTAAGTACCCGCTAAATCCGAAGCAGGATCAGCAGAGGGAGGTAGCGGCTGCTTCGCCACCATGTACATCACCTCCATCTGGACCACCGCAACTGGAGATTGAGCATACATTTGGTTTAATTGCAATAGACATATTCATCAATAAATGTAAAGCAATGGCTAACAAATACTAGAAATTAATAAATAGAGAAGACATGGCAACAAGCAACAGTCCCTACAAAATTGTTACAATGAGACACAAAGAATAAGCAACTATTGTGCATAAACAGAGACCAATGAAATTATCATCTTAACCCCTAACCCCTTAGGCACTGAACCCCATTGCTTGTTAACCTAAGCCTAAACCTCTAAACCTTCGACCTAAACCCCTAAAACATTTAACCCCATAAACCCTAAACCTCTAAACCCTTAACCCCTAACACGTTTCCTTTATGTTGCAAAACCCAAACACCATTTAACCCTCTGACCTGTTACTTGTTAACTAACCCATAAAATCCTTAACAGCTAAATCCCCTAACTCCCTAAACCTCTAAATCCCTATCCCATTTAACCCCCTAAACCCTAAACCTCTAACCCCTTAACCCCTAACCCCTTCAAACAATATTCCCAACCCTAACCCATTTAACCCTATATACCCCTAAACCCTTAACCCATTTAACCCCCTAAACCGTAAACCTCTAAACCTCTAACCCATTTAAACCCTAACCCCTAAACCTCTAAACCCCTAACCCCTAAACCCTTAACCCCTAACCCATTTAACCCCCTAAACCCCCAAACTCCTAACCCAGTTAACCCCATAAACCCTAAACCTCTAAACCCTAACCGTTAACCCTTAACCCCTTAAACCTTAATTCCTGACCCCTAACCCATTTAACCCCCTAAAACCCTAACCCATTTAACCCCCTACCCTAGCCCCATTAACCCCTAACCCCTAACCCATAAAATCTTTAACTGCCAAATCCCTCAACCCCATAAACCTCTAAATCCCTAACCATTTTAACCCCCTAAACCCTAAACCTCTAACCCCTTAACCCCTAACCCCTAACCCCTAAAATCATTAACTGCTAAATCCCTTAACCCCCTAAACCTCTAAACCCCTAACCCATTTAACACCCTAAACCCTAAACCTCTAACCCTTAACGCCTAACCCCTTAAACCCTAATTCCCAACCCCTAACCCATTTAACCCCCTAAACCCCTAAAACCACTAAAACCCTAACCCATTTAACCCCCTAAACCCTAAAATTATAACCCCTTAACCCCTATACCCTTAGACCCCTAACCCATTTAACCCTCTATACCCTTAGAACCCTAACCCATTTAACCCCCTAAACCTTAAACCTCTAAACCCTTAACGCTTAAACCCTAATTCCCAACCCCTAACCCATTTAACCGCTAAACCCATAAAACCCTAACCCATTTAACCCCCTAAACCCTTAAACCCCTAAACCACTAACACCTAAACCCCTAACCCCTTAACCCCTTAACCCCTAGACCGTTAACACTTATCCCATAACCCATTAACCCTTCAACCCTAACCCTTAAAATCCTTAACTACTAAATCCCCTAACCCCTAAGCCCCTAATCCCTTAACCACTAACTCATTATTCGCCTAACCCCTAATTGCGCCTAAATCCCCTAACCCCTAAGCCCCCAATCCCTAATCCCTTAAACACTAACTCATTATTCCCCTAACCCCTAAATGCACCTAAATCCCCTAACCCCCCAATCCCTAACCCCTTAACCACTAACTCATTATTCCCCTAACCCCTAAATGCGCCTAAATCCCCTAACCCCTAAGCCCCCAATCCCTAACCCCTTAACCCCTAAGCCCACAATCCCTAACCCCTTAACCACTAACTCATTATTCCCCTAACCCCTAAACCTTAAACCTCTAACCCCTAACCCCTAACCCTTAATCCCTTAACCACTAACTCATTATTCCCCTAACCCTTATAACAATCCTTAAAACCCGTTGGGATTAGCCATTCCAAATGAGAGCAGGTCTAGTTGGGACCTACGATCAGGTTAATTCCCCCTTGCTAGCATGATGGAATACCATGAGCAAAACCATGGGTTGCAAAAACCTCTCCTAAATTTACTATTTGATCTCAATTTTATTTTAATAATTAATTAATTAATTTCTTTAAAAACTCTTCTAGATAAATCACATAATTTTTTTAAGATCAACACCTTTCGAACCGCTCATTGTGTGGTTCATCATCAATGTTTTTAAAATAAATTTATTAAAATGAAATTATATTGATTTTTGAAGCTTTCTTTTAAACAATTGTTGACATTACAAAGAATTACAAAAAATCACGAAGTGTGCTCAACATCTATCAAAACAACAATGGGTATGATATTAAAAATGATATTTGGAGGGCATAATATTAAAAATGATATTTTGAAAAAATAGAGGGAGGGAGTATTCATTTTTAGTTTAAATTTTAGACCTCAAGTTAAAATAACATTTCTCCCTCCCAGTATGGAGCTGGAGCATGGAAGAAGTCGGCGACAAGGAGTTTTGAGGGTTTGCAGGTGCGGGCAATAGAAAACTATGGAGAAAATGTGCAAAGGAGAATGGGGGCGCTGGCAGCCGAGAGGAAGGTGAATGGAGTAGCGGACGGATCAAGAAATCACATGATGAGGGAGAGAGACACAGGCAAGCTTTGCAGGTCGAAAAAGAAAGGGATATCTTCCATTGCATAGATCGGCCTCGACATTATAAGCGTATGTTCTTCCCATTCCTCAGTAAAATTTCTAAAGTAATCATAAGCAATTGTACTGCAGCCATTCACATTCCTGATTTCCATAAAAATGTTATTATAGCCTCACGAGAGCAACCCAATGGTTATCTTGTTGTGAATGCTAATGGTGGATTGAATCAGATGCATACAGGAGTAAGTTTGAAGAGTTCAACAGGCAATACTTTTTTTGGTTCCCTTTTGAAAGTTATGTAGATGTTCAATCTTGTATATTTATACACTGTTTTTTAACGTGCAGATCTGTGATATGGTTGATGTTGCAAGGATTATGAATGTTGTGCTTGTCATACCAACCTTAGATCACAGTTATTTTTGGGATGATCCAAGGTATTTATATATTTCTTTGATTTGTCATGACTTCACATGCAACAAAATATATTGTCGTTACTTTCTGCTTTGGAACTCTGAAAATTTTGGTTGATATTGAAATGCTTAAATGCTGTAGTGAGTTTAAAGATATATTTGATGTTCACCACTTTGTTGACACACTGAAGGAAGATGTGCACATTATTGATTCCTTATCAGCATCCTTAAAAAATGTTGAGTCTTTAAAGAAGGCTCCTGTTTTATGGTCAAAGGTGAAATAATCTTCTGTTCTTTTTAAGACTTTGCTTGGATATAATCTTCTTGTTGATTTTGAGGTGATAGTTTTCATACGTTACCCTAAATCCATTCTAGGATTTCTACTAACAATTTTGTAAGTTGTCCAATCTACAGGCGTCCTTCTACACCCTAAAATTGGATTAACAACTATAAATACCCACTAATTTACTAAATCAAAATCCCAAGGACAGTTTGTTTTCTCTAACTCATTATGCATTCCTAAAGCTGAGATTCATCCAATACGTGTGATTCTAAAAATGGTTATCTGAAATTTATCTGGAGAGAACACTCGTTTTGCTTTTGGGCCATAGTTCTCTATTTTTCTAGATTGCAATTTTGGGCTACATTTTGGAAATCTACGTTGAGTCTTTGGATTTGTTTCCCGGGTGCATTTCTGGGCCGTGATCCCAAACCTAGGCAGAGTATTTGGGCACTGGGGTGTCCTTTTGGGCTGTGTTTCATCCTTCAAGGTCAAAGTTTCAAACCCCATCACTAGGTAATCTTGATTCTTATCTATTATAGCTACCAGTGGTTATTGTTGTAGGAAGAAAGTTGTTGAAGTATACATCACAGCTTCACAAATGACCTTCCACAATGCACTAAAGGAAGAAAGTTAACTGTGTGGAGTCATGGGTAGAAGGTTCAAAGTTTGTATAGAGCCACTGCACTATACAAATGACTACTCACTAGATTAGCTTAAGCAACCAGAGTTCACAAACAAGCCCCTAGAGCTTGCCTAAGATTGTACAAACAAGCCCCTTCCACTCTGGGTACTCTCCACAGGACATCATCAAGTTCGGCATGCCTTCATATTGATTGATGCATGAAGAGGTTATTCCCCTCAGCCTTATATATTAGGAGAGAATTCATTTCACTTTAGAGTTCACCTAGGATTGTACAGACATGCCACTTATGCTCTAGGTACTCTAGTCTAGAGTCTCTAGAGGGCATCATCAAGTTCTACATCAACATCTTAACAATAATAGACAAATTCAATGATACTTCCTCCTCTTCCTCTACTATTATTTCCAACAATGATGTTAATGTTGTCACTGTTTTATCATTTAGGAGTGCCCTTATCACTTTATCATTTAGCATTTAGGAAATGCTCCCATAGTCAATTTATGACTTCTTGCACCCTCTAATCTTATTGATTTTTTCTTAATCATAATATTATCTTGTCATTCATTTCCAGCTTTTCCAAAAAATATTAGTGTTTCTCAGTTTTCTTACAATTAATGTGAGTTTGTTCAGAAGTGTAATACAAAGTTCTATAAAATTTTGGAGATTACTAGAAATTACCACATTCAATCATGCCCTGCTATGTTTAAATTCTCACTTGGTTAACACCAATATCTCAGAAAAACCATCAAACAATTAGTTATTGGAATGGAGACAAAATCCACTCGCACTAAAATACTTGCAGTACTATCAATGATAAAGGGTTGTACCATGACCAGTAAATTGTAATAACAGTTTTTTGAACAATCAAGCTTCTAGTAATTATATTGTTCACGCAATTCAAAAGAATACGTCTCAAAATTATCAGCATGCGCAAATTGTAATAACAGTTTTGTGAACAATCCAGCTTCTAGTAATTATATTGTTCACGCAATTCGTCTCAAAATTATCAGCATGTGCATAGAGACAGAGTTGATGTTTGTAGATTTGAAAACAACCGACACAATGTGGCATCATCTCAAAACAAATGATATTAACCGGACCACAACATTACATGTCACTAATAAAAAAAAACATCCTAATACCACTTAATAGTACAGTTTGAAATAACGACCTGTAGTTCCTCCTTGGCTGCAGATACCAGGAGGAGTTGGTATTGGCAAAGATATAGGCACTTGCTCTCTCATATAGCAGTTGTAGTCACATGAGAAGAAACCTACAGTATATACTAAACATCCAAGATAAACCTGAACAAACAAACTAAGAACTCGATTCAAAGCGATTGGATAAAAAATACTCAAATGGTGGTAGCATACAATAACTACAGCTTTTAAATTGATTTTCAGATTTTTAGTGTACTTCAGTATACCATGAAATTACAATATTGTAATAGTACATGAATGGAAACAACTTACTTATTTAACGAGAGCCACAGCAAGAGCAGAGACCCACAAACAGTTTTTTCCACTCGCTTCTGGTTATGCTCATAGAAGAGTGTAGCAGCAGTAGCATAATTTAGGCCGAAAATAATCACAAAAAACAGACAGCACAAAGGGCTCACTTCCTCTTGAACATCTTAAAAGTATCCCTCAATGGGTTCTGATAGTTTGGTAATGAACATCAAAATTCATGTTATTGAGCTTCAGGCACTTCAGTTCTTTAGTTACCAATCCAAAAGTATATTATGACATCATCTCCATTATTTCTGACATTTGAACCCCCAAAAAAATCTCTATCACTTTTCAGATAATATCATTAGAATGCTTACATATATAATCACAAAGTATAGCAATAGGTGAGACAAAAAACAATATATGGAAGGCAAAAACCCCCACAAAATTATTATTTGTATACTCTTGGTATTCTAGCACTTGTGGAATAAGTTGGAGAGCTTCTTTGCTAGGGTATTGAGTTCATGGTATATATGGCCACAAGAGAACCAATCCAACTTCAAGTTGAAGACTTGTTTGATACCTTCCAAAATGTGAGCCAAATGAGGGGCCACTATGTTGATTTTGTCGCATACCCAATCCAAAACAAGTTTTGAATCCCCAAAAATATTTAGTTTTTTGACATATTTTTGGTTGACCACATTGACAAGATCCTAGAGAGTTTAAAATTTAACTCTCATGTTTGTGCCCATACTTGGAGCATATTTGATATGCAAAAAATGAGCAAGTTTTGCATATTTCTTTCCACAATGAATTTATTTCATTGCTTTGATCTTTGATGTTGTGTCATCAATTAAAGATTCCATTCCTCCATTAGCAGGACTGCCTACATACAAACCTCCACTTTCAGGTTCTATTTCTTTAAGTGGTTCACGCCCAATGAATATCTACTCATCGATGCTAGCTGGGTCATATGGTAACATTTCATCTACTTTTCATAAACCTTTAAAGACAAAAATCGACATATCAAATGATTCACGCCCATTAACAAGACAAAATAAACTGGCTACAATCCATTCTGGTGAGATGCTGGATATATTGAAACCATTCCCACAGGCTTCAGAAACCACTCTGGCTCCAGTTCAAGTTCTGGATGGAAAGACAAACTCCTTGCCAAAATATCTTGGCAATTAATCAAGTTCTCTTACAGTTGCATTTTTCAACAATGAAGATAATTGTAGTTTATAGTTTTCCATCAGTCCTCCATCTGAAGTATTGACTATAGATAAAGTAGATGGAGTTAAACTGTCACTAGTGAACATGCCTACTGTGACAACATGTGATCTCTCTGATGGTATGGTTTCAAATTGTTCTGTAGTTTCTACACATTAGTCTGGATTCTCATCATACTAGTGAAAAGAATAAAAACATAACTAAAAAACAAGCAGGTCTTTCAACAAATTAATTTTCAAATAAGATGACAAAATCTGAGCACAAGCCTAAAAAGCAGCAAATGCAACAACATGTGGCATTGGTAGGAAGCTCTTCAAATATGGAAAGGGAGTCAAAAGGAGAGGTGGTTGCAAAGGAGTCTAAACTTAGTGGTTCTCACAGGCAATTGGAGGAGTTAATTTTGAGTCAAACTTCATCATCTACCTCAACAACTCCTTTAATGACAACCCTACAGAAGTCTGTTAAAGCTGTTGATGGAGGGGCTAATTCTGACCTAGCTATAGAAACAATTTTGCATTTTTCACTGCCAAAGCCTAATTCTACAGCCCATCCTTCTGGGTCGTTTAACAATCCCACAAATTGTGAAAAGATACTATTTCCAAAGAAGTCATCAGGAAACATGGTTAATGTTGTGGACACTCCCTTGTTAAGGATATCAGGGGTTTCATCATCTGTAGATGAGATCACCGAAAGGGATATTTCTAGGGGAACCTTGGAACCTTTACAAGATTCAAAATCTGTAAGTGAATTGATCATTGCTGATATGTCTTCATCTTTGGGAAGCTTTGGTGAGGGATATGAAGGAAAAACAGAAACTTCTGGGCCAGTTATAGATTTTTCTACAAAGGATGCTGGAGTAGTAAAGAAAACAGCAGAAGATATGAAGTTTGATAATAATAATGTCCTTGTAGGAACATTGAAAAGCTCACCATGCAGTGAGGATGGCATTAAATCAGATTCAAAACTTAGAAATGTGAATAATAAACAATATGAATCAACAAGCTATAATGCTAGACAAAGCTGCAACAATAATTTTGTTAATTCTGTAATTGGAGAGAAGAAAGATCTTGGAAATGTTCTCCATCCTGAGCATGGGACTGTTGTGGTTTTTGATTCCCCATCTAAGTTGTCAAGTTCACCTTATGTTGACATAAACAAAGAGCTGGCTTATTTTTCCAATTCTGTCATTGGAAAAGAAAAATCTAGTTTGCATGCTGGGGAGAGCAAAATCAATGGAATGCATGAGAGTAGGTTGGCATCTCAACTGGCTATACATGACAATGGCACAGTGGATGTTGTTCAAAATCTGCTCAAAGAGAAAAAGGGTGAAGTGTTAGTTGTATCTTAGCAGTCAACAACAAATACAGGCAAGGTGTCTGAATGGGAATTACAATAAGAAGCTACAACAGTCCTCCCTAAAGTTGATATGGCTATTTTGGAGGAAAAACCAGGTTTTCTGTCTGGTAACAAAGTTGTTGACTGCAAACAATCTTCTGGATATAGAAACAAAGGTAGGGTTGACCATGATAGTGCTAAAGTACTTGGGGAAGGTTCAACTGCCAATGTGAAGGCAATTGCCACACAAGATAACGGTCAAGTATCCACCACTAATAGTGATATTTGTGAAATTTCTGCTCAACTTCAGGTGTCATCTTTGCCTGCTGAAAGTGAAGGAAAGCAAGATTTAGTAGCTAGATTGACAAAAAAGGAGAATAAAAGTTCTTCCAATGTTTCTGCAAAGAATAATGTTGCAAATATTGGTGATGCTTCCAAGGTAGTAGTTGTCAACAAGAAGAAGAAAAATAGGGATTTTTCTAGTAAGGAAAATGTTTCAGTTCCCATTGGGGTTTATATAATTCTTATAAGGTTCAAGAGGAGAAGCAGGAAGATGTGAACCTTCCAAAACCATCCAAAATAGTAACAGATGACGTCAAGAGTAAGACTTCTTCAAAGGAGCCTGAGAAGCAAGTCCTGGAAGAAGTGGATGACTGGGAAGATGCAGCCGAGCTTTCAACTCTTATGAATCAAGTAGCTATTTTAGTTACTGAATGTTTAGGAGACAGAAAGTACTCCAGAGATTTTTTGTTGACAATCAAGGATCAGTGCAAAGATCTACCAAATCATTTTGAAATTTGTCCAGACATTATTGAATTACTTAGAAATTCCCAAGCACTTGCAATTCATGTAGGAGAGGCTGATGCATTAGCAAGCACTGCAAGAGGACTTGACAGGCAACTGAGTGGGAATTATCTACTTGAACGTCATGGGAGAAATATGGCCAGTTTGGATGATGATAGATCGGCCAAGCTGGTGGATGCTTTTTCTGATGGCTGTGATATTCAGATGGATGTGGATATTAGTGGTTCCTCTGATTTGTTTCAACCTGGCCAAGGTTATAATACTAGCTTTGCAAGAAAGTATGAATGCCATCCTTTCTGGAGGGCCTTATGTGCAAGAACCACTTCCACAAGTTGGACTAGTGAGAAATAATTCTGATGCTGATAGGTGGCAACGTGTTTCTGGTTCGTAGAAGGGTTTGATTCCTCCTCCACAGCCTTCTCTGCCATAGTTCATATATCAGAGAACCGATATGAAGTGGGCAAGGTTTTTGATGAGGATCGTTTGAAACAAAGACAAATTAAATCCATCCTTAATAAATTAACGCCCCAAAACTTTGAGAAATTTTTTGAACATGTCAAAGAAGTGAACATTGAATCTGCATCATGTCTTCATGGTATAATATTCAAATATTTGACAAAGCCTTGATGGAGCCGGATTTTTGTGAAATGTATGCAAAATTCAGTTTTTAACTTGCTGCAGGAATACTTGAATTTTATGAAGATAATGAGAAGGTTGTTTTCAAGCGAGTTCTTTTGAACAAATGCCAGGAAGAATTTGAAAAGGATGAAAGAGAAGAAGCGGAGGTTGAGAAAGCAGAAGAGCATGGTTAAAAAATCCTTTTAGCAGAAGAAAGACAGGAGAAGAAGGCTGCAGCATGACGACGAATGCTAGGAAATAGAAGGTTTATTGGTGAGATTTATAAAGAAAGTATGTTGACTGAAAGAATTATGCAAGCACACATCAAGAAATTAATTGGTGAATTTCAGCATCCAGAGGAGGAAAATGTTGAAGCTTTGTTGAAACTGATGAGCACTATTGGTCATATGATTGACCATTCAAAGGCCAAGGAACATATTGATGCTTACTTCGATAGGATGACAAAAATGTCCAATAACCAAGGGCTTCCCTCTAGGCTGAGGTTCATTTTGAAGGATCTGATTGATCTGAGGAGGAATGGATGGCAACAAAGGAAGAAAGTTAAGGGCCCAAATAAAATAGAGGAAGTGCATCGGGATGCTATGCAAGAACTACATGGACAGGAAGGCCGCTCTCGAGGTACCAATATGGGAAATTCAATTCGGAGACTTGTGACACCACTTGATCATGGTGGGAGAGGACCTGCGATGCCACCTTACATGGTAGGTGCACATACGGGTTCACTTCCACATATGGGTGGGATTAAAGGGCCACAACCCCATATGGGACCACGTGATCGTGGATTCTCCAATCAAGATGCTCGGATTGTGGATAGGGCTCAATTTGAAAATCAGTCTATGCCAAGCCCTTCAACACACAGGGCTTCTAATGATGGCCACTTGACACTTGGTCCTAAGGGAGGTCTTGGCAAGGGAATAAGAGGGAGGGTTCAGCCTCTGCCATATGCTAAGAGTGCTCTAGCAGATATTCCACCATTCACATCCTAAGTAATAGACAAACAGGTACAGGTCCGATTTCAGGTTGCAGTTATGACTGGATGCCATTTGGTATGAGAGATGACATTTTGACAAGGACTTATGCTGCATAAAAGCCTTTATTTGCAAAATCATATGTCTAGGAAATAATTTTTTTGGATAATGACATAAGAGAGTTTAAGAATTTATACTCATCACGTGACAGAGGTGGGAAGGCTGCAAATGCTGAATTTCAACTGTAAGAACATTCTTCTCAAAGAAATTTGAGTTCACAACTCATTGAGGTTCAACTTAGGAAAAAGGCTGAAATGGAAATCAAAGAATATTACAGGTGCCTTCCTTTACAAAGCTTCCTTGCATTTTCATTATGTCTTTTAGAGAAGTCGACAAGTTTCCCTGACTTTTTCTTAATTTTGCATGACATACCATCCAATGTGAGAGATTTGAAGCAGGCAACTTTTTGTGTAGATGACCTTAAAGCACCATTGTTCCATTCAACTATGATTTCACTTTGGACATTATATTTTTTTTTCAGGAAAGATGTTGAAATTGATCTTATGGGGACAAGGACAACTTACTGAAGGGTAATGTGAAATTTTTTGTTTTTTCTTATTCAAGTTTGAATTTATTTAATGACTGCTACAATCTATGGTAATTTTCGATTATGAATTATAACTATATATAATTTTGATATTTCTAGGTTGGAGACTGTACTATTTTCATTGGAGGATGCTACTGTTGATGCGCCCAAGGCTCCTGAGTTCCTTGGTCATGTAGGGTCAAAATCCACTAAGATGATTCGATGTCATTAGAACAATTTTGCATTCTTCCTCGGAAAAAAATCCATTACGGAATAGGAGTTTCCCAAGAAGGAATTTATAACATGAAACCAAAAAAATTACAAGTAATGTTAGTTTGTATTTCCAAGGCATATGATAGAGAAAACTGACTTTATTTAGGACTACTCATCCATATAGGGTTCAATGTGCAATTGGTTAACTAGATAATGCATTGTCTTTCCTCAAAATATGTGCAATTCTAATTAATGGCTCAACCTATTCTTCTATCATGCCTATAAGAGACCATGGGTAGCTATGAATAATGGCTCCTCTACCATTTTTTACTGTAGAGTAGGTGGTCTCAACAGAGTTATAACAGAGTCAAAAAGAACTATAAGCTTGACAATTATACAAATAGGATTTTCCCTAAACTTGACATATTTACTCTTTGTTGATTATGTTTTTCTTTTGGGTGATATGACCAAGGTAGATACAATTATGCTGAAGGACCCCATCCTTGAAGAACTGAAATTCCTACCTTAAAAACTACCAACAATTGAGGAGCTAAAAGAATGAACACCATATTTGATTTGAACCTAAATAGTCTTATTATCTCTGATTATTTCCCTAATCACAATGACCAGTAGATTCTCCTCATGGATTATTTCTCTCATTATATTTATTAGTAAAATCCACAAAATGTTTCCCTACATTTGAATCTTGGGAAAAAAACATATAATTGTTATCATTTAAATTATCCATATCTCTTGGAGCCCAAAAATCCATTTGATTTGGATAAGCTTTATTTATAACCTCAAAAGAAACCCTATTATAAGCTAAAGGACCATTATATCCTCTTGAGTCTTGAAAAAGTATGATGGAATGAAATCGGGTGAAGACCAGATCCAAGTTTACCATGTCAAAACCTAGGTTCATTGAGATGACGACCTTTTTTTGAAGATATCCACCATACAAACTAGGACCACCCATTCTTATCGTTGTCATCTCTCTTTCATCATCAAGATTAACATACTGAGGACTTATAACCCGTGGAGGCCCATGGTAGTCATTGCAATGTAATTTATTAGAAGACATGCCATTTCTTATTATGAGATTTACCACATCCAAAAATGGCATCATTCACATCATTTTGAAGAAGTCTATAAATTAGGTCAACATAATTTTTTTCACATTTACGACTTCCCTCACATTTGTTGGTTCTTGAAGCTCAAGCACTTTCATAAAAAAAATAGGCAAAGTCAAACAACAAAAATGGTCTACTCTCTTTTCATTTTCTAATATTATAATGAAGTTTTATTAGAGACACTGTTTTTTTGTTTGTTTTGGTTAGAAAAGGGTTTGTTCTTGGTTTTATGCGACTTTCAATTTATCATATGTATCCTGTTGAGAAATGGGAAAGGATAATGTTTGACATTTATCTTGCAGAAATTGATGCTAAATGAAAGGATACATAGTTTAACCAAGCTACAATTCACTTTGGTAAAGGCAGAGGAACATCTTAAAAAACTGCTTAAGAATACACCATATACAAAGTTTGACCATAAGCAGTATATGCATTTTTCTTTTGTAGATATGTTCTTTTTCCTACCCAAGATATCACAACAAGAAAAATTTGATATTGTAGAAATTGTTTGAGGACGTCATTGAGGTCAATTTTTCTGATGTCCTATTTGATTGATACTTTCTCATGTCAGGAAGGCTTTAAATATAAATTAATATGTTCATGAAACAAATCAAATTCAAGTTTTATAGATATAAAAGATAAAAACAAATGTCAATGTCTTTGTTTGATTGTTACTTGACTCTGTTGTGGGCAGGTTACAGGAATGTGATTGGAAAAAGGACGGGGGAGATGATGCATATCACGTCTTGGATATGGTTCATTCGCTATTAGAGATCACTTAGACACCTAAGTCATCAACTTTGGAAATGTTTCTAGTAGGAATTCCTATGGTTTTTAATGTTGTGATTATTTCACCTCGTGGTTATTATTTTGGGCAAGAAAATGCTTTAGGAATACCAGACACGACATCGGTAGACAGGTAAACAAATTTTTTATAATTTCAATTTCCATTCCATGATATCCTCTCTTTATTGTTTGATTTTATTTTGGACGTTTCTTTTGATTTTGTTGTCTTTTAACTATGAAATTGAAAATACTTAGTACCATGTCTATTTAAACAACAACCAAATCTTGAAGATGAAATTAGTATTACACTGTATTGATTGAAATCGTTATAGCTATTTTGTGTTAAAATATTTTCATGACTATCATAAAAAGTTACTTCATGTTGTTATTTGAGTACATGTTGTTTATATACTTGACTAAGTTCATGCATTAGAAAATTAAATGTTGTGAATAAAACGACAAGGATTAAACATCACACCTCAGATTATTTGCTTTCACAAGTTATCTACCGCTTAAGCTTTTTAGCATATAACTTAGTTGACATGATTGTTCCTAAGCTTTCCTTGAAAGTTGAATACTAAGTCACTAAGGTGTTCTTTTCTATATATGGTGATATTTTATTTGCTTTGTTTATACAGGTTATCTGGCCACATTATAGTGGCAATTATCTCCCCAATGAAGAAAATTTGTTCGAGTTTCTTACTTGTATGGGGAAAAATGGCTTTGACATTGCCGATGTTAAGGTATATGTCGTATAAATTATTTATAGTCTAATTTAGTTTATATTCTAGTGTTCATTGTCTTTCATGTTTTACACTCTGCATTGTATCTTCTTTTGTTTTCAGAGAATGAATTCAGTATTGATGGTAAGAAGCATGGACTGAAAAGAGGGGAGCAATAACATTGCAGCAACAAATGCAAAAATAGAGAGAGGAGAACTTGTCTCGTGATACGCTTGGAGCCAATGTCCCGCATAAGACACACATATAAAGACTGATGGTCAAGTCTTCAGAGTTGAATTCATCTGCAATGCCTTGAAAACACAACGATAATGTTTTGAAGTGATGAAACACCATTTCATCTGTAAATTGTAATCCAACCAATATTAAGTTGGAAAATCATATTGTAATACTTTAACATTTCATATAATATAATTTATGTGGTTGAAATTATTTATAGTTGCACTTGATATTGTTTAGTATTGTAGTTAAAATATGCGACTTTGTGTTTTCATATTAGATGAACATGCACATTGTATGACATTTTTTAAATCATACAAATTAATTTATGTTGATTAATAATGAACACAAAATCAATTTAAAACTACTAAATTAGTTGTTTATACTAATTAATGATGAACATAAATAAAATGAATATACAACTAAATTACTCATTTATAATGACTATTAATGAAAGTAAATGAAATGAATATAAACTACTAAATTAGTCGTTTATATAATGAATAAATGACTAATGCAAATGATAAATTTGTGACTATAAATGATGACTAAATTTTGCATATATACGACTATTAGTAGCTAATTTACAGTATCTTATAACCCGACTAAAATTTAGTCATAGTTCTTCGGTCATTAATTGGTTTCAAACGATGACTAAAATTTGCATATATATGACTATTAGTAGCTAATTTACAGTATCTTATAACACGACCAACATTTTGGTCATTAATTGGTTTTCTCGGGTGATCATATAGTAATATATTTTGTTGTATATTTGGTCATTAATTGTGACAATTAATGACCAAATAAATGATTAAATCAATGACCAAATCAATGACCAAATTAATGATCAAATCAATGAATAAATTAATGACTAAATCAGTGACGAAATTAATGATCAAATTAATGACCAAATATACAACTAAAAAACAAAATTGAGATAACCAATTAATGACTAAGCTAAAAACGACCAAAAGTTGGTCGCGTTATAAGATACTGTAAACTAGCTATTATTGATCACCGACCGAAAAATAGTCGTTTATATGCAAATTTTAGTCATTTTTTTAATAACTAATTAGCCATTTTGTACTAGTGCTGGTTGTTTCTCATCTTCATCATCATACTTGAAAACCAATTTAAACTGACCAGAATCTCAGTTTATCCCTGGTTACAACTTTTGTTAACATATTTGCAGGATTCTGCCTAGTGTGTATCTTTTCCAGCTTCAATTGTCCATCTTCCAACACTGATTGTATGAAATGGTACTTGAGCTGTATGTGTTTAGTCTTGGAATGAAATGTTGAGCTCTTTACAAGATGAATGGCACTCTGGATATCACTGTATAACCTTCCCATCTCCTACTTATTAACCAATTCATCCATAAACCTTTTTAACCAAATCACTTCTTTACTAGCCTCTGTAGCAATAACATACTCTATTTCTGTTGTTGAAAGTGCAACGACACTTTGCATTTTTGAAACCCAACTGATAGTTGTTCCACCTACAGTAAATAAATACCCTATAGTGCTCCTCTTATTATCTCTATCATTTGCCATATTTGCATCAACATATCCATGTAGAGCAATGTTTGAACCACCAAAGCATAATGCTTGATTTGTGGGTTGGTCGCCCCGGATCCCGCGAGAGCCAAATCCTGCCTTATGACCCAACGTGCGGGGTGTACAGTCTTCCTAGGGTATACATCCGGCTAAAACAAAGACCTCTGAATTGGGATGAAAATCAAGCTCCACACCCAACACAACGTCCCCAAACTTTGGTTAAAATTGCAAAAAACTCAACGAAATCATCCAAAATCAACTCAATTTGACCGCAAGATGAGTGCTATAGTCCCTGGGGAGAAAAAAACTAATAATATAAAAACATAATTACCATATACAAATTTGCATTTAATATGATTAAGAAACCATTCAAATTGAATAAAGTTCGACCTTTTTTTTTCGAAAATATACATTCCATTAACATATATCATGCATTGTTCGTGGGGTCTTGGTTAAACGGTGATGAGGCAGGCTGTTATAGCACTCATCATAGGTTTAATTCCCTTCCCGATCGGGGTGATGTATCTCGACATGTTGAAAAAAACATATAACATGCATTAGCCGATAGCAGCCAGAGATGGTTGTCCTCACTGCTGGTTTGACAACTTAGTTATGATTAGTGGATAGCAGCCAGAGATGGTTGTCCTCACTACTGGTTTGACAACTTATATGCAAATGATATTTAAAATTATTTTAAAATTTTCCAATTTTAAAAAATACACATCTCATTAACATAATTTTATCAATTAAACAATTTAAATTCAAGTTTTTAAAAATCTATATTAGATTTTAATTAAAATTAACGAAAAAATAATCGTCTATTAATTAAACTACACTTTTAACCTTAATTAAAAAATTAAAAAATATGTATAAAAGTAGTTTTAAAAATAATTCTTATATTTATCAATTTTCATCCCCATAACATTTTGTGGTCACAAACCGAAGTTGGTTTTAGTTTGATAATTATTAAATGTAAATTCCACACGTTAAAGTCTATTTATTTTTATAATGTCGTTTTAGCTATGTCACATGGTTCGGGTTCGAATTCGAGTTCGACAACGATTAAGTGGAATTCAAATTCGAGATTTTTTCGTTAAAGGTTCGCATGGAGTTTAAAGCATTAAGTTCGACTATATATATATATATAATAAATCAAAATCAATCAATAAAGTTATGTGAATAGCAATGAACGCACATGAGTCACAAATCACAACCACTATTCATGCTAGAGTGAGCGAGGACAAACAATGTCTAGAAATTGAATTCGAGAAATTACGGAGAATACAACAGAGCACAATAGAGCGAGTACACTCGGAGGGTGAAGTTGGCTTGTGAAAATCTATCGACAACCATGGTAAGTAAAGAAAAACCGGTGGTCCGCGCACGGAAGATTAATTGGCGGGAAGCGAACGAGAGAAAACCATGTGTTTTACATGGTTTTCTCATAAACCTTAAAACAAGCGACAAAAAACGCCCAAACTCTAACCTCGAACCCCAATTTTTTAATTTTTTTTTAAATTATAAAATTTGGCTTCGAGTTCATCTTTGAAGTTGCGCCTTCGAGGTTCGAATTTGTTCAAATTCGGCGAACCTTGTGACATAGGTTTTAGCACAAATCGAAATCAAATTTAAAGCACTATTTCAACCAAGACTACAATATGAAGATTTTAACCAGAATTGATGTAGACTTTCCCGAGCACATTGAAAATGAGATATAGTATAAGTGAAATCCATGTGTTCAATAACTCAACTCACTTATTTTGATAAATTTTTTGTGGTATTTTTTAATTTATTATTTTTTCTTTATCATGGTGAATTGGTATAGGAAGTATGATATTAAGTGTAATGTAAGTATGTAAATAATTTTAAATGTTGACTCAATTAAAAAATAATAAAAGTTAAAAGTGATATCAGGGATGAGTGTAAACATTTAAATGTTAGTTCCATTAATAATAAAAAATTAAAAGTATTGTAAACCATGTAAACATTTATTAACTTGTGAATAAGTTTTATTACAAAACCATCGGCCAATACCATGGCTTATTATTAACTTTAATGTGGATATTATTAACTTGTAAGTAGGATTTGTTAAGATACCATGGGCCAATACCATGGCTTATCAAAATTACATGCCCAAAAAACATAACTTATTTCACAATCAAAATATTTTGTAACAATATGACAAGATTCTTACCCATGATATTCACCCCCACTTTACCATGGATGTTATTAACTTGTAAATAAGATTTGTTACAATACCGTGGGCCAATCTTATCAATACCACATGCCAAAAAAAAAAACTTATTTCACAATCAAAATGTTTTATAACAATATGAAAAGATTCTTAACCATGAATGTTCACCCCCTCTTTGCCATTGATATTTTGAACTTGTGAATAGGATTTGTTACAATACCATGGGACAATACCATGGTTTATTAATACCACTTGCCTAAATTTAATAACTTATGTCATAATCAAAATATTTTATAACAATATGACAAGATTCTTAGCCATGGATATTCACCCCCACTTTACCATGGATATTATTAAGTTGTAAATAGACTTTGTTATAATACCATGGGTCAATCCCATGACTTATCAATTATGGGTGCATGATTCTTTTAATTTTTTCATTATTGTATTTTCTTTGACATGATTGATATAAATAGTCTTTGTTATAATACCATGGGCCAATACCATGACTTATCAATTATGGGTGCATGATTTTTTTAATTTTTTCATTATTGTATTTTCTTTGACATGATTGATAAAAAATAGAAGTTTAATATTTTACAACCAATTGAGTTTTTTTTTTTTTTTTTTTTTTTTTTTTTTTTTTTTTTTAAACACAATACAATGGGATCAAATTTGAGAGAGAGAGAGAGGAGGGGGAGATTGAAAGAGTTAGATGACATAGAGATAGAGAGATATGGGGAGAGAGAGAGAGAGAGGGGGGAGGTGGGAGAGAGAGGGAAAGAGAGGAAGGAAGAGAGTGAGGAAGGGAGAGAGAGAGAAGGAGAGAGGGAGGGAGATAGAGAGAGAGATGGCGTTGGAGGGGGGAGTTGGAGGGGTAGAGGAGGGGGAAATAAAAAAAACATAGAGATATAGAGGTGGAGAGAGAGAGGGAGTGACAAGGGAGAGATGTAGAGAGAGTGAGTGAGAGAGAAGAGGAGGGAAGAGAGAAAAGAGGAGATGAGAGATATACGGAGAGAAGGAGAAGAGAGAGAATGACTGAGGGAGAGATGAGAGAGGGGGGGGAGAAGGCGAAGAGAGAGAGGGGGGGGGCGGAGATAGAGAGAGAGAATGATAAAGAGACACATAGATACAAATATAGATATTATATAGTATTACATAACCAGCCTAGATCCATATTAATTCTCAATTCATCAATCCTTAAGAGGGATAAAATCTCAAGGTGCAAATCTTTCCTCATGTTTTGCACTCAAAAATGAGGTTTGCACCTTGAGATATTTGATCCTTCTCAGAGCTTGATCAAATCTCGAGGTGCAAATCTTTCCTCGTGTTTTGCACTAAAAAACGAGGCTTGCACCTCAAGAGATTTGGTCCCTCTCTAATATTGATAGATCTGGGGTTAAGATGGATATAGGTTGGTCTAACTAAACAAGGCTAGGATAGGATGATTTAACACTTCCATTAGAGTGTATATTTTCAAATATGTTAAAGTGGAATTTATGTTTTATGATACATAATTAAACCAAGTTATATATATATATATATATATATTATTATACTTAATATACTATTTATTATTAACCTAAATTTAGTTTTAAATTTTAATTTTGGATAATTTAGAATTTGTTAAATAAAAATTAATAATTACATATTTTTATGTTATGTAACTAGAAGTTTGAATTAAGAAACTATTTTATATTTTATTAATTATTAAAAATGATCGCACTTTAAGATCCTATGAAAACTCAAATATCTTTTACCTTCTCATTATATAGTAGTTTAAACAACTCTAGAACAAGTTATTGCATAATCTCAAATCTAACCCATATAAGACCTCATCTAACTATCCCATCATTTAAGTACGTCATAAGAGGCATATGGATTATGAGGACTTTAAAAAACAAACACAAGACATTGAATCTTCATCTAGTTGCCACCTTAGAACAATTCCAATTTAACATTTTTTAAGTCCTAAAATTTCAATGCCCTAAACAACATTTTTTTGAGCCATTTCAATAAACACGACCCTCAAACCCCATTTAAGACCACACATTTTCTCACCCGATTATTTAAGCAAGTCATAAGAGACACATGAATGATATTAAATTTAAAAAAGAACACGACGCATTGAATCTTTATCTAGGTGCATACCCCAAGCTTAGAAGCTCTTCCATTTTTAGGCCAAAACAACATTTTTTTTGGGAGGCTTTATAACTATTTTGTAGATGTGGAATATTGTTCATCTCATTTAGGTATTTCCAACCAGCTCTCTTACACATCAATCAAACAAAGCTTATATGTGGAATTTATGGTCCTGAGAATTTGATGTGTTGTTTTCAACTTAGTTTCTAATGGCTCTTTTTTTTCCACCTCAACTCTTGGGTCAGTGGTTTTAGATTTTTTTTTCACTCTAGATTGGATTATTTCGACATTGTATTAAAGGAGTCTCCACTTCCTTATAAGGGATTTTGTGAATAATATAGTTGCTACGTCTTTTCTTTAAGATAAGTTACTATCTTTATAGGCATTATGTATTTCTATGTACATTGTAATATTTTCCACTATTGATTCTCTAATAGAAATTGGTTACTAATGTAATACTTGTCTTTCATTTTTGTTCTCTATGTTCTCATTTCTATATTCTTTATGTTTGTTATTCATCTAGTTTTTAGCTTACCCATGTCTAGATCAAATTCTTTTGTTTTTTCTTCCCAATAAATAAATCAACTTCCCTCTTAGTCCAAGGGCTAGAGTGAGGTTGCTAGTACTAGGCCAACCGACAGGTATACTCACTTAATATTTCATAGGCACAAAACTATTACAACGATCTTTATCAAGGTATTATAACTCATAATGTCACTAGCGGGGATTTGAACCTAGGTGGGGAAGATAACAACCATTTTGTCCAACCACCCGCGGTAACCCTAATTGACATATCAAACCTTATCTGTAGGCTAAAGTATGAAATTTACTTTGAGTACAATTCACTACTATGTATTTCTCATTTCTTCTTGACCTAAAATGTTTAATGGAACCTCTTTTCACATGTTTCTCCATGTTATTTTCATATGGCTCCTCATAGGGAATGGTTTTGTGACCATGAGAGTTTAATGAAGCACTTATATTTTCCTAGAAGATTAATTGATAGCCAAAATCATAGGATAAGGAAAATTCAAGTAGTTTCTCCAGGATGGGAGGAATTATAACACTCCCTGAGGTTCTGCACATTTGAAAGCTAGTTAAAAACTTGATATTCGTGAATATTATGTTTGAAAGGGAAACCTCCAAAATGGTTTAAGGAGCAAGTTCTTGGGAAGCACTATGAATGATAGGTGTAATAGTTGTGCCATTCATGAGGGTTGAAATGATGAAGAAAGAACCCATCCTATGTTTGGAGAAAATAAAATGCTATGGCATCAAAGACTAGGACATATTAGAGTGTAGCGATTTCAAGCATTACATGGTTAAGGTATGCCTCATTGTACACTCAATTTCATTTTATGTGAGAATTTCATATATGGTAAATAGAATCAAGTAATATTTTCATCTAGTACTACAAGAGCAAAGGGAATCTTCGAGTTGACATATAGTGATGTGTTTGGACCCATGCTCGTTCCATTATTAGGTAAAAATATGTACTCCATTTCATTCAGAGATGATTTCTTGATGAACGTGCAGATTTATTTACTTCAAAAGAAATAAGAGGTCTTTGGTAAATTAAAATAGTTTAAGGCTCTAGTGGATAATCAGATAGAGAAGAAAATAAGTGTGTTGAGAATCAATAATGGTGGAGAGTTCTATGAGAATGAATTCGAGGATTATGTGAGAAGTGTGAAATAGCAAGGCAAAATACTACTAGAATACCTCAACAGAATGGAGTTGTAGAAAGGATGAATAAGACATTGATGGACAAGTCAAGGAGCACTGTGACACAACCAGAGCACAAACTTGTAACGTGCCCATGCTCAGAGCACTCAAAAACTTCATTCCTTTGCAAAACATTTGAGCTTTATCATCATTCCTTTAAAACAAGAAATTAAAGAAACTATACATGCTACTGACAAGTTCATGCAATTTCCAAGAAACATAATTAATTATGTAGTGCAATTACTTGTGAACATTCACAACATATAAAAGAGATAACCATTAAATAACACATTAGAATATAGATACATAGGAACACAAAAAGTTCTTATATTTTTATGAAAGATTCACCAACTGACTGTAGAAGTTGTATGTTCCACCCAACTATAGGCTCTTTTGCACATCAACTGTCTACAATAAGCCATCTTACAATATTAAAGTTGTTACTAGTCTATAAGAAACAAATTCTATCAAATAAACTAAAAATAAATAAAATATTCAATTTGTTATAAAAGTCTAGAACTGTTAGAGTAAAAATTCTCAATATATAATTAGTGAATAATTTATGCTGATATTTCTTCTTCAAACTTGGAACCAATTGAATTGCTTATATCCTGCCTGGAGATCCGAATCTGTTCTCTAAAAATATGCCTAACTATCCAACAATCAAGGAAATAACCTTTGGCTGCTATTGTACTGCCTTCCAATCTAAATTTGTTTGAACCTTTCCTGAAAATATGTCCACCTCCATTAAATGAAGGAAACTCTGCCTCCTGCATCAACCAACTGTCCCTTTGACTGCTATTTCCATGTCCAAAAGTCTATAGTGGATCAAAGCCTTCTTTATATCGTTAGAGTTGGACTCTTGACATGGAAATCTCATCAAATATAATAAATGAACCATATATATAAAATTATTATTTGTTCCATGAAAACGGGTCATGAATTCCAAGCCATCGAGAACCTAATTAAATGCCGGTGAAAACCTAACCATATGTTGACTTTTTTTCTACCCACAATTTTTCCTTATATCATTAACAATTAGTTTAATACACAAATATTTATAAAGCTTCATCGAGAGTATGATCTTAGAGATTATGTAACCTACATTTGAGTAGTGATTTATTTTTCCATTTTCTATCCTGGATAATACTCTCAATAGCATCTTGATTATTTGTTTGGTCTCTTTTTGCTAATAAATGGTACCAACCAGTGTTGCAGAAAGAAAACTGAAGGATGAGTGCACTAAGTTGTCACCAAGATTTCACCGATATGTTGATAACTGTTTCCAAGCACACTGTGCATGGTCATTTTGAACTAGTCTGCCTTCCAACTTGAGCTTCTTATATTGATCTTTTATAGACCAAATAAGACTAGTGTTTCTCCATAGTAATATATCTATATATATATAGTCAACACTGCAGTGGTGTCTTTCATAGAATCCTCCATCCTAGGCTGGTTTTCGTCCAGGACATTGCTATAAGGGCCACAACAAGAATATGAACACTGTAAATAAGATCACCTTGAAACCACCACCAAATGAACCATGATTTTTTCTCAAATGTTGATGAGCTTGTAGGCTTCGCAAATTGAGCAAAAACACACCATGGTCGTGCAAATAGAAGGATGACCAATAACCATGGTAAACATATACCTGGTTTCAATCCTTAGTCCAGGAGTTTTAATACAATTTAACCAAACAGAGAATGTTAACATCAGGAATAACATTGAGTAGTGGTGTGGACTAAATAGAGGATCCCTTAACACTTACACAATTATGAATGGAATCTTCTTATTAAGGGCCGTTTAATAACCACTTCCTCTGGACAGATAGATTCCATATTCATAATCCAACGAGTAAAGAAGAATGATTGTCAATTTGCATAACCTTGTAGAGGTCTGATGGTGAGCGGTTTTCATAAGTGGTTTTGATGAGGTGGTTCATCGCTGGTAAGTGGTTTTGATGAGGGGGGTCGGGGAGGGGTGCGTAATTCACCCTGATGTTTCCACGTAATGAAGGTCGTTACCACAAAACAAGAAATTGCGGGCACCCCCCCGCTCCATTAAACTTTAGACATCCTGGGGGTTGCGCAATTGATTTTTAGACGCTTTTTAGGCACTATCGTTTACTTGCAAGCACACTAAGCATTTTACTGGGATGTCTTAGCAGTCACACGGGCGATGGTAAAGGAATCAAAGTGATCCCCTGCAACTGGCTGAGCATTACGAGTACCTTTCTTCGCTGAGACATTAACGAAAGGAATGATGATATTTGGTTAAATGCCACTATCTTCTCCACCGGTTTACTGTATTTGTTATCTGTCAAATGACATGCAACTGATGCCTTGGCATGTAACCTCAACACATGAATGCTTTGTCTTCTCCCTACAAAACTAATTAATATTTTGTGAATTCATTGTACATTTGGCGATTACCTATTAATATTTTGTGAATTCATTGTACATTTGGCGAATACTTAGCATTGAGGTGATTTTTTTAGCTCTAGTAAAAAGGAGTTGTTTTTAGTGCTATTTTTTGGAGTTTTAAGGGCCGGAATCTAGTGAAAAAAATTGTGGTAAATTCTTGATTTCTGTTATTTAAATTGGTTTTTTTGACTGTATATATGGATTTAGCACTCTAAAAAAACCCTAGAATACTTCGATTATGCAAGGTTATCCATCAAACTTTTATTTTCAATAAATTCCTGCCAGAATTTAGAGAAACTAAACCAGAAAAAAACTACGGTAAAAACCTTCAAAAAATTGCACTATAAACTACCGTAAAAACCTTCAAAAACACTGGTCTATTTCCTAGACTTCGTGGCTATCTCCTTGATTATTTGGTGGTCAGGCTCTACAATTTGATACACCATGATCTCAATTTCAATTCCTTGACATCTTTAATTGGTGTTCCATGTGGCTGCTGGCAGTGAAATGGGAGTTCCACGCAAGTTTGGGAAAAACCTTGAAAAGTTTCAAGTGACATTTGAATATAACCTTTGCTGCTTAGTTGTCGACCTTGGCATATTAATTTGTGTTGGATATTCGATGTAAATCCCATCAGTGTTAGGGTTATCATCTGCTTGAATTATCAACAACTATTCACACTTAACACCTGAGAATTGTCTTCCATTGTGTGGCATTTGATTTGAAGTTCGACTCTGTTTTGGCTTGGATTTTGGCATTCAAGGATACTTCCCACATTAGCCAAATGAAACGATATGCTTTTGTGGGTGCATCTCATCATTGCTGACACGTATTGCACATACAATTCCACTGATGAGCTCGTCCTCTCGGTGACTGGTGCTTGATACGTTGAGCGCTAGCTTGGTTTGTGGTTTGGTTTTTCGTCATATTTTCATTAAAAAGAAAAATAAAAAATCATATCAGATTTTCTGGTAAAAAAATCAGATTTTCATTAAAATCAGATCAGATTTTCTGAGCATAAGAATTAAATCAGATTTTCATTAAAAGCAGATCAGATTTTCATTGAATAAGAATTAAATCAGATTTTTTACCTTCAAACTCAGATTTTCTGAGCATAAGAATTAAATCAGAATTTTTACCTTAAAATCCAGATGTGTCCTAATCTGTTCAAATGCTACCAATCCATACAATGTACCGGGCAAAGCCGATTTTTTTTCTGGTTAAATCATATCAGATTTTTCTGGTAAAAAAAATCAAATTTTCTGAGCATAAGAATTAAATCAGATTTTTTACCTTAAAACCCAGATATGTGCCTTAATCTGTTCAAAATGCTACCCATCCATGCAATGTACCCTACAAAGCCTATTTTTACCTTAAAACCCCAAATGGGTCAATTTGAGCTACAAAGGGGTCAATTTCAACTACAACATCGGCTCCAATTAGGGACTGACTCTCCCCGTGGGATGCAAAGAACTTATAGATCTGTACCCTGTTCAAAACGCTATCAATCCATACAATGTATCCTACAAAGTCGATTCTTACCTTAAAACCTCAAAGAGGTCAATTTGAGCTACAACATCGGCTCCATCTAAGGACTGATTCCCCTTGTAGGATGCAAATAACTTGTAGATCTATGCTCTAATCTATTCAAAATGATACCAATCCATACAATGTACCCTGCAAAGCCATAATCTAAAACCTACTATGATCATTCATGTTCATCAACAAACCATACAATAAACAACCAACTACTACAAGTAAAAATAAAACAAAACAATGCCTAAGCCATTGGACTATGGAGTTATCAATCCACAACAATAAATTCTCTCCATTCAATCTCCTGCAACTTATTCCACTCAAGCCAAAGGAATCCACACAGTACATCTTGTTATCACCCTAGTAATTCTTAGGTCATGCGATTTTAGTTTAAAGTTAAAGAAAACCCGGGGTAACCAAGAACCTCTTTTAGATTTCAGGATCTAGCCTTCTTGAATTCCGAAAAGGGATCTCTCCTTATGATCTAACTTTGTTTTAGATTTGAGTTTTAGGCTAGGTATGATTGGGCAGTTGTTTTGTTTGAAAAGTTTGGTGGGAATAAGATTACTTGGAGACAAATTAAAGAGGGATCTACTAGTCCATTGTGCTATGGGGTCAAATGTAGCAAGCAAGACTGAAAGGCAACGCTAAAAGGATGCTAATATACTCAGGGCAAGGTAGATAACCCTCTGAGATTTAGATAGTTTGATTGGATGGGATGGCTTGCTTTCGAGATAAAAGGGCAGTGAAGAATCATTTAATCCGGAAATAAGGAAGAGGAGGCAGAGGTCAAATGAGACTCAGGAGCAATTAAGAATTCCTAGGTCCGGAAATCAGCAGAAAATATTGAAATGATTACTTAGTTAAGACAGGGAGTTTTTTTTTTAACACTTATCCTGAACTAATACTCCTAATTAATCATTCAGATTTGAACACATATATGAAATTGAATGGAACTTCAGAAAATGAAACAATGACATAAAGAAATCACTTTACTCATTATCGCAAGAATCCTGAGTTATGAAGTCCAGCTTGTTGTATTCCAGTCTGCTACTATGCAATCACCACATTAACCTCCAAAGCACCAGCAAAAAATATCTATAATAATCTCAACAACTTTATTCCACCCTTTAATACTTCAAAAAGAGAAGTATTTATACAAAAATTATTACAAAATATCTGAGAGACATGTAAGAATATCTCTAGGAAAAAATAAATTTTATTACATAGAAAGAGGGACAGCTGCAAAACAAACTGGTACGTTGTCCTCTTATCAATAAAAAAAGGACGAATCATCTTAACTTGTTGCTGGGTTGTAGCTATTGGAAATGCTTGCTGGCATTTTGGAAAAATATCTTTTGAAAATAACTTGAAAGACACTTTTTCCATTTCACATCCTTTAACTGGTGCTTTATCATTGCCACTCTTTACGCTATTTTTTTATTGTTTTACTGTTGTAAAATAAGGAATTATTTGCAGTAAAAAGGCATTTTGACTGATACTCTTTGACTCTGCTCCTTATCCTAATACACTTTGGCTGCAAATATTCATATCAAATCAGTGAATTCCTGCCATTGTTTTGCACTGGGAATTCTCAAATTCTTCAATTTCCTATAACTTTCATTTGCCTCTGTATACTTAGCAAAATTAGGCTTAACAATGAAAATATGTTTGATCTCATTTTGTAGAAAGAACAAGTTCTCAAAATATTCCAAAATGACTTTACTAGTTGGAGACCCTTGTGGTAAAGGTTTGTTGACCTGCTCTTTGGCATAAGCCCTTATTTTGTTATCATAATCCTTCTGTGCCATCAATTTTTCATTCAAAGCATGAATATCTGGTAGTCCAGCTTGTGTTAAAATGGTGTATTTGGCCATAAACTTTGTTATGAACAAGTTCATGTCTTTGCATCTGTCTTCTAAATTGTTTATCATATTTCTTTTGTTCAGGACTTTCTTGATTTGAAGTATACTCTCAGTTCTATCCTGAATCTTCAGCTCTTCAAGCTCTTCTCTGTTTTTACTGTTTAGAAATGTAATAAGTTTTAAGGCTTGAGCAGGTTTGTCAGCTAGTTCTTCTTTTGTCTTCTAAATTTCAATTTGTGCAGCCTTGAGTAAGTCCTTATGTTCATAAATAATCTGGATTGAAGGCCATTGTAAATGTATGCCTTGAATGATATTGTTCCACAGATAATTCTTGATATAAGCCACTTGTTCACTAAGGTTAACCTGTTGTTGTAAAATCTTTATATGCTCCTGCAACCTGTTGGCTCTTTGCTCATGTCCTTTGGATGTCATTAATGCATCTCTGTTAGATGTTTCAAGATTTATAATGGTACCTTTTAAGTTTATTATCTCTTTATCTTTCAAGGACATGTCTTCCATAGCCTTTACTATGGCAGTTGTTTCTCTTGTTGGATTTACCTGTGATGTATATGAAGAAGTGGCAGAGATATCTTTAGAAGTAATTGACACTGCGGTTGCGAATACTCCTTTCGGTGCCAAATGTTCTGCCAATGTAGAGGGAACAACTGTACTTACAGTTGGAATAACTGTGGGCATGGAGACCTCATGAGCTTTCTTCAATATTTCATTTTCTTCCATTAGAGATTCAATTTGATTTTCCATCTCTTTAATCTGAGATGTCATCTTCAAAACCAGTTGCATAGTTTCCTCCTTTTCTGTCTTTTCTTGAAGTATTTCTTTGGCCTGTGGGTGCTCACTCTGTGGCAATTTGAGTTGCTTTCTCAAGGCAACAATATCCTCATTCTTCTGCCTTATCAATTTCTTGGCAACTTCAATATTAGAGGGATCCACTCCAATTTCTATCACCGAGTCTTCTAAGGATTTGATCCTCAAGTCCTTAGCATGTAAAGATGTTTTATCTAATTTCATTTGAGTTTGAAAATTAGATACAGTTTTTTGAAGCATGGTAGCACTCATGGTTTTGCTTACTACCTTAGAATACAGCGTCTCTGAAGCAATTCTATGGAACTCAATCTGATCTATTTCATGTATAGTATTAGCATTCACTTCAAACTCTGTTTTCCTGTAGTCTGTGGCTGATTTTGGATCTATTACTACTGGTTGGAGAAAAGACATTATCATTTTATTTTTTGAGTAATCAAAGGCTGTCACAAGTCTGTCTTTATCTCCTGGCTTTTCCTTTAGAAGTTTAGAATAAACTTCATTCTTTATTTACTCATTCTTTTCCCTGATCTGCTTGAACCTTTTCTGAATGTCAGAATCAGTTTCTTTTGTTGCTTTAAAGGAAGAGGGAGCTTCTATATTTATCTCTGCTTCAACCATTTCTTTGTCTTTTCCCTGTGCTTGTACCTGTTCATTCTGAATTTCCCTGAGTGTTTCATTAACAATCATTATAGCCTCATCATCTATTTGCCGATCATTATTATCATCTACATCTATGACTCCTTTTTCTAGAGTGGTCATTCTGGCCTTCTTGCTGTAGACTGTTTTAAATTTATTTTCAATGATTGTTTCTGCCAAATATCCTTCTTCTTTTCTCTGCCTTTTATTTGATACCTCTGCTGGTTGGTTAACTGTAACCACCTGTGTGCTTTCTATCTGTTTTTCTTGCAGATTATTTGTTTGCATCTCTTGATCATCATCAATTAAAGTGTTTGCAACCCATTCCATTTGATTGGCATATTTTTCAATTAGTGGCTTTGATTCATGGAGGAATGGAGTTAACTTACATTTGACCCTGAGGTTGCTCAGAATACCTTGAGGGTCATAGTTCTAGTAAAGATTTCTTGGAACTTGAATACTGATAATTTGCTGCTTACTTCTTTCAAAGCATCTCTACTGTTGACTATGAAAGAACCAATTTGACTTTTTAACTTGAATTGTGCTTTCTTTTTGGATGCTATAAAGTTCACTGCATCTGCATTTAAAATCTGTCTCAAGTATTCCAAAGCAAAAATCCTTGTAGTTAGAAACTTTGGTAGTTTGTAAGGAGCCAGGATTGCACCGTACACTCTGATTTCTGTGTGATTTTTATACAAATACCAATCTCCAACTTTACAGTTTTCAGACAACTGTAAAATTCTTTTGATTTCTTCATTTATCCTTGGTGACTCTATTTTAGCCAACAAACTCATGGTAGGTCTGATAAACAAGTCATTGAAATCACTGTAACTGTACTCACTGTTGTTTTTCCTAAGAAGAGAAGTCCAAAATATTACTGAAAGAGGTTTTCCCTCTATATCCATCTTCTGTAATGCAATGGGAAAATTATCTACTTGAGAGAATAGGAAGAGATGTAACAAATATGATGTATATCTGAACACTCCTTTATCAGGTAACTCTATTAGCTGATAATGTATATTATCAACAATGAATTTAGTAAAGTCAAAGACCAATTCTGGCTGTTGTCCAGGAGACAAAGTAGAGAGGAACCCTAAAATGGAGGCATATGTAAATTCATCATTAACATAGCCTAGAATGAAGGATAGCATTGAAATGATCTGTCTCGAGCCCTCGGGGAAGTCAAAAGTATCATAAGGTGGATTTACCTTAGGAAGGTTGACATGATTAGGCATGAAATTTTGAAGGATCTCAAACTTCCTAGGAAAATCTAGATCCAAATACACCTGAGTCAAATCTTCTATTGACAATGATACTTCTCGGGGATCATGACTTAGTTGGAGCATATCATTGATTGCTTCAGCAGTTATGTAGAACAGGACTTCACTATCTTTGTTCACCATGCATCTTTGGTCAAGGATATAGTTCATCTGACACAGCCTAATGAAATCTTGGGCTGGATGTGTGATGGGAACCACATATCTAGGCAAGTTGGAGTCCCATACAGGTATATCATTGGCCACTTTCTTCTCAAATTTTTCTTGACACCAGCTATTTACTTCAAGTAGGCCAAATTCTAAGGTAGCATCAGCAATTCTGTAGTATAAGTCAATCAAGGGATTGTTCTCTTCAGAGGTGACAGGACGTTGCAATGGTCTGACTACCTCAGTAGAATCTGCAGTTAGGACAGGAGTAGGTTTATCAATTTTATATGGTTTAGGGTTTGGAAGCTTGCTGGAGGCAGGCTTCTGTGGTTTGGGACCTCCAGTCCTAGGGGTGACCTGCTTTTTAGTCATTTTTGAAGTAATTGAGTAAGATTAGACTATTTGCTCAGCTTTTTATGGAAACAGAAGGTTAATTAAGATGTCTTTGGGAAAAATTTGGAATCTGGACGAGGGTTTTATGAGGACAATGCAGATTTTCAATGTACAGATGGTGGGAAAGGGATTTTCAATGGTTTATTTGGTAATTCAAATGGATTTTCACCTTAGGAATAGCTTTTGGATGGTGAAAATTCTTCAGGCGGGAACGACAAATCCTGGGAAAATTCTGACAGGTTTTCCCCTGTTTTTTCAAAGTTTGAGTACTCTTAGATGAGTACTTTTGGCTTTAAAATTTCAAATTGGTTTAATTTTTCTTGAAAATTATGAATTTTCAGGTTTGGATTACTGAAAAATACCTTTAAACAGGTATGGTTGAGGTCGAAGAGGGTTGCAGGTGGTACCAATCTTCAAACTGGTTGCAACTGTTTAGTAAGAGGTACTGGGATTCTTCGGAGGTGAAATTAAAAGGGGAGATGGCTTCAGAATGATGAATTGTTTCGAAAGCAGCTCTGAAATGGCATCTGGAGTATCTATCTGATAGTGTAAGCGCAAAATGCATGTAAACAATAAGAACTAAGTCTGAAACCTTAAGTCTTATAAAAAAAATAACATTTATTGCAGGTTGATATTAATGGCGGGAGCGGTTTTGTGCGTTTGAAAGAGAAACCACCAGTGGTTATCACATTGCTTCAGGGCGGTAACTGGTTTTTTGCTTTTGCAATGCGATCCAGTAAAATTAGGACACGTAGCGGGTGGTGGTTTCGTAAAACAACTTTTATCACAAATTTTTTTGTCAACTGCGCTCGATCACTTTAATAATGCGATATGGGATCCACGACGTCGGATTTGGTTGAGTGAAGCTAACGGCTGAGATGCATCGGGAAGCTACGGGGAAATAAGGTGGGACAGGGTACTATGATCTGCACCGTTGATACGATAAGAGGAGATCGACGGTTTAAAATTAATCTGATAGGAAATGGTGAGGGCGGGGGAATGATTTATCGGGTTTAGTTTGGACCGTAGGATTAAAGGGATTAGGATGATTGGAGAGTCAGGTACGAATGCAAGGAGGCTTCGTTTATGTTTAATGAAATTTATGTATAAAAGGATTTTATACACAGGATGGGCGGGTTATTATAGGGTTTAACCAAGGCTTAAACTTTGGTAAAATGATATGTATCGAGAAAATGGGATAAGTTTAAAACTTTCACCATGGGTAAAGCTTATGAGGGAAAAGGTGAATAAACTCTTTTCTTCGCTATTCTATATACACATTGTGTAAATAAATTGTGCTTTTTCAATATTATTTTTATTATATAGTTTCAGATTTGTCAAAGGTCTAAAACTATAGGGGAGAGGGGATATTTTATTATGGATAAGTTTCATGTCAAAAGGGTAATTTCAGGATGTTTTTCAACATGTGTTTAATATCTTTGACATAAAAAGTATATAATAAGAGGGTTTTGGGGATATTAAAATAAAAGGGAGCTATATTAATAGGACTAGGATAATTAATAGGGATTTAATAAAATATGTTAAGTGTTAATATGAAGAGGGAGAAAGAATACTCAAAAATTCATAAATAAAACTAAGGAAAGTGAAAATAAGAGTAAAGCTTTATTTTCATAACTCATTCACTTTTTACTTAGTATATCATGTTTTTGAAGGCTTTATGTCTTGTAAAATGGAGGAAGTTAATCAAATGGGATTTTATGCGATATTTGAGTAAGAAAAGAGTTCTCACTTATGAAGTTAAATGGTGATGAGTACATGAAGGAGTAAATGATGAAATTTTTTGGATTAACATAGAAATTTAACATTTTCAACTAGTTAGTCATTGAGCCTTGGGTCCGGTCCCAACAGAAGTCAGAGAAATGCTCTTAGCCTCTTTTACTGAAAGTTTAGAATGTCAAATAGCTATAAGGAAGGGGAAATTAGTTATTATAGCCTAGTGAAAGATATTTACAATGATTTTCCCACCTTCTTCTACCTACCCATTCTTTAATCTAACATTTTTTCTTCCATTTGTGCAGGTGCATTTGAGCTAGCAACCTTACAACATATTATTATTTTGAAAGCAGTAAACTATCTAATTCTACACTTATTGCATCCAAGAATCCAGATTAAACTTTTGGATTCTTTTATTCTCTATCTAATTATGAAATTGTCATGGTTAAACTGTATGACAATTCATTATTCTCTATCTACAACATTTGAAATTGAAAGGTGACAAGTCAAGATTAGATTTTTCAACTCATCACAGATTATGGCATTTATTGACACTCTTCCATAATCAACGACATAAAATTAGTGGCACTTAGACTTGCACACTTTCATGTTTTATTTATCTTTTTCTCTTTTTCTTTGGGGTATCTTATTTTTTCTAAGTCCTTTGATTTTTCCTTTAGGAATTTTAAACTCTTTTTTATTTTTTATTTTTTTATTTTTTTACAAAATATGGGAAAATAACTTGCAGAAAGCAAAGTTTGCACATATTTACAAGACTAACATCAGTCAAGTCAAAATTATGAATCCTATATTTATAGGTCACTAACATCGGCTTCACTTGGGGATGGCATTTCTTGGTGAAATGTCAAGAACTCTGAGATCAGTAACCTTCATCTTTGACCTTGGTGATCCTGTAATTATCTTCTGGTTTCAGCAACAATTCATACTTATGACATTTTATACTACAAATCTTAGGGCCTTCTCTTCGGGCTTCAACTTTGTAGATAAAATCTCCAATCCAATCTTACACACTTGCAATGAATATTTACAATGATAAATTAAATCAATATAACTGATGACTGACTCAGAATAATAGTAGTGTTTCAACATCCTACCATTCACTGGTCCTTCTTGTAGTTCAGTTCCATCCAAATTCTTGATGAAAAAAGAATTGTTACATCTATAACCATATATCACATAAGGTCCTTGCCATAGAAAGTCAAACTTTCCATGTTTCCCTTTATCCTCTCTACGTGAATCCCATTTCAAAACTTGATCCCCTATGAAAAAATCATCTTATTTAATCCTTTTATCAAAAATATTTTTAATTTTATCTTGTACAACCTATGATCTTTCATAAACTTCTTCCCTTGTTTGTTGGAGATGTATAGTTTCATTAATTATTTGTTGAATATCATTGGTTTCCACCTGTGATTCCTGAATGATCTTCATGACTGGAACACCCAAGGACGAGGGGAAAAATGCATCCATTCCATAAACAATCTGATAAGGTGAAGTTCCAATGGACTTCTTTGTGGTAAGTCTATCAGCCCATAAGGCATAGACTAGCTTTTTGTTCCAGTTCTTTTTGTTTACTTGAAGTAATTTTTTGATGATGTTGATTAAGATTTTGTTTGATGATTCGGCTAAACCATTACCTTGGGGATAATAAGCAGTGGAATGACCTAAGGTAATATGGTGTTTATGACAAAAAGAAATCATTTTCTTGGATTTGAATGCAGCTGCATTTTCAGTAATAATCTTATGTGGGCATCCAAATCTTGATAAAATATTACTTTTTATAAATGAAATTATAACTGAATCAGTGGCTTGCCTAGTAGGAATGGCTTCTATCCACTTGGTAAAATAATCTGTAGCAGTTAAAATCCATTTATGTTGACCTGAGGATGGAGGGTGGATTTCACCAATGAAGTCTAACCCCCATAGTTGAAATGGTTTTCAGTAGATATAGGCTTAAGAGGTAAGGGAAATAGTTTATTTTTCCCTTCGAAAATTTGGCATTTGTGATAGGAGGTAACAAATTCTTTGACATCAGAAAATAAAGTTGGGAGGTAGAAACCAGCTCTCAGTATTTTATCTGCTGTACTCTTCCAGTAAAGGTGGCCTCCATAGTCACCTGCATGAAATTCCTCAAGAATTTTTCCAGCCTCTGATTTTAATAAACAATTCAGTAAAATCCCACTACTTTCTTTCCAATAAAGTGCATTGTTTAAGATACAAAACCTCATTGCTTTATGTTTGATGAATCTTGCTTTAGTTTTAGTTAGCCCAGGAAGATCTTGTAATTGTGTTAGTACAAAGATAATATCAGAGTACCATGGTGAGTCTAGATGGGCCTCACTGATCAATGGAGTCGCCATCTCCTCTTGGTCATCTATTTGTGCAATGAAATTAATATCTAAAGCATTACAATTAGATTCAGCCATCAATCTAGCTAAACCCTGTCCTTTAATGAGCTTTGTTGGTTTGATTTCCAGATCGTATTCAAGGATAGTGGAAATCCACTTTCCTCTTCTACTATCAGGTCCATCTTGTGTCAGAATGTCTTTGATTACAGCATTAGGGACATATGCAATGATGTGGGAATGAAGTATGTAAACTCTGAAGTCTTTTATGGCTTTAACCAGGGCTAAAGTCTGCTTTTCCATTATATTGTACTTCAGATGTGCATCTCTGAGGGCTTTACTAAAGAATGCAATTAGATGTTCAAAACCTTGATTTTTTTTCTGCAGAAGAACTGCAGCTATGGTACGTTCAGATGCAAAGGAAAATATTATGAAATATTTTGTATAATATGGGCTGATGAAGACTGGTGCTTTTGTCAGGGCTTGTTTTATGGTTTTGAAAGATTGTTTGGCCTTTACTGTCCACTTTATTGTAGAGTACTTTTTAAGCATATTGTTGAGTTCTTTTATGATTTTAGCCAGATTAGAGATAAATCTTCTTAAAATTTTGATTTTACCCAAGAATGCTTGAATTTCTTTTATGTTTCTTGGTGGTTGAATGTTCAAAATAGCTTCAATTCTTGCAAGGTATATTCTAATGCCTTCCTTGGAGATTATGTGTCCTAACAGTTTTCCTTCTTCTAGTCCAAAAAGAGTCTTTTTAGGGTTTAAAGATATACCATATTTTCTACATTTGATAAAGACTTGTCTCAGGTGATCCAAGTGGTCATCATTTTTTTTTGAAAAGATAGTAATATCATCAAGATAGATAACTAAAAATTCATGGATCTCTTTAGCAAAGGCAATATCCATGGCCCTCTGAAAAGTAGCTCCTGCATTTTTCAATCCAAAAGGCATTTTCACATACATGAAAGTGCCCCAAGGAGTGGTAAATGAAGTTTTAGTTTGATCATCTTTATGAACTAGAATTTGATTATAACCAGAGAAACCATCTAGTAAAGAAATTCTTGAAGAACCTGCCACCCTTTGCAAAATATGATCCATTTTAGGCAAGGGGTAATTATCTTTCAAGGAAGCTTTATTGAGATTTCTAAAGTCTATACATAGTCGAATTTCTCTTGTTTTCTTTCTGGTGGGCACTAAATTAGAAACCCAATCAGAATACCTGACTGGTGCAATTATTTGTGCATCAAACATTCTTTTAACTTCTTTTTCGATTAAAGGTAACAAAATTGAATTAATCCTTCTTAGCTTTTGTTGAAAAGGTTTTTGATTTTCTTTCAAAGGAATTTTATGTTGAATTATGTCTTTGTTGTAAGTTTTCAGATCTTCGTAACCCTATGCAAAGACATCCTGATATTCTTTCAAAAGTTCTATATATTTAACCTTTTCTTCTGATGATAAGGACTTTGATAGTTTGATCATTTTTGGTTTTTCATTTGTTCCTATGTTGCACTCTTCTATATCAGACTTGACAGGTTCCATTTTTGGCCTTTTGGGCACATCATTGGAATCAAATAAGTCCTCTAAGGGAGTTAAACCTCTGGGTAAAATGTTATGTTTTAAATCTATCATATCTGGTACATCTTCCACTATTTCCTCTATATCTGCTTTTTCCAAATCAGCTATGTCACTTTGAGTAAATATAGTAGGTCTATTAAAAGTATGTACATTTAAATCATCTATTTGACAAAAAATTGAATCTATATTACAAGGTGAATCTATATTACAATCATTATCAATTTGGCAATTTTGAAACTCTTGCTCATTGTTCAAAAAGTGATAGATTTGTTCATCTTCTGAGAAAATTTTCCAGTGTTTTACATTATCTGGAACAATAGGTCTGTGCTTGATTTCAGCAGTGTATTTTTGTATTGGTGAAAATGGAAGTTTGCAAGTGTTGGCAAAGGTTTCTAAACAATGGGCTTGCAGATTCTGTTTTCTAGGGATGATGGCAAACTTGCTTTCTAACAAATCCTCAACCAAATCATGTGTTGTGCCCCTGTATCTTGCCAATTTGGGATTGTAGATAGAGTATTCTGCGTTTATTTGTTTGATAACTAACTCTAAATCTCCCATGATCAATATTCTTTGCCCTCCCAGTTTTCTAATAATTTGAAGACCTAAGATTAAAGCTTCATATTCAGCCATGTTATTGGGACATTTGAAATTCAATCTAAAGGCATGTCCTTGAGAATGGCTTATTTCAATGTTGGTAATCCATACACCAGCTCCAGCTCCTGATTTAGTCACTAATCCATCAAAATCTAAATGCCATAAAGCTTCATTACCAATGTAATCATCCATTATTTTAGGTTTTATATCAGTGAGTTCAGTTTGGACATTATTATGATCAGAGTTACAGAGAATAAAGGAATCAAGATTAGTAGGGGTTGAATAGATAGGGTAATTGGTAGGTCTTTCGGCAGTGCTGATCATAAATTTCATTAAGGTTTCTCTGTAAATTTTTTTGGGCTGTCCAAATACTGAGATAGTGGCATAACTCATGTCAAGTTGTAGAGATCCCTGCAACTTTTCTCCCCATGAGAGCGAAAGAAGCATGCCATATTTTGGCGGGATATTAGCTACCACAACATCCATGATCATGCTTTTACCAGGATATTGGACCAAGTTCACACACAAATCTTTAATCAATCCTATGCATTGGAATTTAGATGAATCAAATGAGAATAGGTCTTTATATGGTCGGGTTATGTCTAGATTCAGGGTTTCCATTATTGCTTTGGGCATTAGGTTATGGGAAGCTCCAGTATCTAGCATTGCATTGTGTAATATCTGGTCATGTATAGTAAGACTTAAGTAAAATGGAGGTACTGACCCATCTGAATGCTTACCATCTACGTTTGGACCAAAGATTAATTCAGGTCTATCATCACTCATATTAATTGTATCTTCATTTTCATTTACATTCAATGTTTCAGTAATAATAGATCTATACAAGTCATTTTTAGCCAATTCAACTAAAGGAACAACTATCTTTAACTTAGATATTTCAGATTGAATGTTGAATGTTGAATGAGATTTGATAGCTTGAATTAATTCATCTTTTGGAATCGTTGTTTGGGATGATTTTTCTTGAGTTTCAGCAGTTTTACCTTTAGCTTGAGATTTTCTTTTATCTTTTGTTTGAGTTTCCTGATTTCTGCTATCTTTGATTATTTTTTCAGGAACAGTTTGAGTGTTAACAGATGCTTTGTCAGATTTGGAATTCTCAGTAGAAGATTTAGGATTTGATGATTTTGAGTCAGCTGACTTCTTTTTTGGATCAGTGATTGTTATTGAATTGGTGGCCTTTGTGATATTAGCCTTTTGGGCATATTTGGAGGATTGAGCCACCTCATCAGTGATATCTACAATCTTAGGACGAAGATGCTTTTTAGGACTAGGTGGGTTTGAATATTGTTTATTTTCTCTAGGAAAAATCTGCAAAAGTTTCGTCTTGGGAGCTTCAATATTTTTTTTGTTTTAATTTTGTTGAGTTGGAGCATTGTTTTTTGTAGTGGGCTCATTTGTTTTCTTGCTCCTAAGGTTATATTGAATATGAATTTCATTGATAGCGAACTCATAACCTTGCTTGTAATCAAAGGATTCACCGGATTCCACTTTGAACTGTTGTAGTTCAAAGAGTTCCTGATCCTCCTGAATGAGGAAAATTGTATTGCTTTCATCTATCCCCATTACTATGTTGATGTCTTCCTCATCCTCAACATTGTTTTGAGAACTTTCAACAAAGTTTTCTTGGAATGGGGACCTAATGTTTTGATCTGGGGAAGGTTCCTTACCTTTCCCAGGATTGTTGTTTTTTCTGTAGTTGGGATTTCTGATTTGGGATTGATTATCCCATTGCAGTTTCCTCTCAATGTGGTCTAATATCTCAACTACTTTTTCTAAAGTTTTGTTGATAAAATCAAATTTACCATCTAAGTTTGAAGCCTCTTCTTTGATGGTAACCCTCCTCTCATTTCTAAGTTTGGCTTTTTTGGCAAGGATGTTGATTTCTACACCAACAAAATTCAGTTGCATCTGTTCTAGGGTATCTGCATCTCTCTCTCTCTAAGTTGGTAGGCCATGTCTACATCAAAAAAATCAGGGAATTTGAGTAGCACGGAATACAGAGTGGGTTTAAGGTCTGCAGGAATAGAGTTGTAGATATTGTTGTATCTGGTGGAAAAATCTTGGACAGACTCATTGGATGCTCTCTTAACAGCATCAAACTCGGATAATATTTGCGTGGGATTCTTCTTCTTTTCCCATTTATTTAGGAAAGCTCTGTGAAAGGCAGCTAAGTTTGCTATACTACCAGCACCTAAATTTCTGAACCATGTTTTGACTTCTCCAATTAAGCTTTGTGAAAACAACCTCATTCAAACATCAGACTCATCTATCTCATAAATTTCCCAAAAATCATTCATTCTGGTGATTTGTTGTTGTGCAGTAATTTGTGAACAATTGTCAAATAATGGAATATCCTTTTGATAATTTTGGGGCATGTCATGGGGGTTTTGAGGTAAGACCAGGGGAGCATATCTAGCTGCCATGGCTTGGATTTTTGCTAAACTGGGAGGTACAATAATAGTGGCAGGGATAGTGCTGGTTATAACAGTAGATGTGTTGAAGGTTGTACTTGAAGAGCTTGGAAAAGAGGATGGAAAATGAGTGGTATGGGTAGGAAATACAGATGAAGTGCTTATCAAGCTAGTGGGTACAGTGGTAGTGGATGTAGTGGACTGAGTAAATGATGGAAATACTACTTTGGGCTGCAAAGGAAGCTCGGGGATAAATGGTTCTGTAGATTGAGGGTATGATGAATATATGATCCTATGTTGCAGAGGCAACTCAGGACTTATAGGCTCTGTAGGTAAACTGACAGTAGAGTCTGTAAATGAAGTGGCAGAATACAAATTGTAATCTGCTACCGGAAAGTTGGTGGTGGATAATTGAGAAACTAGAGGTTTAAATTGAGACAAAAAATTGATTAATTTAATAGCTTCATCAACGGATTTTATTCGTGTAACACTTACCCTTTCTACTCGACTTTGAATTTCAGTTTTGTCTGATTTTATAGGTGCTGAAATAACTTTCTGTTTCTCATTCATAAAAGAAGTAAAAATAGGATCTATAACAGTTTCCTTTAAATCAGTTACAGACTTGGTTCTAAATAATGATTTTTCAAACTTCAAATCAAATTCAATATCTAATAAGTTTGCTAATTCTTTGGGTAAAGAATCAGCCCTTCTCAGGGGTACTTCAGTTTCTAAACTATCAATTTGTTTTTTCTTTTTTCCTATCTGGTTTGGATTTTCTACTATATCTGCAGGGTTGGGATCAGGGTTGGATCTAGTATAATAGACTTTCTTGGGAGCCAGAATGATTATTGTATAAATACCCACAACCTTTAAATTTAATCTTAAATTAGAAAAGATGTGTTTTAAAAATCTTCCTCTAAGCTTAAACTTAAAACTGGAGAGGGGTTAGATCCTCAGTATGGTCGCCAGTATGTTATCACCCTAGTAATTCTTAGGTCGTGGGATTTTGTTTTAAAGTTAAATAAAACCAAGGGTAACCAAGAACCTCTTTTAGATTTCAGGATCTAGCCTTCCTGAATTCCGGAGAGGGATCTCTCCTTATGATCTAACTTTGTTTTAGATTTGAGTTTTAAGCTAGGTATGATTGGGTAGTTGTTTTGTTTGAAAAGTTTGGTGGGAATAAGATTACTTGGAGACAAATTAAAGAGGGATCTACTAGTCCATTCGGCTATGGGGTCAAATGTAGCAAGCAAGACTGAAAGGCAAGGATAAAAGGATGCTAATATACTCAGGGCAACGTAGATAACCCTCTAAGATTTAGATAGTTTGATTGGATGGGATGGCTTGCTTTCGAGATAAAAGGGAAGTGAAGAATCCTTTAATCCGGAAATAAGGAAGAGGAGGCAGAGGTCAAATGGGACTCAGGAGCAACTAAGAATTCCAAGGTCCGGAAATCAGCAGAAAATATTGAAATGATTACTTAGTTAAGACAGGGAGTTTTTTTTTAACACTTATCCTAAACTAATACTCCTAATTAATCATTCATATTTGAACACATATATGAAATTGAATGGAACTTCATAAAATGAAACAATGACATAAAGAAATCACTTTACTCATTAAGTTATCGCAAGAATCCTGAGTTATGAAGTCCAGCTTGCTGTATTCCAGTCTGCTACTATGCAATCACCACATTAGCCTCCAAAGAACCAGCAAAAAATATCTATAATAATCTCAGCAACTTTATTCCACCCTTTAATACTTCAAAAAGAGAAGTATTTATACAAAAATTATTACAAAATATCTGAGAGACATGTAGGAATATCTCTAGGCAAAAATAAAGTTTATTACATAGAAAGAGGGACAGCTGCAAAACAAATTGGCAAGCTGTCCTCTTATCAATAAAAAATAGGACGAATCATCTTAACTTGTTGCTAGGTTGTAGCTATTGGAAATGCTTGCTGGCATTTTGGAAAAAGATATTTTGAAGATAACTTGAAAGACACTCTTTCCATTTCACATCCTTTAATTGGTGCTTTATCACTGATACTCTTTACGATGTTTCGTTTACTATTTTACTATTGTAAAATAAGGAATTATTTGCAGTAAAAAGGCATTTTGACTGATACTCTTTGACTCTGCTCCTTATCCTGATACACTTTGGCTACAAATATTCATATCAAATCAGTGAATTCCTGCCATTTTTTTGCACTAGGAATTCTCATATTCTTCAATTTCCTGTAACTTTCATCTGCCTCTGTATACTTAGCAAAATTGGGCTTAACAATGAAAATATGTTTGATCTCATTTTGTAGAAATAAAAAGTTCTCAAAATATTCCAAAATGACTTTACCAGTTGGAGACCCTTGTGGTAAAGGTTTGTTGACCTGCTCTTTGGCATAAGCCCTGATTTTGTTATCATAATCCTTCTGTGCCATCAATTTTTCATTCAAAGCATGAATATCTGGTAGTCCAGGTTGTGTTAAAATGGTGTATTTGGCCATAAATTTGTTATGGACAAGTTCATGTCTTTGCATCTGTCTTCCAAATTGTTTATCATATTTCTTTTGTTCAAGACTTTCTTGATTTGAAGTATACTCTCAGTTCTATCTTGAATCTTCAGCTCTTCAAGCTCTTCTCTATTTTTACTGTTTAGAAATGTAATAAGTTTTAAGGCTTGAGCAGGTTTGTCAGCTAGTTCTTCTTTTGTCTTCTGAATTTCAATTTGTGCAGCCTTGAGTAAGTCCTTCTGTTCATAAATAATCTGGATTGAAGGCCACTATAAATGTATGCCTTGAATGATATTGTTCCACAGATAATTCTTGATATAAGCCACTTGTTCACTGAGGTTAACCTATTGTTCTAAAATCTTTATCTCCTCCTGCAACCTGTTGGCTCTTTTCTCACGTCCTTTGGATGTAATTAATGCATCTCTGTTAGATGTTTCAAGATTTCTGATGGTGCCTTTTAAGTTGATTATCTCTTTATCTTTCAAGGACATATCTTCCATAGCCTTTACTATGGCAGTTGTTTCTCTTGTTGGATTTACCTGTGATGTATATGAAGAAGTGGCAGAGATATCTTTAGAAGTAATTGACACTGCAGTTGCCAATACTCCTTTCGGTGCCAAATGTTCTGCCAATGTAGAGGGAATAGATGTACTTACAGTTGGAATAAATGTGGGAATGGAGACTTCATGAGCTTTCTTCAATATTTCATTTTCTTGCATTAGAGATTCTATTTGATTTTCCATCTCTTTAATCTGAGCTGTCATCTTCAAAACCAGTTGCATAGTTTCCTCCTTTTCTGTCTTTTCTTGAAGAATTTCTTTGGCCTGTGGGTGCTCACTCTGTGGCAATTTGAGTTGTCTTCTCAAGGCAGCAATATCCTCATTCTTCTTCCTTATCAATTTCTTGGCAACTTCAATATTAGAGGGATCCACTCCAATTTCTATCACCAAGTCTTCTAAGAATTTTATCCTGAATTCCTTAGCATGTAAAAATGATTTATCTAATTTCATTTGAGTTTGAAAATTAGATACAGTCTTTTGAAGCATGGTAGCACTCATGGTTTTGCTTACTACCTTAGAATACAACATCTTTGAAGCACTTCTATGGAACTCAATTTGATCTAGTTCATGTATAGTATCAGCATTCACTTCAAACTCTGTTTTCCTATAGTCTATGGCTGATTTTGGATCTGTTACTATTGGTTGGAGAAAATGTTGAAAATGCAGCAAGATGATGGAGCTTAGTGAAATGAAGTCGCCTTTACTAAGTGGGCCCGCAGGCAAATTCTGGCACAAAGTCTATTTTTAGACTATGTCTATTTTTAGACATATGGATCATGGTCCGGGGATTGCAGTATGTTATTCTTGGAGTATTGGTCATGTTGGTAAAAATAGATGGACCTCTATTTTTTGGACCTATAGGTCGAAGTCTATTTTTAGACTGCATATCCTAAAAATAGGGAAGTCAAATATTATTTACCCTTAATAATATTTGGACTCTAAACTTCAGTTTACTCTCTTGGAGCACTTCAGTTCGAGCCTTGGAAGTGGCTCATGCATCTGACAAAGGAATTACGCTATTCCTATGGGTTTGGTGAGCTCATGCATGGTTGACTTCAGTTAGGACTTCAGTGGCAGAAGTTTGGTGGAGTTGTGTTCAATTTAACTTAGTTGAACTAGTTGAGATTAGTTTAACTAGCTAATCAACTAGTAATGAGTGGAGTGAATTAAATATTATTTAATTCATTAATTAGTAACTCATTATTCAACTCAAGAACACATCAGTTCACTATAGTGCATGGACAGTTCAGTGGAGACCAGTGAAAGAGGTAGATGAAAGGGTTGAGTTAGCTATCAGTTGGGACATCAGTTGTGCATGAGATTTGCACCACACTTGGAGGAATTTCCCATGATGATTGCGCTGTCAAGCCAAGGAGATTCAAACCTTGGATCTCTATTTAGACAGGCCATGATTGCGCAATAGAGGCAAGGGAAATTAGTGGGTGTGTTTTGAACCTGTGACTTGTTCAAAACCAAGCTAGTTTTTGTGTAGCTTTGGGAGATAGTACTGAGTACTTGTGAGGAGTATTGTGCTATGTATTTTCTGCATGTTCTCTCCATATAATATACAGAATAGCTGAGGGGTTTTCAGCTATAAGCTTTCCCCATACATATTGTGTTAATGTGTATGATGATTTGATGTGCTATCGCTTGTTTTATTTCCGCATGTGTGATGATTTGAGTGGAAGAGATTATGTGTTGCATATGAATTCTAATTGATATGTGATCAGGATAATCTCGGTGGATAATTAATCATTATTCAGCAAATTTCTACAGAAAAGACATGATAATTTTATTTGTTGAGTAATCAAAGGCTATCACAAGTCTGTCTTTATCTCCTGGCTTTTCCTTCAGAATTTTAGAATAAACTTCATTCTTGATTTCCTCATTCTTTTCCCTGATCTGCTTGAACCTTTTCTGAATGTCAGAATCAGTTTCTTTTACTGCTTTAGATGAAGAGGGAGCTTCTGTATTTATCTCTGCTTCAACCATTTCTTTGCCTTTTCCCTGTGCTTGTACCTGTTCATTCTGAATTTCCCTGAGTGTTTCATTAACATTCATTATAGCCTCATCATCTATTTGCTGATCATTATTATCATCTACATCTATGACTGCTTATTTTTCTAGAGTGGTCATTCTGGCCTTCTTGCTGTAGATTGTTTTAAATTTATTTTCAATGATTGTTTCTGCCAAATAGCCTTCTTCTTTTCTCGGCCTTTTATTTGATACCTCTGCTGGTTGGTTAACTGTAACCACTTGTGTGATGTCTGTCTATTTTTATTGCAAATTATTTGTTTGCATCTCTTGATCATCATCAATTAAAGTGTTTACAACCCATTCCATCTAATTGACATATTTTTCAATTAGTGGCTTTGATTCATGGAGGAATGGAGTTAACTTACATTTGACCCTGAGGTTGCTCATAATACCTTGAGGGTCATAGTTCCAGTAAAAGCTTTCTTGGAATTTGAATACTGATAATTTGCTGCTTACCTCTTTCAAAGCATCTCTACTATTGACTATGAAAGAGCCAATTTGACTTTTTAACTTGAATTGTGCTTTCTTTTTGGATGCTATAAAGTTCACTGCATCTGCATTTAAAATCTGTCTCAAGTATTCCAAAGCAAAAATCCTTGTAGTTAGAAACTTTGGTAGTTTGTAAGGAGCCAGGATTGCACCGTACACTCTGATTTCTGTGTGATTTTTATACAAATACCAATCTCCAACTTTACAGTTTTCAGAAAACTGTAAAATTCTTTTGATTTCTTCATTTATCCTTGGTGGCTCTGCTTTAGCCAACAAACTCATGGCAGGTCTGATAAACAAGTCATTGAAATCACTGTAACTGTACTCACTGTTGTTTTTCCTGAGAAGAGAAGTCCAAAATATTACTGAAAGAGGTTTTCCCTCTATATCCATCTTTTGTAATGCAATGGGAAATTTATCTGCTTGAGAGAATAGGAAGAGATGTAACAGATATGATGTATATCTGAACACTCCTTCATCAGGTAACTTTATTAGAGGATAATGTATATTATCAGAATTTGGAAAATTCAAAGACCAATTATGGTTGTTGTCCAGGAGACAAAGTAGAGAGGAACCCTAAAATGGAGGCATCTATAAATTCATCATTAACATAGCCTAGAATGAAGGAGAGCATTGAAATGATCTGTCTTGAGCCCTCAGCGAAATCAAAATTATAATAAGGTGGATTTACCTTAGGAAGGTTGACATGATTAGGCATGAAATTTTGAAGGATCTCAAACTTCCTAGGAAAATCCAGATCCAAATACATCTGAGTCAAATCTTCTATTGACAATGATACTACTCGGGGATCATGACTTAGTTGGAGCATATCATTGATTGCTTCAGTAGTTATGTAGAATAGGACTTCACTATCTTTGTTCACCATGCATCTTTGGTCAGGGATATAGTGCATCTGACACAACCTAATGAAATCTTGGGCTGGATGTGTGATGGGAACCACATATTTGGGAAAGTTGGAGTCCCGTACAGGTATATCATTGGCCACTTTCTTCTCAAATTTTTCTTGACACCAGCTATGTACTTCAAGTAGGTCAAATTCTAAGGTAGCATCAGTAATTCTGTAGTCTAATTCAATCAAGGGATTGTTCTCTTTAGAGGTGACAGGAGGCTGCAATGGTCTAACTTCCTCAATAGAATCTGCAGTTAGGATAGGAGTAGGTTTATCAATTTTAGATGGTTTGGGGTTTAGAAGCTTGCTAGAGGCAGGCTTCTGTGGTTTGGGACCTCCAGTCCTAGGGGTGACCTACTTTTTAGTCATTTTTGAAGTAACTAAGCAATATTAGACTATTTCCTCAGCTTTTTATGGAAACAGAAGGTCAATTAAGATGTCTTTGGGAAAAATTCAGAATCTGGGCAAGGGTTTTATGAGGACAATGCAGATTTGCAATGTACAGACGGTGGGAAAGGGATTTTCAATGGTTTCTTTTGTAATTCAAATGGATTTTCACCGTAGGAATAGCTTTTGGATGGTGAAAATTCTTCAGGCGGGAACGAAAAATCCTGGGAAAATTTTGACAGGGTTTCCTCTATTTTTTCAAGGTTTGAGTACTCTCAGATGAGTACTTTTGGCTTTAAAATTTAAAATTGGTTTAATTTTTCTTGAAAATTATGAATTTGCAGGTTTGGATTACTAAAAAATACCTTTAAATAGGTATGGTCGAGGTCGAAGAGGGTTGCAGGTGGTGCCAATCTTCAAACTGGTTGCAACTGTTTAGTAAGAGGTACTGGGATTCTTCGAAGGTGAAATTAAAAGGGGAGATGGCTTCAAAACGATGAATTGTTTCGAAAGCAGCTTTGAAATGGCGTCTAGAGTAGCTATCTGATAGAGTGTAAGCACAAAATGCATGTAAACAATAAGAACTAAGTCTGAAAACTTAAGTCTTATCAAAAAACATAACATTTATTGCAGGTTGATATTAATGGCGGGAGCGGTTTTGTGTGTTTGAAGGAGAAACCACTAGTGTTTATCGCATTTCTTCTCAGTGGTAACTATTTTTTTTCTTTTGCAATGCGATCCAGTAAAATTAGGACACGTATTAGGCGGTGGTTTCGTAAAACAAATTTTATCACAATTTTTTTTGTCAATTGCGCTCGATCACTTTGATAATGCGATATGGGATCCGTGTCGTCGGATTTGGTTGAGTGAAGCTAACGACTAAGATGCATTGGGAAGCTGCGAGGAAATAAGGTGGGACTGGTAACTATGATCTGCGCCGTTGATTCGGTAAGAGGAGATCGATGGTTTAAAATTAATCCGATAGGAAATGGTCGGGGCGGGGGAATGATTTATCGGGTTTAGTTTGGACCGTAGGATTAAAGGGATTAGGATGATCGGAGGGTCAGGAACGAATGCGAGGAGGCTTCGTTTATGTTTAATGAAATATATGTATAAAAGGATTTTATACATAGGATGGGCGGGTTATTATAGGGTTTAGCCAAGGCTTAAACTTTGGTAAAATGATATGTATTGGGAAAATGGGATAAGGTTAAAACTTTCACCATGGGTAAAGCTTATGAGGGGAAAGGTGAATAAACTCTTTTCTTCGCTGTTCTATATACACATTGTGTAAATAAATTGCGCTTTTTCAATATTATTTTTATTATATAGTTTCAGATCTGTCAAAGGTATGAAACTATAGGGGAGAGGGGATATTTTATTATGGATAAGTTTCATGTCAAAGGGGTAATTTCGGGATGTTTTTCAACATGTGTTTAATATCTTTGACATAAAAAGTATATAATAAGAGGGTTTTGGGGATATTAAAATAAAAGGGAGCTATATTAATAGGACTAGGATAATTAATAGGGAGTTAATAAAATATGTTAAGTGTCAATATGAAGAGGGACAATGAATACTCAAAAATTCATAAATAAAACTAAGGAAATTGAAAATAAGAGTAAAGCTTTATTTTCATAACTCATTCACTTTTTACTTAGTATATCATGTTTTTGAGGGCTTTATGTCTTGTAAAATGGAGGAAGTTAATCAAATGGGATTTTATGTGATATTTAAGTAAGAAAAGAGTTCCCACTTATGAAGTTAAATGGTGATGAGTGCATGAAGGGGTAAATGATGAAAGTTTTGGGATTAACATAGAAATTTAACATTTTCAACTAGCCAGTCATTGAGCCTTGGGTTCGGTCCCAACAGAAGTCATAGAAATGCTCTGAGCCTCTTTGACTGAAAGTTTAGAATGTCAAATAGCTATAGGGAAGGGGAAATTAGTTATTGTAGCCTGGTGAAAGATATTTACAATGATTTTCCCACCTTCTTCTACCTACCCAATATTTAATCTAATATTTTTTCTTCCATTTGTGTAGGTGCATTTGAGCTAGCAACCTTACAACATATTATTCTTTTGAAATCAATAAACTATCTAATTCTACACTTATTGCATCCAAGAATCCAGATTAAACTGTTGGATTCTTTTATCTATCTAACTATGAAATTGCCATGGTTAAATTGTATGACAATTCATTATTCTCTATCTACAACATTTGAAATTGAAAGGTGACAAGTCAAGATTAGATTTTTCAACTCATCAAATATTATGGCATTTATTGACACTCTGCCATAATCAACTGCATAAAAGTAGTGGCACTTAGACTTGCACATTTTCATGTTTTATTTATCTTTTTCTCTTTTTCTTTGGGGTATCTTATTTTTTCTAAGTCCTTTGATTTTTCTTTTAGGAATTTTACCCTCTTTTTTATTTTTATTTTTCTATTTTTTTACAAAATATGGGAAAATAACTTGCAAAAAGAAAAGTTTGTACATATTTACAAGACTAACATCAGTCAAGTCAAAATTATGAATCCTATATTTATAGGTCACTAACACATATGAAAATTATAATACTCTAAATAATACCTACTCTACTTAAACTGAACAATTCATTTGTATGTTGAAAGCCAATTGATCCACTCAAGCCAAAGGAATCCACACAGTACATCTGAAACTTATAATACTCTAAATAATACCTACTCTACTTAAACTGAACAATTCATTTGTATGTTGAAATCCAATTGATCTATCACACAAACAACTGTAAAATCTAAGAGCACAGTGAAAAATGAAAAGTTGAGGACTGTTGAAAACTAAATGCTCAAATCTATGAGCTTTTTTGCAAATCATTCTATTCTAACAACTAAAATCACTTGTTGGATCAAGCGATAGAATATTTCCTATGTAGCCAATGAAGAAATTCGCTACTTGCATGAAGCTTACATTCAACTTCTCTAAATACAATAATTTCAGAATGTGACAACTAAACATACAATAGAAAATAATATCCATACTCAATGAATTCATTCATTTTCAGTATTTTGCAACAATGCTAGAATTTTGTTTTTTATAAAGGCCAATATTGATAAGTTATTACTCCATTTTGATTCTATGTACAAGGCCACATGATCTTCAAAAACATGACCGAATACCTCAGTGAATACTTTTCCTTCCTATTCCACTTGATTATACATTCTTTCTGTATTCCCTATTTGTACTACTCCATTGATGATGCTACTTTCCTCAGTTTCTGAATTTTTGAAAAAGAAATAGAAAGAAATTGTGAAGTGCTTCCTCTACATTCAATGATTTGAAGTGAATTATTTTTTTGAAAAATTTCATTAGAATCCTTCTCAAGTTCTGTTTCATAGTAGTCATAATCTGACTCATTAAATTCATGAAGTTGTTGTTCAAAATTTGCATGATCTTGACATTCAACATCAGTTTCCTCAAACAAATGACGACAATTGTAGGATATGATTTGTGAAATATGCTCATAATCCTCATGAATGATGTATTATGAATAAGGGTTTGTAACAATAGTATGCTAAAAAGAACATTGGTCCTCAAGATTACTAACTGAAGTTATCCATCTTCATATATATCATAAATAGGTTGTAAGTGAAGGCTTTATGCAAGTGACAATTCAAGGACTTGTTTATCTATTTCTTCCTTAATTTCTTCTAGAAATATATCATTAATAGGAACCAGAAAAGCACAAGTTTCTTGACTTTGTTGATTTGATTCAACGTATAAATTGCAATAATTTGAACACAACTCGGATGTTTTTTAAAATCTTGTAGTATAATTTCTTCTACAACATATTATTCATCATGAGCATAATCCTCTTCATCATAAAAAGCATTCTGATCTCAGTTGTTGGAAAAAATTTTGAATTTAATAAGCTCACAATAATCTTCAAATAAAATCTTAGCTGAGAAAATAAACTTACAATGTTTATGAAAACAAGCATGAAATTCTCTTAATGAGGAAATGTTGGAAGCAGGTAAATATTTGTACCATTTTGTAGCCTCTCCTTCTAGAGAAATCATGAACATTTTCATGAGCCCGTCTTCATGAAAAATACTCAGCTCATTCATGCACTCATGAAAAGCCTTCAAATTTTGTGAAGGAAAATGTTTTTTATCTCCATTAAACTTTGGCAGACATTCATTCCATTCATCTATGTGAGGCACTGATTTGGGTAACCAAGAGTACCTAAAAAGTTGAAAGGAGTAAACCTTTGAGCTATTACAATAGCAACTGAATTCACAATTATGAACCAGTGGAGTCGCCAATGGATTCTTCACTCCTGAAGCCGCCAAAATAATAAAGTGGATTCGCCAGATGAAAGATACACAACCAATTTCTGATGTCTGACTTTTGTTCACCATTAGAAATCAAATCTTAACATTGTCTTTCTTTCCCATGGAATATTTATTCATTATTGTGTTCCCCGGCAATGATGCCAAATGTTGTATCTATTTCTCAAAGGTAGTCTATTGGTTGGAAAATGTGCCGAGAAGCTCAACCACTTTAGGTCCAAGCTAGTCCTCGAACTAGAGGTTGATCCCTCACATGTTATGAGGCTTTAATGTTGTTCATTGTCACTAAACAACAACCTATGAATTACACCGAACAGATATAAGGGTTGTTGTATACGTGGTTGCTAATGAGTTACAAATTCCTACTTAAATAAATAAAACCCTCTCTTTTAGAGGTCCAATCAAAGTGTTGACATTCAACTCTGAAAAAGTACAATTCTTTAAAGTTTTTGATCGAGGAATGGAGAAGAAATTAGACAATTAAATATCCTCCCTAAATATCTAATAATCTAACAAGAGCAGAAGAGTATAGAATATTTCTATATCTAACAACAATACATCTAAGAATTGATATAGAAACAACAATCTATTGATGTAGAGGGATCAACTTGACACACTATCACCTTGATCTACTTAGTAAATAAAATAACTTTGTAGTGGGCATCTAGGGAGGTTGAAATTCAACCTAGCCTTACCCATTATTGTGTACAACCTCAAATATATGCAGAAAAAGACTAGGAGCACTCACTTGAAACAATATTTTTCAATAATTGGAGCCAAAATCCCTTGATTAAATTATGAAGTTACAAGCCTTACAAAAATATGAGGGTCTTTTTGGGCTCAAAATCCAACCCTTTTACAATGAAAATGAAAGAATATATAGACTCTTACAATATTGAAGTTTTTACTTGTCTATAGGAAAAAAATTCTATCAAATAAACTATAAATAAATAAAATATTCAATTTGTTGCAGAAAGTATGGGATTGATGGAGTCAAATATCTCAAAATATGGATTTTAATTTATAATTGATGAATAATTCACCATATGTCTGCTGATATTTCTTCTTCAAACTTGGAACTGATGTGGTTGTTGATATCCTACTTGGAGATCCAAATATGTTCTTTAAAAAGTTGTCAAATGTCTGACAATCAAGGCAATAAACCTTGCTATTATACTACCTTCCAATATGAATTTGTTTGAACCTTTCTTGAAAATATGTTCACCTCCCATTAAATGAAGGCAACTCTACCCCATGTATCAACTAGTTGTCCCTTTGGTTGTTATTTCCACTACAAGGAAAAGACCCTCTAGCAGAGGTTATAAAGGAGGGTTTTAGTGTTATAAAATTGGTCAAAATTGTCAAAAAAAAATTTGCTACAACATCCGTTTATGGTTACGGAGGTTTTTGCAAAGATTTTAACGGAAATTCAACGCAACTAAAAAAACGGGGCGACCGGAGGTTATTACGGATGTTTTTTTCATCAATGTGCTACTAAGGTTTCAACGCACCGGTGCGTGTCCTCTAAACGGTGGCCCCGAGGCGGTCAAAGGTTCCTGCGTCGGGCTGTCAAGGTATAAAACTACACCGGGCGTAGTGTTGGTGATACAATGCACGAGGCCGTACCAATTGGTCTTGGGATTTTTGCGGTGCCCATAGGTCGTCTCAACGTACCGATACATAGAGTTATAGAAACGCACTGGTGAACCGTATCAGACAAACACACCGATATTTATAATTGGTATTGGTATTTGTGCGGTGACCATACGTCTTACAAATGCACTGATGTGTAGTCTCACATAAAAGCACCAGTGCACAGTATCGCACAAACGCACTGATATTTTTAATTGGTGTTGGTATTTGTGCGGTGCCCATAGGTCGTAGAAATGCACCGGTGCGCTACAGCATACAAACGCACTGGTATACATTAACTGACATGCACCGGTGTTCATTTTGTATTTTTTAGAAACATTGACTTGTGACAGTGCAATTATTGTGATTTTTCTAAATTCATTTTTCATCAAAATTTGACACATCTTATAACAATATTCATATTAATTAAATTTTTATTAATGCATTTGAATGTGATGTTTGGATTAATTTGTTATATCATATCATAATTATTGTGATTTTTTAAAATTCATTATTCATCAAAAGTTGACACATATATATCTTATAACAATATTCATATGAATTAAATTTTTATTAGTGCATTTGAGAAGGACAATGGAGAATGCAATAGCGACAATAGAGAATGCAATAGAATAAATTAAAACATTTTTTATTATATATATATATATATATATATATATATAGACAGCCTTTGTCATACAAAATGGGATAGTTATTGGTATCCCTTTGTCTTTCAATTGGGACACTATGTCCATTACATTAAATAAAATGTCTGATTTCACAGACAAATATTCCAAAAAATACAACGCCTTGCTTTGATATCCAAACATGGTGATCATAATTCTTCGCTTGAACTATTGTCACTACTAGAGCTACTTCCATGACTTGGGTTATTTTCAGGAATGTTTTGTTCACGATGTTGATTGTTTTCTTCTTCTTCATCTTCCATCTACAAACATAAAAATAAACTGAAATGAGTGTATATACATTAGTGAGAATAATGAAAATTTCAATATTAAATAATATACATCAATATAAATCGAAAATAAAAATGATGTACTATAGCAACAATTGACTCATAAACTATACACATTCTTTCAAAACCATGTACCATGCCATCTTTCAAAATTTCATCTGTTGGCGCAGTTCCATACTTTGTTTCCTGCAAGTTTTATACCCCATAACAAATCATATATTTAATATAAAAGATTTTTTTTTCTATTAATTATAGACGGAGCTAAGTAAAACAAGATTGATAGATGCTTACAAATTCCACAATTAAATTATGATATGCCAACATATACTCACAACCCATATTTAACCCAATTTCAATCAATTCGTCTCATGGTTCTTCTTTGTATGTTAGCACCTGTTTGAAGACATTCAATGATGATTTTTGTAAAACAACTTAAAAAATACAAAAATGAAATCTAGTTAAGTTGTTATAAGGAAGTAACAATTACTCACAAACTTAGATATCAACCATTTTCTTCCTTGTCGTCTTGTTTTATGTGCTGAATGGGTTCCATTTTCTTTTCTTTTCTGCAAGAAAATTCTTAAAAATTAATATTTAATGCTAAATTGTTTATTTATTGTACCTAATGATCGAAAAATTCAATGATTACATATTACATTTGAAGCACGTTGTTGTTGAAATGGCTCCTCTAGCGATGCAATTTTGTCTATTTCTTTTACCATCTCCTTGTACACCTTTTTGGACATTCCTACTGGCATATTTCTGATATCAGCTCATTCATCTTTTGAGATTTTCATAATATTCCTGAAAATGTAGACAATAAACCATTTAGATTTTATATTGATATATGAAAAGTAAATATAAAAAAAGTGATATTTATAAATAATTCTAGACAAACATTTAAAGGAATATTACTTTTTCATTCGTTCTTTTTTGTTGTTGTACGTTTTTGCTATTAAAAGTCTGACATATCTCATTGACCAATTCTCTGGAAACTCTTCCTGTAGTTTAGATAAAATTTGTTTCTTCAAATCATTAGAGTGGTTTTTGTATTGTAAGTGGAAAGAATGTCTATACATTTGTTCCACTAGATCTGACAAACTTTTGTAAAAAAATTTCCCCCTTTCATTAACCTCCAGCACCACTCCGGGTGAGCTAAGGAACAATTCATTTTCATTTGCATGTTCTATTTTTTTCTTTTCTTAGAACAACATTCATTTTCTAAGTTTTTGGTCCCTGTAGAACATTAAACATATGTGAATTAATAGACTGTTTGACACATGTTATCTAATAATTTTTAATATATTATTAATGAAAATTAAAAAAAGAAACTCATATTGGATCTATAGTATTTTTTCATTCACCTGATTCGTCCTTTTGCAATTTTTCCATCAAGATTTTAAGCTCTTCTGGTCCTAGATCAGAAATAATCTTATCGAGCCTCGTCATTTTGTGGCTCTGCATGATACACAGTAAATAATACATATTAGTTAAATTTACATATAGTTCAAAAATAATATTTTTTGTAAAGAATTTACAAAGAACTTGTTTTTTTTTCTTTTCTTGATGTGTTATCAGTATTTTTTTTACTTGATCTCTCGTCAGTCATTTCTTTATCAATATGAAACCTGCACCATATCATTCATTAATATATTTATAAATAAATTGTCAACTTTTCAGGTAAAAAATAAATCTCAAGAAACCGGTGCACTTTTCACAATGTACGCACCGATGTCGGTGTGTGGGGCTATTATAAGCACATCGCACAAATAGTATAATAGACCATACGGTGTGTGGGGGTATTATAAATGCACCACACAAACAGTAAAATAGACCGTACGGTGCTATCCTCGTAACATAGAGCAATGGTGCCCTATTTTAGATATAGCGCGCTGATTTAAAAAATTTGTTTTTAAATTTTTTATTACACAGTACTTGTGCGGTGCGTTGTATAATACAGCGCACCGGTGCTCTCAGTTACACAGGGTGCACCGATTAAATAAAAAAAATCCATTTTTTTCAAAAATTCACGCAAGGGCCAACATGGATTGGGATCCGACTATGCAAGTCATCTTGTGGGTTGGATGTCAATCTAAAATGAAAAGCCCTAACTCTGAAATCACAGAAACAGGGAGAAGAAAGGGCAGAAACAAAAAAAATGAAAGGTTTAGGGTAAAAATGGATAAAACTACAGAAAAAGTAAAAAAACTGCAGAAAGTAAAAAAAATAATCAAATTTAATCACGATATCGTTTGACATTCTATGCTACAGGGTTTGAATCACCAGAGGTTTGGATTCTGATTGTTTGAATATTTCTGTTCGAACGTATTTTGTTGCTCCACAGTGCTCTCATGCTCTCTTGCTCCACGTATGTCTCCTGCAAATCTCTGGCTAAAATTTTCGAAAAGTGTTTAGTATTTAAATAATTGTTTTATAAAATTAGATTTTTGAAAATATTTTGCCGCCCATTTTCAATTTGTCGCTTTTTTTTTCACTTAAAAAAATAGATTTGCGCTTTTTTTATTTGTGTTTATTAGTCACCGGTGCGTCACTTAATAGCGCCGCACTGGTGCATCCATTTGTAACACGGAACCAATGCATAGTAACTAAAACGCATCAGTGCGTATTAACTAGAACACACTGGTGCGGTTATCTGTACATTAGCACCGATTTGCGGTTGAGGCACCGAAATAATTTTTATGTGTGTACACCAAAATTAGACATGTTGGAAATGTACATTTTGTTGTGAAAATATTTGGGCAATTTCTTTTCAAAACTAGACCTCCTCTTCTTTGGAAACTTGAACATTTCCATAAATTGCAACAAGAAAAGGTGCCCCATGATCTGCTTGCTGACCCATGATATGCTTGCTCATTTGTAAGTTCCTCATCCATCTAGGCATCCAATTTCCTCTTTTATCATTTGTGCTTTCTATCTTGATCTTAACAAAATTTATACAATCTCTGTTTTACAAGAAACTGACCTTGAATGTTCTCGGAGCAATGAAAACGAGTCCTTCATTCTACATTTGTTTCAAAAGAAGACTGATTTTCGACTAGACGATGAATTTATTACATGTGGAGGCAATGGTTTCTCGTAGAAAATGAGTATATGGATGAGCAGAGGAAAGACATTGCAAAATGGGCTATTATATTAGCTTTTCCAATGGGAAACTTATTTGCAGGTGGAAATATGGTAGTTGCAGGTATCTATGCTTCACTTCCCACAGAAATGGTCACTGGATTTCCATTTATAATACAAGCAAACTTTTTGTTATTTTCATCCATAGAGAGCATCATTTTCAATAACAAATGGAACCAGAGAATCCTTAAGTGTATCCCGTTCGCATTTTTTTCGGCATTTCATTCTTTGATAAGTGCTAATTCACCTATACTTTCAAAAATTTGGATTTTTGGGTACCTTCCATGTGATATTCCTTATTATCCACAGGACCACAGCTCAAACAAGTTAGAGATGCCATTCAAGTTCAATTGAAAGCTGAAGATGTGATTTTATGCGACGTCAGCTTTGCCAGTAAAAGTTTATGTAAGCCAACTGAAGCTCGAACAATACTCCCAGTTGCTTTAAACGCATTGTGGAGAATATTTCCCTTCATGGGACCTACCAGCCCGATCAACAACATCAATTGATCTTTCTCTGTTGTCCTTAAGGGAATGAGAATCCTTCCCTTCATGGTGCCTCTTGGCTTTATTGACTGCCTCGATTGATCTTTCTCTATTGTCCAATATTTCCCTGCCATCCTTGTAAGAATGAGAATCGTTACCTTCATGTGATCTCTTAGCCCGTCCAAGAGACTCAATTGATCTCTCTCATGTGCGTCTCATATTTTTCATAAACCTTTTCTCCTTTTGTACTCTGTCGAGCTCTGTAGTTGTCTGCATCCCTATAAGCGTCTTTTTCTGTCTTTCTATTTGAATCACTCATTTTCTCTGCTATAAACTTCTCAGCCAAAATTCGAACTCTTGTCTTTTCAAACCCTCATCCCCTTAGAAAATTTCTTGCCCACGATTCGAACCCTCCGTTGATCTAATACTACACTTTACAGAATAAATTTACCTTCTTAGAAAATATATTTCAATGACATACCTAGTTCACGCGAGGTTTTATTTAACCCTTTTCTGGTGCGCAGGGTTTTATAGGCGCATCGGTGCGGTTCATAAGATCGCGGTTTATGTTTTGGCGTGGTGTTGTATGACGCACCGGTGCGAAAGAGTTGTGAAGCACCGGTGCGTCTTAGTACTAAGATGCACCGGTGCAGGTTATGATTCTAAGTGCACCGGACAAAAAACTAGGAATCTCGGCTAGAAATGGCGTACTGTATAAAGTTTTTTTTTGTATGTAAGATCCTAATAAAATAATGAAAATTCTAAAATACATGAATTTATTTTCATTATTTTCTAAACTTTATTATGCTACAAAAATTCATATTATTCAAGATTTATTATTTTACAATGATTTACAAATTTACAAATTTACAAATTTTTAAAAAATCATTTCACATTAATACAATTAAAATTTTCACATTAATACAATTAAAATTTTACAAATATTTTATATACAATTACAATTACAATCTTACAATTTCACATACAATTACGATTAGAATTAGAATTACAATTTTAGAATTTTACATACAATTACAATTACAATCATTTCACAGTAATACAATTAAAATTTTGCAATTATTTTACATACAATTAGAATTAGAATTAGAATTACATTTACAATTACAATTACAATTTTACAAATATTTTACATACAATTACAATTTTAGAATTTTACATACAATTAGAATTAGAATTACAATTTTACAATTTGTCATTTATACAATTACAATTAAAATTACAATTACAATCATTTCACAATAAATTAAATATTGCAATTACAATTAAAATTTTACATTAAATATTTTACATACAATTATAGTTAAAATTACAATTACAAATAAAAATACAATTTTACAATTTTACATACAATTAAAATTAAAATTTCAATTACAATCACGACATAGTATTTAATAAATATCATGGTCATTTAATATTAAATTAATTAATAAACATCATGATCATGATAACCATCGTACAAACATCATATTCGAGTAAAAAGCACATTCAAATTCGCTAACATCATCGTGATCATGATCATCTAACAAAACACAATTAGCATTGTATAACATCATCACAACACAAACATCAAATATACATCTCATGTCAAATAACTCATGATATCACATACACATCTATCTGCAAGTTGCACATTAAATGAACATATCTAACATGACCTAACAATATACATATCATGATGATCACCAACATGTAAATTAAGTACAACTGCAACATGAACATAAAATACATGGACCATATATATATATAACTGAATAGTGTTAAAAATATACAACTGTAATATAAATGTCATGGATCAGCTGGTGGTACAACATCAATAGCAGTACTAGTCGAGGTCTGCTCAGTCAATGGTGCAGCCTCGACGGTCGATGTTCTAGCCTGCTCATGATCATGAGTATTTTTGGATGTTGCAGTCTGTTGACTAGACGAGGCCGATGGTCCAGCCTCATCTCCATGATGACTACTGCCAGATACTAGTGGAGGTTGCTCATCTGGTGCGGCACGAGGTGAACGATCATGAGATAATGAGTCATTTCTCGCTGACTGTCGATCATGTGTTGCGTCTTGACCATGCCTATAACGTGCAACGGACCTCCTCAGTCGTGTAACTAAGTTCGTAGCTCCTATAACATACCACATCATCTTGTACATGTCACGCGGCATGCCTCTCCACATCTATAACAGCCTACCATCAGCCTGTATGTCTCTCATATGAGCGGGCCTGATGCTCGCCTCAACAATCAATGCAGTGAGTTGGTCACCCAACTCCATCCTTATCTAGTATCAAGTTGACCGTGCCTAGCAAAAGGCGATACCAGTGCACCAACATGAGCAGGTCTCTCTGCACCGGCCTCCTAATGATCCTCGGCATCTGGCATGCCGTGATCGTCATCAGGATCCACACCTGGATCATGTGGTGGTGTTGGCATGTCCTCGCCATAAAAATACCCAATGTCTGCAAAATATATACAAGTACACAACAATAATTAGATAATTTCATTACACAATTTAATAAAAACAAGTTAAATAACATGTTAGAATAAATTTAAATAAAACAATAATATTACCTCTATCATCTAGCGGCTCATCATCTGTGAAGAGGATGTTGGGATACCCTTGCCAATCCAATCCAACATAAGGACAGGGGACCATAATGAAGGGATGAAGCTCATCAACATTGGCTAGCAACTCCAGTGCATCATGCGATATCCTCGCCGGAAACACAGTCTCGCCCCTCTTGGGCATCATCTGTCCCCACATGTCCATCCGTGCCTCAAACATCGACCTACGAGGCTGTCGAAAAAAAGTAGGCCTCGTCTCTGGAGACCTCTCAAAAAATAAAAAATAAAGCTCTGAAGAAAAAGGGAAGTTGACCCTCCCTTGTGCATGAGCACGACATCTATCTAAGGCTGTACAGAACTACCGTAAAAAAATGGCAGACCACCTAACAAGTCGTGGATCCTATACTAAAGAATCAACATAATATAGAAGCAAGCAACTAATGTGTTTCCCGTCACTGGTGTTGTGTGAAATGGTCAAAATGAGAAGTGAGAGGCACTGCACCTCCTCATTACCAAATGCACCAATACGTAACTGACCTCCAGCGACCTCAAAATCTGAAGGAGACAGTACATTTGCTCCAATGTATCTCTGGGAGTACACTAACTGACTCCTTGCTACACAACTAGTTGGAACCTTTGGGAACGAGGGAAAATCCACCCCTCTCCTCGATAGCCCTGTAATGAAATATATATCCTCCTTAGAGGGCGTATACCATTGGTTAGGACCAACATGGAAAGCATGTCAGTGGGCATTCCACCTGCAGATAAGATGTCTCAAAAACACACCATAGCCCTTTAGGGAAGTAGCCTCCTCATAAAACTTGAGGAGGCCTACCTGCCTTTGGAGCCCTTGGGTAGTTGTTGTAATAGGGCGAGGTTATGCATCTCTCTCCCTCTCTCATGCCTCCCATAGGCAAACTATGTCATACTGCTCTGCATGTTGTTGTTGTTTTTCCCCCTCTTCTGTCCGAATGATTGACATATTAAATACATTTTTTTTATTAAATGAGACATGCATTTAGGAATATACATATATAATTTTTTTTGGAAAAAAAAAAAAAAAACATTCGGGGCGCCACAAAAAACAGTTATGCACCAGTTCCTGTGCGTCTTTTGTTTGTCGCGCACTGGGGGCAATGCCCCAAATGACATTCAACACATCGTAGGCGGTGCACCTGAAATTTTTCAAAGCACCGTTGGCTATGTACGGTGTCAAGAGTGCGGTGAGATGACTAAAATCTATGCCATACTTGTGTCAGTGCACCGACCTCCTAACTAATTACATAGTCAATGGTGCGGTCTTTTATCAGGCCACACCGTTGACCCTATCGAAATGCCGAATGCGGTGCGCTAACAAAAACTGGGGCCGATATTTCCATCAATGCACCACGTTGCCACTATTCCACATGGTCAATGGTGCAGCCGACTAAATGACCGCACCACACTTTTTTTTTTAATTTTAAAATAACGCAGTGCGCCTTTTGGTACCACCCCAGAAACGGTGTGGATACCGTTAGCACCGGTTGCGGTGCGGCCTGTAAATTTTACACGCAGAACCGCTTGCTGGTGCGAGCCGAACGGCTCGAGCGCACTTCGCGACAAAAAAATGTTTTATTCTTTTAAATGGTTAATTTTAAGGTTATTTGAAATTCTAATCCACTAAAAATCTTAATTATGAAAAACAAGAAAAATACCTGTACATTTGGCCGTTGAGGAGGCATATTGGCTGTAGAATTTGCAAAAGAAAATTTGACAGCCGTTTTGCAAAATGCAAGCTAGAGATTGGTGGGAAATGCACAGCAATAGTGCATGCAATGGGTGCAATGGGAGCACCAATGTTAGAGCGGCTCAGACAAGGATAAATTGCACCGGTGATTGAGAGCTCTAGAGCACTAAGAAAAGTGAAAAATGCAGTTTTTTGGTTGTACTTTTTTTTTATTTAACCATGTTCTAATGCACGGGGTTTTATAGGTGCACCGGTGCGGTTTCTTAATACCGCATTGGGCAATTTTGGTTTTGGCGCAGTGTTTAATGACGTATTGGTGCAGAAGAGTTGTAAAGCACTGATGCTCTACAGTAATACGATGCATTAGGCGGGTGTGTACGGAGCGCACGATGTCCGGTGTGCCAATGTTTTATGCGCACCAGTGCTTTCTCTTGTTGAGCGCACTGGTGCAGTTTTGGATGATAAGCGTACCGAGCGGAAAACATCGGCAAAACCCTCCACCCGCCAACCTCCTCTAGTAACCTCCACTAGAAATGGATGTCTGGGGTATTTTTATAAGGGCTTCCTCAAAAACATCCATTAGAGGGTCTTCCCTTGTAGTGTTCTATGTCCAAAAATATAAAGTTGATCAAGGTCTTCTTTATATTGTTGGAGTTAGACTTTGATCCAAGGGATTAGTTAAGTGCTCAAAATTCAAAGTGTTCAAAATTTCTTGAAATTGATGTCAAAACTTAGATCTCTTGCCCTCAATCCAACGAAACTTGAATAGCTCAAAACCTATATCGTATACTCCCGATATCTCATTCTAACCGTTTTCCTAAACAACTAAAACTTTTGCAGTTTTTTTGTAGCTACATTGATTGTGCAGCCCGTACGCTAACTGGGCAAGGTGATTGTGTTTGAAGAGGCAATGATAGGATGCTAAGTATGCAATTTGTATTGGTTTCAAAGATGATGAATTTTGATTGGTTGTGGTTATCATTTATGTGGGCCAATGAATGGAGGCCACATGAGCTAATGAATGGAGGCCACGTGGTCCAATGAATAGATGGACGCCATGTGGCCTCCAAAAAATGGTGCAAAATTTGGTTATCACCCAAACGAGCCTCCGGGAGGTTCGAACACAAGACCTGCAGAGTGGCAGCATAGTGGCATACCATCCTGCCATGGGTGGTGCTTACAATACAATGGGCGAAAGGCCTATTTAAACTTTATGCTATGGATGGTTGGGGGATGGGGCCGAGGTTAACCCCTGGCACTCAGTCACCCATACCCACCAGACCGCAGGCATTGGGAACCAAGGGTGCGATGTTAACCCTGAACCAAGTCACAATTAATGTATATGCAACCATAGTCACAGGCGGGTTTCATAACCCCGAAAAACTATAAACTTACCACCGTTCAAACCTAAATTTATGAGTCTGGTTGGAGTTTGTGTTTTGGTGCGACATTTGAATGTAACTAGTGGTAAGTCGTAACACGACCAAAATGCAACTACAGTTCGAGCGGAGTGTAAACTCAACCCTGAAACAACAGTTTACTGCAACCCAACCATGTTTAGAGCCACGGTTAACTATTGGCGCGATAATTAAACCGCCTAGATCCAACAATGACAGTTTCACCGTGTGGCCCCATCATGGCTCCTCACGGGGGGCCATTAGGAAATTAAAGCTAGTGACAATTTTCACCCAATCCAACATGAATCTCACTAGCGTGGGGCGAATTTGATGCTCTGTAGTGTTGAAAATGGTGGAATTTGTAGGATGGTTAGAAAGAGAGTGCGATTTGTAGATCAGTTAACAACAAAACTTCACCAAAGCATAACTTCTTCAGTTTTTGGCTAAATTGAGCTTAGAAAAAACCCAACTAGGGGTTTTGACTATTCTGGAGCTTTTCAAGACATTTTTTTTCATTCTGAGTACTTCAAATCCATGTAAACACATATTTTATCATATAATGAAAGAGGCCCAACATTGGAAGTTGGACCAGGAAAGATAACACAGGAGGGGGGAACTCCTTCATCATTTTGTTGTCTTGTGTTACTATTAATGTATTTTTTTCTCTGTTTTTATGTTGTAAAATTGAGTTTAAACACTTAATTTATGTGCTTTTGAAACTTTCCTAATTGCCTAAAAAACATAAAATTTAACTTCCAAATTTCATCAAACCTTCAAGTTTTCAAATACAAATCAGTTTGGTATCTGAAATTTGGTTCTTTGGTTGTATTGAAGGTTTAATTATGTTGCATTTTTTTTCTGATGCTTACAAGTTTGAAGCTCAAAAGAGGAGAAGGAAAGCTTGTGGGAACAAGTCCTCAAGCTAATTCAATGAGAGCACATTTGCCACAATATTCACTACAAGTTTGACTTCAAGTGTAACCAAAGGCCTCACCAATCATGGCACAGGAAGGAGAGCATGACAATATGACTGAGGATGAGAGGAATTTTAGAAAAACATTCTGAAATGACTGAAATGGTGAAAGTTCTTTATGAGGAAAGGAACTCAAGGTTGTATGGTGAGAGCTCAAATCCTCCAAAGGGAAATGGTGGCAAACCACCTCTTCCTCCACCTTTCTCCTCACCTTCATCTTCACCATCATCATATTTTACATCACCCTTCGCAAACACCTCCACATTCTCCAAAGGGACATGGTAAAACACGATTAATAATACTTGACATAAATTTTGAATTTCCCATGTATAATGGAGAGGTAAATGCTAAGAAATTAGATCATTGGTTTCGCCAGCTTGAAGTGTATTGCAGGATATAAAGGATCAAATATGATGAGGCCAAGATTCAGCTTGTTTCTTTAAGGTTGGATAGTGCAGCACTCATTTGGTGGGAAGCCAAAAATCAAGAGGATCTCAAGAAAATAGGTAAGATCATAACTTCTTGGAATGATTTTTTTGTTGCATTAAGAAGACAATTTTATCCTTTATCATACACGCAAAAAGCTATAATGGATTGGATAAACTTTAGGCACGCAAAGGGTCAAAGTGTGCAAAGTTATACCCAAGATTTTAGAAGGAGAATGATTGATTTTGGGTGTATTTTTATCCTCTCAAGACACTTTACTCAAATACATTGGAGGTTTACATAGCTACTTGAGACAGACAATTCTCATGTTTAACCCTAAAAATATAGATGAATTTTGTGTATAGAAACACATCTAGATGCAAGAGGAAAGAATGTTCCACAAGAGGGAAACAAAAATCCATTCAAGGGTGGAGACAAAGGAAAGGGAAAATTCAAAGGAAAAGGGAAGACAAATTCTTCCATCAACAAAGAGAGAGAAAAACTCACTTGCAAACACTGTTCAAAAGAAGGCCATGATGAAGACCATTGTTGGAAACTTCATCCTGAGATGAGACCGAAAAACTTTAATAACAAAGGAAAGAAAAAGATTTTTGCAAATACACAATGTGATTTAGGATTCAATTCGAGATATGAAACAAAGATCACATCCATGGATTGAAAGGTAAGTACTCTATTGCAAGTACTAGTTCTTCGAATAACCTCAATGAAACTCAAAATGAAAGGAAAGAATAGAACTTTTCCATATTAGAGTTATCTAAAAAAATAACAAAATAGACACTCTATTTGATAGTGGATCACAAGCAAACCTCATTTCTGAAAACATTGTCAATAAATTGAATTTGGAAACCATTCCTCATCTTAAACCTTATCCTTTAGGTTGGGTATGTAACAATGCAAAATTTCAAGTGACTAGAAAATGCAAACTAAAATTCGCCATCACTACAAACTTCATTGATGAGGTAGAACATGATGTAGTTCCATTAGACATATGTGGTATTGTTTTTGGAAGGCCATATCTTTATGATAGGAAAGCCATATTTCATATCCACGAAAACAAGTATCGTTTGTTTAAAGATGGTATTGAGTACATTGTTAGAGCACATCACAGGAAACTAAATCTATCTCTTTTGAATGCTAGACAAATGAAGAGGCTTGTTAATTCTAGCAAGAATTTTGTACTTTTGATGATAAAACCCAAGAATGATGTTGAGAATGAAGCCTTACAAGTTTGTGATGCAAAGTTAAAATCTGATGTGGCTCAGGTTGTTAACCACTATGATGAGATGTTTCATGAGCCTAAAGGATTTCCTCCTAAAAGAGGAATCCAACATGAGATCGAATTGCAGCAAGATTGTCTTCTTCCAAACATTGGCATGTACATGATGTTAGTAATGGAAAATGTAGAAATTAAGAAACAAATCCAAGAGTTTCTTGATAAAAGGGTCATCCGACCAAGTACATTGCCATGCGGTTCAACTATTGTTTTAGTGCCAAAGAAGGATGGTACATGGCGCATGTGTGTGGACTTCAGAGCATTGAACAAAATTACTGTAAAGAACTGTTACCCTCTTCCTAGAATCGATTATTTACTTGATCAATTGAAAGATGTTGTTTATTTCACTAAGTTTGACTTGAGGAGTGGCTATCATCAGATTATGATTGTTGAAGGAGACATATGGATGAAAACCTTAAAAACAAAAAAAGGTTTGTTTGAGAAGTTGGCTATGCCATTTGGGCTTTGTAATTCTCCTGCTACATTCATGTGGGTTATGAATGATGTTTTAAGGCCTTTTTCTAGATGATTTTGTGATAGTCTACTTAGATGATATATTGATTTTCAGTGAGTCTCATGAAAGAACATGTCATGCATGTCAAGAAAGTATTACTAGATGCCTTAAAGAAGGAAAAGTTGTTTTTAAAGATGTATAAATGTGAATTTGGAAAAAATTATTTAGTCTACTTGGGTCATATTATTGGAGGGAGTGAGTTGAAGATAGATCCCTCAAAGGTCGAAGTCATTTTGAATTAGCCAAAACCCAAGACCATGATAGAGGATAGAAGTTTCTTCGGAGAAGCCCAATATTGGAGAAAGTTCATTTCTAACTTTTCTTCCATTGCGGCTCCATTAAATGCATTGACAAGTGTGAAGTAAGTTTTTCAATGGGGAGGACAATAAGAAAATGCTTTCAATGCATTGAAAGAAAGAATCAGTTCAACACCTGTACTTGCACTTCCATACTTGAGACAATCATTTGAGATACAAAATGATGCAAGTTACTATGCCATGGGCACAGTCTTAATGCAACATGGTAAGCCCATCTATTTTCATTATGAAAATTTTAATGGTGCAGTGATTAGCTATCCTACATATCACAAAGAATTGGATGCATTGGTGCAAAGTGTGAAAAGGTGGAAACATTACTTGATGGGTAAGGAAACTATCATTCACATTGATCATCAACCGTTTCAATACTTGCAATCACAAACAAAGCTACAACAACCGAGGCACTTTAGATGGATAGGTTTCTTACAAAAATTCCACTTGGTGATAAGGTATAAGAACGATTTCTATAACAAGGTTTCTGATATGCTTTTTAGGCCAATTGTTACTACATCCATTAGTCTTAAGCATACTTATATCATGCATGAGAGCTATGTTGAGAAATTTTATTTAGATAATGATTTTAAGGATGTATATGTGACTTTGTGTCAAGGTAACCAAGTAGAGGAATTAGAATATAATGTGCATGATAACTTGTTGTATCATCTTGGAAAGCTATGTATTCCACGGGGATAAAGATTCAACATCATAAGGGAAACACATACTTCTCTTCTTCCTAGTCATTTCGGTGTAGGAAAGACAGTGATACAATTACAGAGGTATTGTTACTTGCCTCGTATGCTTGAAAGTGTGTCACGATTTGTAAGAGGATTTTCTTTATGTGTTGTCAATAAGCCTAACAATAGAAAGTTGAGATTTTATACTCTACTTATGATACCTTCCCGTCCATGGGAAATTGTTTCTATGGATTTTGTAGGAGGTCTACCTATGTCTAGGATAGGTCGTGATTATCTTTATGTAGTTGTGGATAGGTTCAGAAAAATGTGTATTTTGATACCTTGTAAGAAGCAGGTTACAGCTGAACAGACTACGCAATTATTTGTTCAAAATGTATGGGTACATTTTGGGTTGCCCACATCCATTTTCAGTGATCAAGATTCTTTCTTTGTCGAGAAATTTTGGTCAATCTTGTGGGGACTCATGGAAAAAAATTGAAAAGAGCACAACATTTCATCCACAGACATATGGCCAAATAGAAGTGGTGAACAGAATGGTGATACATATTCTTCATGTTTATTGCAACAAGCATCGACCTAAGTTGTGTGATGAAGATTTGCATTATATTCAACATGCTTACAATCGGGCCAAGAATTCATCGACTCAAACATCACCATTTGATGCATGCTTGGGATACTTACCAAAATATCCTTTAGATTTTATCTTTGCGAAAGTTGTTGTTATTCATGGACATAGTGAAATAGATAAGGCCAAAATATTCATTGAACAAGTTCAATTGGTGCATCAGACAGCTCAAGAACATTTGGAAAAGATTCAAGCCAAGTGCAAGACAAGACATGATAAGCATCATGTGGATCAAAATTTCCAAGTGGGAGATGAATTTTGGCTTCACAATAGCAAGGAAAGACTCCAAGGAGAAGGTAAAAAACTAATACCAATCAGATATGGTCCATTCAAGTTTTTGGAAAAAATCGATAATAATGCCTTCAGGTTATATTTTCCTTTATATGTGAAAATATATGCAGTTGTTAATGTTTGGAATTGGAGATTGTATGAGCCTCCTTTGATTTAAGATCAAGGAGATAATGTTTAGATTCCTTCAATTGAAGATTTTTCTTCTGAATATCTTGAAGAATTGCAACAAGACACCATCCTTTAAAGGAAAAAAAGGACTTCAAAACAAGGGAATATGGGGTACCTTTGTGTGGGGCTCAAAGGGACGAATCCAAGAAAATCCAAATGGATTGAGATTGGAAGGGTGAGGAAACTTTACCCTCATCTGTTTGTTGACTGAAAATGATCTTTTGGAGGTCCAAAAGCTTCCAATGTGGAGGAATGATCCAAGGGATTAGTAAAGTTCTCAAAATTCAAAGTGTTCAAAAGTACGTTGACTGTGAAGTCCATACGTTGACTGGCAAGGGTGGTTGGGAAGAATAACTATGTTTGAAGAGCCAATGATAGGCTTGCAAGTGTCCAATTCGTATTGGTTAAGATATGCTCCATTTTTATTGGTTATGGTTATTATTTATGTGAACCAATGAATGGAGGCCACGTGGGCCAATGGATGGTCGTCATGTGGCTTCCCAGTAGTGGTGAAAATTTTGGTTATTGTCCAAACAAGCCTCCAGGAGTTTTGAACACAAGACATGTATTGTGGCAGGACAATGCCTTACCATCGTTCCATGGGTGGTGCTTACAATACAATGGCTGAAAGGCCTATTTAAACTTTTTGCTATGGATGGTTAGAGGATGGGGCCGACGTTATCCCTTGGCCCCCAGTCACCCATACCCACGATACCGTAGGTGTAGGGAGTGGATTTAACCCCACCCCAAGCCATAATTAATTTATATGCAACCATAATCATAGTCAGGTTTCATAACCTAGGAAAACTACAACCTTACCACCATTCAAACCTCAACTCTAGAGTCGCGTTGGAGTTTGTGTGCTGGCATGAAGTTTAAATGTAACCTGAGGTAAGCCATAACACAACCAAAATGAAACTACAGTTCGGGAGAAGTTTAAACTAAACCCCAAAATAACAGTTTAGTGCCACCCAACCATGGTCGAAGCCACATTTAACCGTTGGCACGATATTTTAAACAGCTCAGATCCAACGACAACAGTTGCACCATGTGGCCCCATCGTGTCCGCTCACGGGGGGGGGGGGGGGGGGGTCATTGGGAAATTAAAGCTAGTGACAATTTGCACCCAATCTAGCATGAATATTGCTGGCGTGAGACGAATTTGTTGCTCTACGGTGCCAAAAATGGTAGAATTTGTAGGATGGTTAGTAGGAGAGTGTGGTTTGTAGATCAGTTAACAAAAAAAACTTCACCAGAGCATAACGTCTTTAGTTTTTGGCCAAATTGAGCTCAGAAAAAGCCCAGCTGGGGGTTTTTTACTGTTCTGGAGCCACTGGAGACATTATTTATGCATTTTGAGCACTGGAAATCCATGTAAACAAATATTTGAGCACATAATGAAAGATTCCCAACATTGGAAGTTGGACCATAAGATGTAGCCTAAGAGGGTTGAAATCCTTCATCATTTTGTTGTCTTGTGTTATTATTTATGGTATTTTTGTCTCTATTTGTATGTTCTCAAACTGAGTTTAAATAGCTAATCTATGTTTTTTTGCAACTTGCCTAATTTCCTAAAATACATAAAATTTAACTTGCAAATTTCGTCAAAACTTCAAATTTTCAAATACAAATTTTTCTCTTCACACTGAAATCTCATTAGATATAATAAATTAACAATAAATATAAAGTTATTTTTTGTTCCATGAAAAATGGCCATGAATTCCAATCCATCAAGAACCTAATTAAATGGAGGTGAAAACCAAACCATATGTTGACTTTTTTTTGTCCATAATTTTTTCTTATATCATTAACAATTAATTTAATCCACAAATATTTACAAATCTTCATCGAGAGTATGATTTTAGAGCTTATGTAACGTACATTTGAGTAGTGATTTTTGTTTCCATTTTCTTGCCTTACTAACACTTTTAGTAGCATCTTGATTATTATTTTTGTCTCATTTTTCCAATAAATGGTACCAAACAGTGATGCAGAAAGAAAATTGAAGGATGAGTGCACTAAGTTGTCACAAGGATTTCATTGATATGGTGATAACTATTTCCAAGCACATTGTGCATGGTCATTTTGAACAAGTATCCCTTCCAAATTGAGCTTCTTAGATTGATCTTTTATAAACCTGATAACACTAGTGGTACATTTATAATGTTGGGTGCATCTCATCATTGTTGACACATAGTGCACATATAATGCCACTCATGGGATCCTCCTCTCGATGTCTTGTGCTTGATACGTTGAGTGTTGGCTTGGTTTGTGACTAGGTTGCTTGGTGGAATTTGATGGCATATATAACATGAATTGGATTTGGAGATAATAAATTTTAAATAAAAATTAAAATAACCATGTATATAGTCCAAGAACATAAGAATATTGGTAAAAAGAAATCGTATTTTTTACCTTAAGACCCCAAATTTTTTACAAAATTTATAAAAAATCGCATGTTCTCAAAGGGGTCATTTTTTGCTACAACACCTCACAGGAATTCAACTCTCGAGCTTTATCTTTTCACACAAATTAAAAAACATTCATGGTTGACAAAGATACTCCACCAGTCCCAAGGAAATATCCACTCCTATTTATCTTTCCCTTTAACCCCACAAAATTGTAGGAAATTAATATCTTTATCTATAATGTAGTCCCTTAAGATATTCCATTTCCCTCAAGGGATCAAGTGCTACTAGTAACGAAATATCAATGCTAGAAGCTCTAGGGACCCTTAGCGTGTGGAAAATTTCACCAAAAATACTAATGAATTCAAGCACTCGGGAAATTCTCAATTGGAACATAACAAGTACTGACCTATAAACACACAATGGATATTTTCCATAAAACTTTGTTTCTCTCTAAGAAGTAAAAACGTCACAATGAAAACAAAGAATGAATGAATTCCTCCTTAAAACAAATAAAAAGGTATGATTCAATATTCATTCTCTCGTGATACCACATGAACTCAACCAGGAGGATCACATAACCATTTTGAATTCCCCACAATTTTGTAAAATGGGTATAATGAAAATATAAACGAAAAGGCCTAGCCTCTCTATTTAACCCTCTCTCATGGGATCATAACCCCCTATAGTATTTTCCTTGTTCGTCTACAATTGGTGATGATTTTATTATTAGTATTCAAAACCATCACATAGTTAGGTTCTTTGTCCTTTTATCATGTAAAACATACATTATCAATTTAGGGTAAAAAATTGATGTATTAAATGCCCATCCCTATTATTTTAGCGTTGTTCTTAGTGCTCGATACCATACAAGTGTACAAATATACATGATTTATATCAAAATTTCAAAACATATGTATGTATGCTTCTTGCATAACATCTTGAAGCTCCCATGTTGCTTCTTTCGAGTTGTAGCTACTCCATTGAAATTTTAACTACATGATGGCTTTGTTTGAGAGCACCATGACCTTCTTGTCTAATATACACATTGGTTGTACTAGTAAGTATTCTTCTAGCTCCACCTAAATCAAAGTACAATCAATGATATGGTCAAGATCATGTACATGTTTTTTCAACAAAGAGGCATGTGATACATTATGCATTTTTGTGGGAGCAGGAAACAACCATGTATGCAATTGGTCCTATCTTATCCAATATCTCAAATGGACCACAAAATCTAGCTACAAACTGAGTACAACTACCCAACTTCAATGATATTTTCTCTGGCTTCACTTTTAAAAACACATGTTCTCCCACTTTAAATTATGTGGGTGTCCTATTCTTATCTGCAAACTGTTTTACCTATCTTCGGTTGGTTTCAAAATTTGTTTAATTTTCACAATTTCCTCTTCCATCTCCTTGAGAAATTCAAACCCAAGTACTAACATATCTGGTAGGTTGTCCCAATTTACCGAAGTATTTTACTTTATTCCATATAAAGCTTCAAATTGGCTCATACTCACTGAAGCTTAATAGCTATTATTAGAGGAAAACTTATCCAAGTGCAAGTAATCTTCCCCACTTGGATGGTTTATCCACCAATAGAGATCCATCTTAAACACAAATATAGCAATAGTCAAGAGGGATAAAATATCTTGTGGTGAAAACCTCTTTTAGAGTGCAAGACTTGAATAAAATTTTTTGACTTCGATAGATATGATCCGTCTGGAAGCTTGCCATGTGTAATTTTTATTTTTTTAAGTTGCATTTTTTAATGTATAAAATGGATTCAATGACGTCAAAATTTACTTGCGCAAGAATGCCTAAAATATTTCAACCATAAAAAATATTCCTTTTCAATTGATTTATATAATGTATATATAGTTTTCTTTTTCTTTTTACTTTTAACTACTTTATTTCTCTATAAAGTTGATATAACACTATGTTGTTTTATATGGGCAACAAAATATTTTATTTATGGTTGAAAGTGAGATTATTGATGTTTAATAATACTTTTAAACAAACCAAACATGTATATTCATTTTTTTCCATTATATATGACATTTTTTTTTAAATTTACGGAATAATTTTTTTAAGGGATACTTGTCAAATGCAAGTTGAGCACGGACGAAATTACAAATCTCCCTCATATTGGGTTGTAGAGCAAGCCTCTCGGATCAATCACATACAGTCTCAACATGTCTTCAATTATTTGATTAAATTTCTCTATTTTCCTATATGATTATGGATGATATGCTATGCTAAGGTTTACATTTATACCAAATACTTTAATAATCCTATCCAAAAGTTTGAAGTAAAATTTGCATCTCTGTTTGCAATAATGGCTTTTGAAACTTTGTGAAATTTAAAAATTGCATTCATGTATATTTTTGCAATGTTATTTGCCTTATAATTGAGCTTTATTGGAACACAATGAACAACTTTTGTCAAATTGACCACTGCCACCATTCTAAAATCATGGGGCCTAGAAAATTTAGTTATAAAATCGATAGATACAACAACCTATTTCCACTCTGTAATTGGTAATGGTTGTAAAAAATAAATAGGGTGTCTATGCTTAGTGTTCACTCTTTTACATTTCATGCATTTGACAATATAATCAGTTACATCGCCTTGATGGGGGTGGAAGAACATGGCTTGAACTATGTGATCTGATGCAGATGGACCATGGGACCTTCACATATGTCAAGAGGTAGACATAGGGTTGAAGACAACAACAACTGGCGTTGGTGGAATATAAGTTTAAAGAGGACTGACATTTGGTATAAATGTTGGGTTGTGGTTTAAACGCACTATTTGTGGTTTCAGGTTATGGGAGATTTTGTGGGTGGAAAAACCAACGTAGAGTATGCACAAGATGAAAACCTTTTCATGCTAATTCATCTGGTGAATTCGTTCTATGTGTCTGTAGCTTGTTGGTGGGGAAAGAAAAGTGGTCCTATTGAGAAGCCTAGTCATACAATTTGGGATCCCGGAGAAAGAGTCTGTTGGTGTTTGCATTTTTACTAGTTCACCCCATTGAGGTACGACATATTGTTGGTCATGTTCATGGGTAACTATCGACAAACATATTTTGACACTCTTGGCGGGGTTCTGGTAAGTCCTTTCTTGTGGGTTTTAAATTTTTAACATTATATCTTTTCTCACATTACGGGCATGATTTGTTCTGGTCTGATCTCTATACGCCACCCTTTGGGTGTTGTGAATTGGGTTATAAATAGTCTACGTAAGTATATGATTCTGAGCCCTGGGTGACCTGAGGAGGAGGTCTGGAAATTAGTGAGCTACGATGGTTTGTTCTGTGAGGGGAGACCCTCTTTGGATGTTTGTGGAAACTTAGTCACAAGAGAGTGGTGGTAAAATCGACACAATGTGTATGTGCATTGGGAGATTGTGTGGGCCAATTAGTCACGAGGTTTTGAGGTCCATTCGGCTCAGCCTGCGGTCGATAAATTTTAGTGGCATGTCACACCTGTAGTGAAGTTTAGGCAGTGGGGATGGTCTTGAAGGCGGCCAGGACCTTACGACCACATGGAGGGCCATGGCGGTTGGGTGGGAGCGACATATAATGATGGGGGTGTTGGGGTAGGGTTCAAGGTGGAAGTGGATCATGGCCAGGTCTCTTCTCATGGCCGACTCGAACAACCACCATCCATGGATTCTTTGGAACTTCAAGTATGGAACATCAAGACAATGTTGGAGGATATGAGGAAACAACAACATGATGAAGGTAACAAAGTCATCACACTTATTAATAACCTACAATATAATAAGTGGGACATCTTCGACCGCTTGGCATCAATGAGAATAAGTCAATATGCACAAATGATTTCCTGGATCAAGTGGATGGGCGTTGCTGACAATGCTGGATCCTGCCAACATGCAAGGGGGTCTCCTTGAAGAAAAGTCCCAATTAGACTTAGCACCGTTTGGTGTAGGAGTGCTTCTAGAAATAATGCTCGACCGCCATTTTTCTTAGAGATTTTCCTTGGTTGCGATGGTTAGCACAAGAGAGTAATGTACATGTACTTTTGAATGAACAAGTGAGTATGCTTTGTGGAATGTTTAGGATTAGAATGTATCAATATTATTTCATTGAAGTGGGAATAAAAGTGAGCCTTTAAAATAATTTTAATAGTACCAATATAATAAATACACACAAGCATATATATGAAAGAATCATTAATAAACTAACGAAATAGTTATCATAGAAGTAACAATCATTAAAACAAGTACAACACACCTTCAAAAATATAAGCACCAAAGCCACTGAAATAGTTCAATTTATTTAGTAGAGATGAAAATGACATATATCGCAAACATTAAAATAATATTCTTACAACATTTACGACATACACATGAAGTGTGTTAGCTCAACGAGCTTCAAGTATAAAGAAAAATTTCCAAGCTACATCAGTATAATGAACACCATTAGATCTAATAGTGCATCATTAGAGCTACACTACAAGGAAAAGACCCTCTAGCAGATATTTTTGAGGAACCCCTTAAAAAGATATCCCAAAAATATCCCAGACATCCATTTGTAGCGAAGTTTACTAGAGGAGGTTGGCGGGTGGAGGTTTTTGCGGATGTTTTTTGTCCGGTGCATTTATCATCTAAACCACACCAGTGCATTCCACTAGAGAAAGCACTCTTGCGTACTACAAATTCACACACTGGGACACCATACGCTCGGTACAAACTCGCCCAGTGCATCTAATTATTGTAGCGCACTGGTGCTCTACACAGATTCAGCCTCGGTGCATCCTAAAAACTCGCGCCAAAACTAAAACAGCCTGGTGCGGTTGGAAGAAACCGCCCGGTGCACCTCAAAAACCCGCGCACCAGAACAAGGTTAAATAAAAAAAATTACCATCAAAAATCTGCATTTTTCACTTTTCAATGATCCATAGCTCTCAAGAACCAGTGCAAATTTACCTTGTGTGAGGCGCCCTGCCATCAGTGCTCCCATTGCACGCACTACTGTTGTCCATTGCCCACCATCTCTATTTTGAATTTTTCAAAACGATGGGAAAATTTAGTTTTTCAAATTCTATAGCAAATATGCCTCCTTGACACCCAAATGTACAGGTATTTTACTTGTTTTTCCATAATTAAACGTTTTAGCAGATAATTTTTCTAAAATAACTTAAAGTTCACCTTTTAAAAAATTAAAAAAATTCCCTCGCAATGCGCTCGAGCTGTTCGGATAGCACTGGTTAGCGTTGTTGCCTGTAAATTTATAGGTTGCACCGCAACCGGTGCTAACGATATCCTCACCGGTTCTGGGGTGGTACCAAAATGACACACCGTGCTTTTCTAAAATTAAGAAAATTGCGGTGCGGTCAGTTACCCGGCTGCACTGTTGACCATGTCGAAGTGCGAGAATGCGGTGAGTAAACGGAAACATGCACCCCGGGGCTATATTTTGGTCAGTGCACCACCCTCACAAACTTGTACATAGTAACCAGTGCGTTTATGAAAACGACCGCACCGTTGACTATGTAGTGATGTTAGAAGGGTGGTGTGCTGCATAAACTATACACCCCGGGGCGTATAGTTTGGTCAGCGCACCGCCCTCCCGATATGGGTACATAGTCAACAGTGTTGTTGGTTATACCACCGCGCCATTGACCGTGTAATGATGCCAAGAGGGCGGTGCGCTGATGAAACTATCTGCCCCGGGGCAAGTATTTTCATCAACACATCACCCTCCCGAATTTGTTCATAGCTAACGGTGCGATCGGGTAAATGACAACACGATTGACCACTAGCTAATGTTTGGCAGTGCGTTTAGTCAACACATTGCTTGAGATAGTACAAGTCATGATTTTTGGTGCGCTGAAAATTTCCTGGCACACCGCATCTAGTGCACGATAAAAATAGATGCATCGTTACCTGTGCATGCCTTTTTTTTGTGGCACACCGACTATTTTGTTTTCAAAAAAAATAAAAAATAAAAATAAATATATATATATATATATATATATATATATATATATTCCTAAATACATGTATCATTTCATAAAAAAATTGTATTTAATATGTGAATCATTCAGCGACGTCAAAGGAGAGAAGAGAGGGAACAACAGCAACAACAGGTGGACCAGTATAACGTGATTCGCCTGTGGGAGGCACGAGAGAGGGAGAGAGGTATGTAACCTTGCCCTATTACAGCAGCCACCCAGGCGCTCCTAAGGAAGATAGGCCTCCTCAATTTATATGAGGAGGCTACATCCCTGAAAGGCCATGGTGGGTTATTTTGACAGCTTATTTACAAGTGTAATGCCCATCGACAGGCTTTCTAGGTTGGTCCTAACTAGTGATACGTGCCCATTGAGGAGGACATCTATTTCATTACTGGCCTATCAAGAAGAGGGGAGGATTTGCCCTCGTTCCCAGAGGTCCTTGTTGGCTATGCTGCAGGGATTCATTTAGTGTACTCCCAGAGATACATTAGCGCTGATATACTGTCTCCTATAGATTTCTAGTTCTCCAGTGGTCAATTAGGTATTTCTTTATTTGGTGGAGAGGAGGTGCAGTGCCTCTCACTACTGATTTCGACCATTGCACACCATACCAGTGACGAGCAATGCATTAGTTTCCCACTTCTATTTTATGTTGATTCTTTATTACAGGCGCCATGACTTGTGAGGTGGTTTGTCATTTTTTTGCAGCAATTCTATACAACCTTAGATAGATGTCGTGCTCAGGTAAAAAGGAGGGTGAGCTTCCCTTTTGCTTCAAACCTATTTTGTTTATTTTTTGAGAGGTTTCTAGAGACGAGGCCTACTTTAGTTCGGCAGCCTCGTAGGCTGATGCTGCATGTACAGATGCAGATGTCGGGACTGATGATGCCCAAGAGGGACGAGTCATAGTTTTCCACGAGGATATCACATGATGCACTGGAGTTGCTAGCCAGTGTTGATGAGCATGCCTTTGTTCTGGTCCCCTGTCTGTATGCTGGTTTGGATTGGCGAGGGTGTGCCAACATCCTCTTCACAGATGATGAGTCGCCAGATGATAGAGGTAATATTATTGTTTTCTTTAGATGTATTATAGCATGTTCTTTAACTTGTTTTTATTAAATTGTTTAATGAAATTGTCTAATTATTATTGTGTACTTATATATTTTGTAGACATTGGGTCAGTTGATGGCGATGAGATTCCACCACCACCAAATGATCTAGGTGTTGATCCCGATGACGATCGAGAGATGGCAGATGTCGAGAATCGGGCCGGTGCAAATAGACCTGATCCTCACATTCCGCAGGTACTGGCTGGTGTGAGGCGTAGGCTTGACACTAGATTTAGGATGGATTTGGGAAACCAACTTTGTCGACTACTTGTGGAGGAGGGAGTCAGGCCGATCATTATCAAAGAGATACAGGCCGATGATAGGCCGATAGCGATCTGGAGAGGCATGCCATGTGATATGTTGACCCTGATGCAACATGTCGTAGGATCTACCATCTTAGTGGCATGGATGAGGAGGGCCCTTCGACGTAGGCGTGGTCGAGACGTAGTACGTTGATAGTCGAGTAGCGACGCATTATCTGATGATCACGATTAGGGAGTGATCATCGTTCACCTCGCGCCGCAGATGAGCAGCCTGCAGCATCGACCAACAGTCATGATCATGATCAGGTTGGACCATCCACGTCAAGTCATCATGATTAGCAGCCTGCAGCATCCAGCATTACTCATGATCATGAGCAGGCTGGACCATCCACGTCATCTCCTCATGAGTAGGCAGTTGATCCTGATCATCATAAGGCACCACTAGATCAGCAAGCACCTGATGATTGGCATCTATCTGAGCTTGTCGTGGCTACACCATTGACTGAGCAGGCCTCGACTAGTAATATTATTGATGATGTACCACCAGCTCATATTTGAAATTTATGTTACAATTGTATATTTTTGACATTATATATATATAATATATATATATGATGCAGGGGCATCTGAGCTGATCTGAATTCAAATTCAGATCCGAAACTGAAGAGGCGGTTATGCGAATCGTTATGCAAACTAGGGAAAAAAATTAGTTAAAACCGATTCTTGATCCTTGTAAAACATATAAAAGAGAAGCATTTATTGTGTGAGAGAAAAGAGCGAACGCAATGTAACTAGAAAAAGGAATTGGGCTAAGGCTGAAATGCCTTAGATTTTTGTAAGCAATATTTGTATATAATAGAGGAATTATTATGTGGATTTTCTGTGCGTTGAATTGAGCTATTATAATTTAGCTTTATGAATTAAAAAGTTGAGTTGTGATTTTTATTGATCGACCTTCGATCTGATGAAATAGAATATCGTTGAATAAGTTGTTGTGCGGCAAAAGTAGATCTACAATCTAGTAAAAAATATAATATTATAGTGTGAAGTTTTCACGGGTATGGTGGATTAAAACCTGCGTCTTAGAACCATGGCGCAGCATAACTATTCGGCCACAGAGTAAAGGGAAACCAAACCATGTGAAGTGTTGAGAATAAAAGGCACGGAGAGCTTAACATCTGTTGGAGAGGGTTCAAAGCTTGAATGCAACTGAACTGTGAAATGAAGCAGTGATCGAAGCATCGTTCGATTGCAGAGATGTGTGAGTTAAAGAATGGTGGAATAGAACCTAGCCTATTCGAAGGAATTCTAGAAGGGAAGTGAAGGAAGAATGAAACCGTGGGTTTTGGAACCATGGTTGAATCGCAGTGAGATCGATTCACAGTAATGAAGTGGAGGAGACGGTTTTGAAAGAAGCAGAAATCTTGAGTTGAGCGTTTTAAATTCCATTTTAAATTGAGCGATTATTTCATTGGTAAATATTTATATAATTGAGATATGAATATGTGGGCCGAGTAAGCATTGATTAAGTGCTTTATGCCGGAAGTTAAATGGGTTTAATGTCGTAGTTTCAAATCTTGGTAATTGTTTCCGAGAGGGTTTTAAAGAGTAGTTAAATGCTTGTAATAATATTTGATATATTACAAACGAACTTTGTTAAAGTTCGAATCTCGGATATGTGATGATAAAGGATTGAAACTGGTTTTAGATGCATCCAATATATGTGTAGTCGTTGTAGTGGCGCAGTGGAAGCGAAATGGGCCTATTTCCCATAGGTCCCAAGATTGAGCATCGAGTTATGAATCTGTAGTTTGGTACAGTTTTGAGTTTGTAGGTTTATTTTGTAAAATGAAAGGTGAACCTACTCTCTAGTGGGTCACATTTTTCATCAAGTGGTATCAGAGCGGGAAAAGATTTCCTGCGGAAGAAGGAGTTTGCAAACAAAGAAGGAAGAGGTACAGTTTTGTGAAAATTTGTAAGCTTGTGATTTTATTTTATTTTGTGGAGGTAGCAGCAGGGGAAGGTGAGAAGATTGCAGAAACCTAGAGCAGGAGTGCTCAATGGTTCCACAGGAGTGAACCAGAGAGATGCCAAAAGACTAAGCTCAGGAGAGAAGCTTGGTGAGGTGTCTGGTAGCAAGGAGGACTTGCTATTGCAGAGGTTTCGTTGCAGCTCACGATGGACAATTCCACAGAGGATGTGGGTAGAATTTTTCAAGATGTTGCTACAGTAAGATCACAAAGAGCAGTTCCACAATGATGTGGGTAGAATTGCTGACAGATGCAGAAGACATATGACCAGGAGGTCATAAATTTCTGTGCCTCGTGAGTCTGATGCAGGGGCATCTGAGCCGATTTGAATTCAAATTTAGATCTGAAACTGAAGAGGCGGTTATGCAAACCGTTATGCAAACTAGGGAAAAAAATTAGTTAAAACCGATTCTTGATCCTTGTAAAACATATAAAAGAGAATCATGTATTGTGTGAGAGAAAAGAGCAAACGCAATGTAACCAGAAAAAGGAATTGGACTAAGGCTGAAATGCCTTAGATGTTTGTAAGAGATATTTGTATATAATAGAGGAATTATTATGTGGATTTTCTGTGCGTTGAATTGAGTTATTATAATTTAGCTTTATGAATTAAAAATTTGAGTTGTGATTTTTATTGATTGACCTTCGATCTGATGAAATAGAAGATCGTTGAATAAGTTGTTGTGCGGGAGAAGTAGATCTGCAATCTAGTAAAAAATATAATATTATAGTGTGAAGTTGTCACAGGTATGGCGGATTAAAACCTGCGTTTTAGAACCATGGCGCAGTATAACTATTCGGCCACAGAGTAAAGGGAAACTGAACCACGTGAAGTGTTGAGAATAAAAGGCGCAGAGAGCTTAACATCTGCTAGAGAGGGTTCAAAGCTTGAATGCAACTGAACTGTGAAATGAAGCAGTGATCGAAGCATCGTTCAATTGCAGAGATGCGCGAGTTAAAGAATGGTGGAATATAACCTAGCCTATTCGAAGGAATGCTAGAAGGGAAGTGAAGGCAGAATAAAACCGTGGGTTTTGGAACCATGGTTGAATCGCAGTGAGATCGATTCACAGTAGTGAAGTGGAGGAGACGGTTTTGAAAGGAGCAGAAATCTTGAGTTGAGCGTTTTAAATTCCATTTTAAATTGAGCAGTTATTTCATTGGTAGATATTTATATAATTGAGATATGAATATGTGGGCCGAGTAAGCGTTGATTAAGTGCTTTATGCCGGAAGTTAAATGGGTTTAATGTCGTAGTTTCAAAGCTTGGTAATTGTTTCCGAGAGGGTTTTAAAGAGTAGTTAAATGCTTGTAATAATATTTGATATATTACAAAGGAACTTTGTTAAAGTTCGAATCTCAGATATGTGATGATAAAGGATTGAAGCTGGTTTTAGATGCGTCCAATATATCTGTAGTCGTTGTAGTGGCGCAGTGGAAGCGAAATGGGCCTATTTCCCATAGGTCCCAAGATCGAGCATCGAGTTATGAATCTGTAGTTTGGTACAGTTTTGAGTTTGCAGGTTTATTTTGTAAAATGAAAGGTGAACCTACTCTCCAGTGGGTCACATTTTTCATCAATATATATATATATCGTCCATGTATTTTATGTTCATGTTGCAGTTGTACTTAATTTATATGTTGGTGATCATCATGATGTGTATATTATTAGGTCATGTTAGATATGTTCATTTAATGTGCAGCTTGCAGATAGATGTGTATGTGATAGCAGTTATTTGACATGAGATGTATATTTGATGTTTGTGTTGTGATGATGGTATACAATGCTTGTGTTTTGTTATATGATCATGATCACGATGATTAGATGATGTTAGGGAATTTGAATGTGTTTTTTACTCGAATATGATGTTTGTACAATAATTATCATGATCGTGATGTTTGTTTTTAATATTAAATCATGATATTTATTAAATATTATGTCGTGATTGTAATTGAAATTTTAATTTTAGTTGTATGTAAAATTGTAAAATTGTAATTATATTTGTAATAGTAATTTTAATTGTAATTATATATAAAATATTTGTAAAAATTTAATTGTAATTGTGATATTTAATTTATTCTGAAATGATTGCAATTGTAATTTTAATTGTAATTGTATATATGTAAAATTGTAAAATTGTAATTGTAACTGTATGTAAAATTGTAAAATTGTAATTGTAATTGTAATTTTAATTTTAATTGTAATTGTATGTGAAATTGTAAAATTCTAATTCTAATTCTAATTCTTATTGTAATTGTATATAAAATATTTGTAAAACTTTAATTGTATTAATGTGAAATGATTGTAAGTGTAAAATTGTAATTGTAATTGTAATTGTATGTAAAATTCTAAAATTATAATTGTAAATATTGTAATTGTAATTGTACGTGAAATTGTAAAATTGTAATTCTAATTCTAATTTTGTAATTGTATGTAAAATATTTGTAAAATTTTAATTGTATTAATGTGAAATGATTGTAATTGTAAAATTGTAATTGTATGTAAAATTCTAAAATTATAATTGTAATTAATATTGTAATTTTAATTTTAATTGTAATTGTAATTGTATGCGAAATTGTAAAATTGTAATTCTAATTGTAATTCGAATTGTAATTTAAATTATAATTTTATGTAAAATATTTTTCTAAAATTGTAATTGTAATTGTATGTGAAATTGTAAAATTGTAATTCTAATTCTAATTATAATTGTATGTAAAATATTTGTAAAATTTTAATTGTATTAATGTGAAATGATTGTAATTGTAAAATTGTAATTGTGTGTAAAATTCTAAAATTGTAATTGTAATTGTACGTGAAATTGTAAAATTGTAATTGTAATTGTAATTGTATGTAAAATATTTGTAAAATTTTAATTGTATTAATGTGAGATGATTTTATTGAAGTTTTTAAATTTGTAAATTTGTAAAATTGTAAATAATTGAAAAATAATAAATCTAGAACAATATGATTTTTTGTAACATAATAAAGTTTAGAAAATAATGCAAACAAATTCATGTATTTTAGAATTATCATTTTTTTATTATGATATTACATGCCAAAAAAAAGAATTTTATACTGTACGCCATTGTTTTTTAGATCAACATAATTGCAAATTATCAAGTGAAATTATTTTAACATTAACACAATGAAAATTACCAATTAATTCAAAATACATATTATATTGTTTTGAAAAAAAAGAGTCTTAGTGATAAGGTAATTAAGTCCTCTTCCTTATAAAAACCCATCTTAAAAAGTATAAATGATGAAATAACACATGTACTTCACTCTCGGTTCTCATGATCACCCTCATTATCTTACAGCTCGCTTGGCATGATAACACTATTGTTCTCAAAAATATGTTTTGATCTAGGGTCATGTCTCAATACGAACCACCAATCCCTATCCAACACATCTGGGTAAAAAAAAACCTAGTTGCAGTGTTTGGGGAAAAAATAGGGCTCCTCCGCTTCATCCTACATCTTTCTAGAGTTGATACATATCAACCTACTATCATGATCTCCCTTTACATTATTCTGATCAAAGGTGTCCCACCACTTGCACCTAAAAATAACACATTGGAAAGAAGAGAAATCCACTTCAATGATCTCTTGTATCTTTCCGACGTAACCTAACGTCCCTCGTACTAGATTTTGATCACGGTGGCTAGATCGACTAGATTGATCGAACTCGACTTCCACTCCACAGTCTTATGTCATGTGTTCATCATCGGAATTTCATGTGCGAAAATGGTGTCCATATGCTCACATAGATGGGAACAAATGCACCTATAAAACAGTTAAAAAATCATAGTGTCATGTGTCTTATAAGAACCCAACAGTTAAAATATGAAATATAGATGTAATTACATTTGAAATGTGCATTATTAAGTTTCAAATATACATATAAATTAAATATATTATTACCGAGTTGGTGCACCCAATCCTTATGTTTATCGCATCCTCTTCAGCACGCAGGTAACAACCGGTTGCACCGTATTTATCTCTTACTTGATCAGCAACCCAACTGTTGGGGCATATTTTTGGCATATTTTCTTTTAAATGATCGGGATAAGGCACACTTCTACCATTCAACTGTCTGAATTATTTCAGGTCACTATCCCATTTCATCCTATTTTATTCGTACAATGCGACCCACGGTTATGTCGCTCCATAATTGTAACGAATGAATTTATTGATTGCTTCAATTTCTGCATTCGTTGATGAAATCAAACCGAGATATAGTACATATGAGATCAAAATATACATTATATCGAAGTTCAACATGAATATTTACTTTGTGTAAATTTAAAAAATTATAAGTCGCTTACTCTTTATCAAGCGCCTTTTTCCATTCATTTGGAACAACTTCCCTTCTCTTTTGTCTTCATCCCTTTCATCGTCCCAAATCACTGCACCTAGTCTATTGTGATCTGCTTGATGTACTCACTAGCATAATATAAATACTCATACGATATGTACCCCTCTACCATAGACCCCTCAGGTTTTTCCCTTTGTCGAACAAAACCTTTCAATTTCTTCATGTACCTCTTTAAGAAGAAAATCCAACGACAAGAAACCACACCAACTAATTCAACCTCCTCTACTAGGTGGATTAGAAGATGAACCTGCAAGTCCAAGAAACTCGTCAGTAGTTCCTTCTCAAACATACAAACAATCTCAACTATCTCTTGATGCCACCGTGGAATGCTAGCCATATGAATCTCCTTGGACGTTATCAAACGTACAAATGCAGATTATTTAGATATGGCACATCCTAGGTTTTGGGGGAAATCATGCTTCACACACCCATGCACGAACAAAGGATAATGACACTACAAAGCTATAAACACGTGCAATAATATACAAAATTAGTTATGTTTTATGATCCTTGCATGGGATAAAATTTATTAATATAAAAAATAATAAAATCATGCTTTTGGCATTATACATACTCTTAGAAGATTCAAATGGTCATGCAATTTCAACCTCGACAAATGGTCATCCACAGTGAAGCAACGACGTAGTGAAGACCCGTATGAAGATGGCACCCTCACACCCATTACAACTTCCTTTTCCAAAGAAATATCATCTTTTGTTAAAATCCATGGGACATCACCTTCTTTGAAATACCATGAATTAGAGGGACCAGTTCCCACCTCTGATCCTTACTTTCTAATCGTCTTGGCCAATGTTTATTTTTAGTTTTTGAAGTAATAAGATCTTTCCTAATAGCCAATGTGTCACTTTGTTACGATGATATGTGCCTCCATAAAGAAGATGAAACATTTTTAAATATATGCATGGGATCTAGTAAGTGGTTAATCTTAAGATGCTCCCAATATGCTCCCAATATGGGAGGTTATAAAATATAGATTTCCTTTTCATCCTAATGGGAAATTTCTAAACATAGGTGTCGAATAATTCTGGATCACCGAACATAGGCTCCCCATTTGAATCAGACATTTCTATGAACTCCTTCTCCTTCTCTCTCTCGTATCCTCTAAGCCATTCAGCTAGTGTCGTTATTGGAAACCTTTGGGTTCTCTTTCGTTTACCATTAAAAGCGGATGCTACTCTTTTGTAAGCGTATTATTCTGGGAGGAATACCCTAGAGCAGTCATACACTAGCTTTCATATGTCGTTGGACCATCTATCTTTCAGAGAAGGTCCACAACATTTAAATCCAAAATACCCTTTTGTTACAAGACCTGTGAGATTATTGTATACAATTTATATGCATAGCACGTTAAAGAATACCATGAAGATTAGAAAAATTACGACGAATTAAATAACTAATATGCGAAAGAATATTGTTACATATATAAACAAATCAATAAGCATGTAATTTACCAGAGAAAACTTCTAAGCCTGGATAATCATGTGTCGTGTAAGCACATATTCCATACAACGTAAAACTCCTCTCTACTGCGATGGGTCTTGATACATCGTATACATTTATCCCATCCCATAATTCCTTCAATTCATCTACCAGTGGTTGTAAGTAGACATCCATATTCTTCACTTGTCTTCTACCAGGGACTATGAGAACCAACATGAGATGTTCATTCTTCATGGACAACCAAGGGGGGGTATTGTTATTGATCACTACTACATGCAAAAAAGAATAGTTGGTGTTCTGGAGGGAATATTCGTTGACGCCATCCATGGCTATGTTGAGTCGTAGAGTTCGTACCTCATCCTTGAATTTTTCGGGCCATGTATCCTCTATATGCTTCATGGCTATTAAATCTGTTGGGATTCGCATAACTCCCAACTCACTTTTGTGTGAGGCATGCCATCCCTGCAACATTGCTAATTCTTTGCAACGAAAGAGCCTTTGAATCCTTGGGATTATAGGCATGTGCCTCAATATCTTAAAAGGAGGACCATGTGATTTACCCTCTCTTTTTTTTATCATACTTGTCATGCCCACATTACGGACATATCACTTTGTCTGCATTTTCTCTTCTATATAGAATACAATCATTTGGACATGCATGATATGATATGTACTCAACACCCATTATTTTCAACAATTTATTTTCCTCTTTGCAACTACCAAGAAAGACATTATCACTCGGAAAAATTGTATCTTTGAATAACTTGTAGTTGTTGATCATGGACAATATTAAATGTAAATTAATGCTGATATAATTATTAACGTTCATAAAATTGACCATTTGTAATGTTCATTGTGTGATTATATTTCTCAAAATTATATAAGGGAGGACTTTATGGTAACTTACCTCAAAATTTCCAAGAAACATGCATTTGACAATCCAAACTTTGCTTGAAAGTTGTACAGTAACATCATTTTCCCCAAATAGATAGAATTTGACTGGCCGCCAGGTCCAAAGAGAGGGGTGGTGGAAGCAAATTTAATGCTTTCGAAAAAGGTGTCAGCGATATGAGCATCATCCCCTAACTGCTCATCTTTTTGGAATGCATCTAACAACATTGTCTCCATGGCAGTCATATCCCTTAAGTTATCATCCATACCAACCTCTATTTGATTGCCTCCATTGCCGACTTGTGAATAACTACTATTGTTATAGTCATTCCTAATTAATGAATCTGGATGTAGCGAGAATTGAATAGGTGGTTGATTCAACCATTCTTGGTATCGTTCCTCTCCGATTTTTTGTCTTAATTTAGTCTTATCTCGATTTGACATTCTTGAGATTCAGCAAGATGATGATCCTAGTGACAATTATGCACCTACACTAGGATGGAGCCTCGGGTTATTTTTAGGTGTGAGTCTATTTTTAGAACGGATGAGAAAACTCTATTTATAGCGGAAGTTTATTTAGAGATGGTGATAAAATTCTATTTATAGATGATGTTCTATTTTTAGATGTATGTGTGAAGTCTATGTATAGATCAAATGTCTATTTATAGAGGCATGTCGACTATTATTATCCCTTAATAATAGTTGGAAAATAAACATTAATCTATTCTCATGGAGCACTTGGAAATAGTTAACTGAAGTGGAAAACCAGCTAGCTATGGAAAATTCGAGTTCAAAGGTTGGTTGGTTGGACATGCAAGTGCACTTAGTTGTAACTGAGTGATTCGAAGTTGTAACAGAGTTGCATGTGTAGTTATGTCAGTTGTAAAATAGTTTAATTCAGTTAAGTGAGTTAAACTTAGTTGTGCTAGTTGTAACTGAACAAACACTAGTGAGAGATCAGTGAATTAATTATTTAATTAATTCACAATAATTGGTATCACATGAAATTGAATATTTACTTTTGTTAACTACATGCATGTCATATCCAGTGGAGACCCAGTTGAGAGATAGGTGAAAGGCACAGTTTGACTATAACTTGTGACATTAGTCGGTGCACTTATGCAACCACACACATAATGGATGTGCCCATGAGGATTGTGCAGTCAAGGCAAGTAGGATCTCATTCATTCAAGGATTGTGATCAGCAGTTATTGCACAATGGAGGCAGGTTGTCAGGAGGCAGTAAATTAGCGCATGTATTTGCCAATTTTTGTATGACAGTGTGAGACGAGTGTATATTGTAATGAGAGCTCTTGGATTAGATTTTTGCATGATATTGTTTCATGATCCATGATATATACATAATATATTATATTGGGGTTTTTATCTTTATTCTTTCCCGGTAAAAAAATTTGTGTTATGTGTGATTGATCTTTCTTCATGTGTTTGCAATTGGTGGTCGTGTTTTAAATTTCCGCAAAGATATTTGTAGAAATGATTATGTACAATGGAGGCAGGTTGTCAGGAGGCAGTAAATTAGCGCATGTATTTGCCAATTTTTGTATGACAGTGTGAGACGAGTGTATATTGTAATGAGAGCTCTTGGATTAGATTTTTGCATGATATTGTTTCATGATCCATGATATATACATAATATATTATATTGGGGTTTTTATCTTTATTCTTTCCCGGTAAAAAAATTTGTGTTATGTGTGATTGATCTTTCTTCATGTGTTTGCAATTGGTGGTCGTGTTTTAAATTTCCGCAAAGATATTTGTAGAAATGATTATGTATTTAACAGTTGAATATAATTTTTAGATCAGGAGAATCCAGGAAATACATAATTTGTATTAAAATTTCTACATGGTATCAGAGCACAAAAGATTGCAATTTTGAAGCAGGAGCTGAGTTTGTTGGTGGAAACAATTCGAATTTGCTGCAAGAATTTCTTGGTGCGACAATTGAGTAAACATCGAAATGTATTTCAATGCCTTGCAGCTAGAGTATGCACTCGAGGGCAGCTCGAACTACATTTCTTGGAAGGACAATATCAAGGCGGTGCTTGAAGATAATGGCTTGAATGAATTCATCGACAGTGATGTTCTTAAGACCACTTCGACGAATGTTGCATTACTTGATGCATGGAAAAAGAAAGTGGTGACGGAGAGAAGGATTCTGTTGGAAGGTGTACAAGACCACATTGTCTCAAGCCTTCATGGGAAAGCCACTCCATATGTAGAAATTATATAACTTATATGTTATATGTCCAAGATTCTCCTGATCTCACACTATTTTAACTTCATGCAAAATACATAATCTATTCCACCATTGATCATTTGCGGAAATTAAATCAAGATTGCAATTCACACATGAAACAATAAAAATTCACACACATTAACACAGTTGTTTAACGAGAAATCTTGAAGCTGAAAAACCACAACTATCTATATATAATATATGTCATAGAGATCATGTAAAAATCCTCATACAAGGCTAACCATATCAAGCTCTCAGTACAATACAATCGCTACACACTAATCAGGCCCGATCTTGCAAATCCATGCACCGATCTTTGCCACCTGCTAGCCTGCCTCTACTGCGCAATCCCTACTGAAGAATGGCTCTGAATGAGTTTGAATTACTCCAGCCTTGCTCACGCAATCCTCATTTGCATCTCCACTAAGTGTTGGATGCAATCAATGCATCACTATAGTCAGAACTGATAGTCTATCTTGCCCTTTCACCTATCTCTCCATTGGTCTCCACTGAAACTGCCATGCACTGTATTTAACTGATGTATTCTTCAGTTGATTAATGAGTTATTATTTTTGAATTAATTAACTAATTAATTCACTCCACTCTCACTAGTGTATCATTTAGTTAGATTAGATACAACTAGCTCAACTGAGTCTAACTGAGTTAAACTGAATACAACTCCATAACTACTTCTTCCAACTGTGTCATAACTCTGCCACTTGAGTTCTAACTGAGTCCTCCATGCAATAACTCCAGTAAACCCTTAGGAATTGTGTAATTCCCTCTGTCAGCTAATGTGCCACATCTGTGCACTTAACTGAAGTGCTCCAAGAGAATAAGATAATGTTTAGAGTCCAAATATTATTAAGAGCAAATAATATTCGACATATCTATTTTTAGACTGGCAGTCTAAAAATAGACTTCGCCCAAAATGTCTAAAAATAGAAGTCCATCTATTTTTCCAACTTGACCACCCATCCGCAAATAGCATTCTGCAACTCATAGAATATGATCGACGTGTCTAAAAATAGACTTTGCGCCAAAAATAGCCTGCGGGCCCACTTAGTGAAGGCGACTCTTTTCACTAAGCTCATCATCTTGTTGAATCTCAACACTCCCTCTCAACAAGATAGGGATTATCTGCTACCTCGATCCTGTCTCTATGGTTTTCGAATTTTCTCTTGGTGAGCGCCTTCGTTAGAATATCTGCATCCTGATCTTCCATAGGAATGTAAGAAAGCAACATGATCTTCTGTTGCACACAATATTTGATATGATGGTACCGGATGTCCATATGTTTAGATATATCATGAAATACTGGATTAACCGAGAGTTTAATGCAACTCTGATTATCAACTCTGATATCTCCTCATCCATATAGCCTCGCATGCAGCCAAACTTGCTGCCATGTACTCGGCCTCAACTGAACTGAGTGCCACGGATCTTTGTTTCCTGCTGTACCAAGAAATTATTGTAGATCCGATACTGAAAATCCCTCCAGATGTGCTCTTTCTGTCCGTTGGGCTTCCTGCCCAATCTGCATCCGTGAAGCCATGCAAATTCATCTCATCTGACTATCTGTACCACAATCCATACCCAGATGTGCCCCTGAGATATCTCAGGACATGCTTTCCTACCTTCCAAAAGAGCTTGGTAGGCTTAACCATCGCTTGTGAAAGCTGGTTCACAACATAGCATATGTTCGGTCGTGTATTGACTAAATACATGAGTGAACCAGCCAACTGTCGATAAACAGTGGCATCCACTACCTCTGCCGATGTAACATCCTCCTTCCTCCAACCACCAGGAAGAGGACTGTCGATAGGCTTGCAGCCTTGCATGTGAAACTTCTCCAGTATCTCCTGAGCATACTTTCCTTGAGACACAAACAGTTCACCTTTATGCTGCCAAATTTCCAATCCCGGGAAATAATGAAGGAGGCCCAAATCCTTCATCTCAAACTCCTTTACAAGATCTACCTTGCATGAGTGTATCAATATTTCATCACCCATTAGTATTAAATCATCTACATAAAGCACAATGATCAAAAGCTTACCCTCCACCAAAATCTGGTATAGGTTTGGATCCGCCTCACTCTTGGCGAAACCAAGTCCGGTGAAATAACTATCTATCCATGTGTACCAAGCACGAGGTGCTTGTTTCAGCCCATACAGCACTCTTTTGAGCCTGCACACATGCAACTTGCTGCTGAAGATTTCGAATCCTTCAGGTTGCTCAATGTACACCTCCTCCTCAATGATTCTATTGAGGAACACAGTCTTCACATCCATCTGATGAATGTGCCAACCCATATATGCTGAGAGAGCAAGGATGGTGCGTATGGAAGAATACCTTGCAACATGTGCAAAGGTTTCTTCATATTAGATCCCCTCGATCTGTGAGAAGCCCTGGGCAAGAAATCTTTCCTTATACTTCTCAACACTCCCATCAGCAGCTTGCTTCACTTTGTAGATCCATCTCGAACCTACCACTGATTTCCCTTATGGCCTTGGGACAATCTCCCATGCACTGTTTCTGACAATCGAATCATACTCTTCCACCATGGAATCTACCCATGCAGGATCCTCCACAGCTTCCTCGAAAGAGGATGGCTACGTCACGATACACTTGCTCATCAGAGCCATGTATCCAGTAAATCGGTCAGGTGACTATCTCTGTTTGCACTGTGATGTAGGAACTCCTACATTTTGTACTGCATCAAGATTCAGTTGCTCAGCTTCTGTAGTGCGCTTCCGCCCTCTGATGTTTGGCGTTGCATGAGTGGTTTCTTCCACTCCATGAACCTCCTCTTGTGGCTGATCCACATCTTGAGGCTCATCTTTAGGAACAAGTAGCTCCTCCTCTGCATGCAAGTGTAGCTCCCTCTCAAGCGACAACTTCATGGCTTTCTCCTCATGAAATTTGATATCTCGTCGCACGACAGTCATCTGATTGTCTGGAAAATACACACGATAATTGTGGGGTGTTTCTGTGTACCCCACAAATATCCCAACCTCTGCGGTCGGCTCCAGCTTCTTCCTGGCATCCTTCATCACATGAATGTAAATAGGTGAGCCAAAAATCTTCAAATGACAAAATATCAAGCTTCTTACCAGAAAATGCCTCTTCAGGTGTACTCATGCCAAGTACTCTATGAGGACAATGGTTTTGCACATAAACCGCAGTGTTGCATGCCTCAACCCACAAGTGTATGGGAAGGCCCTGATCATGAAACATCGTCTGTGTAGCACCCACGATCGTTCTATTCTTCCTCTCAGCGACCCCATTCTGCTATGGGTTATGAAGTGCTATGAGTTATCTTCGAATTCCTTCTTTTCTACAGAAGTCTTTGAATTTTCCAGAGATGTATTCACCACCATTATCACTCTGGAGAGCTTTCACTTGCTTCCCTGACTCTTTCTCAACCAGCGCCTTGAACTCATAGAACTTTGAGTATGTCTCGCTCTTCTTCTGCATTAAGAATATCCAGCACTTATGAGAAAATTCATCAACAAATATCACATAATACCTATGCTTTACTGTTGAAGCAACCGAGAAAGTTACACACACGTCTGTGTGAATTCTCTCAAGGATCGTCGAAGCACGACTATCCTTCTCATGAAAAGTGGTCTTCACAAATTTTCCCAAAGTACATCCCTTGCACTAATCTGACTGCGCAAGTGTACCTTTGGGAAGCCCGGTAGAAATCTGCTGCAAAATTTTCAAAGTGCCATGGTGAATATGGCCCAATCTCCTGTGCCACAATTCGCCCTCATCTCGGCTCACCACTCCTTCTATTTTTCCTTCCATTGCAGCACAGCCATCTACCTGCAATTGATAAATATTCTTAACTCGAATCCCTATCCTACTGGTTTGACCAGTTGTTTTGTGGTGCAGGAAGGCTTTTCCCTCGCTAAAAACAACATCATACCCCTTGTCTTCCAGCATCGCCACGGAGATCAGATTCTTCTTCAATCCTGGAACATGCATGACATCCTTCAAGATGAAAGGTTTACTGGACTCCCTCTTAAAGGAAATGGTCCTGATACCAGTCGCACTGTATCTACCATCATCGCCCATCTCGATGTGCACTCCAAGATCCTTTTCTTCCATATCACTAAACAAATATTTATCTCCAGTCATATGGAAAGACGCACCACTGTCAAGAAACCACACCGATCCCATCACACTTGAAACCAAGCATGCGATAAAAGAAAATTTGAGCTCAAACTGCGAGGCTAAGGCCTCTCCTGCTGCAAAACCAGCTGAGCTCTTATTTTTCTTCTTCTGTGGGCAATTAGTGGCGAAATGCCCCTGTTGGTGACAGTGAAAACACTTCACCTTGGACAAATCCTGCTTCTTGCCTTTAGCTTCGGATTTGGAAGATTTCTTTCCTTTTCCTTTCTGAGCTTTGGTAGCCAAAGCACAATTTTCTTCATCTTCATTCTTCAATGAAGATCCATCCCTGGTACCCCACCTTATCTCCTCCTGCACAAGATCCGACCAAAGTCACTCCCATCCTGGCAGTTTCTCTCGTCCATTGACAGAGTCTTCGTAGCTATGCCAACTCTTTGGAAGCCCAAGGAGAGCCAATCTCACCAAGTATTCTTCATCAACAGTAACCTCGACACTTCCCAGTTCATCCTTGCAGTGGACAAACTTCATGAGGTATTTTGGAATACTGTCGCCTTTCTCCATTTTTATTTTTCTGAGCTTGTCTTTAAGCGCCAACTTCCTCTGGTCACTTCTGCTTTGGAACAAGTCTGTCAAAGCCTTCCACAATAAGAATGGAGTGGATTTATCGTGAAGGTTGGACACAATTTGGTCCTTCACACCTTCCAACAGAATCCTTCGACACTTTGCTACCTTCTTTTGCCATGCGTCAAGTGTGGCTGCATCACTAGAACTCGACTTAGGAACATCGCTATCGATGAACTCCTTCAACCCATTATCATCTAGCACTGCCTCCATCCTATCCTTCCATGCTATGTAATTCGAGCTCCCATCAAGGGCATACTCCAATCACAATCCGTTGAAAGATATTTCAGTGAATGCTCAACTTCGACACCAAGAAAACACTGTAGCAAATTCGAATTCCACCAGCACAAAACTCAACCGCTTCAATAATTGCAATCTCCTCCAATGATCAATACTCCTCTGATACCATGTAGAAATTATATAACTTATGTGTTATATGTCCAAGATTCTCCTGATCTCACACTATTTTAACTTTATGCAAAATATAGAATCTATTCCACCATTGATCATTTGCGGAAATTAAATCAAGATTGCAATGCACACATGAAACAATAAAAATTCACACACATTAACACAGTTGTTTAACGGGAAAGCCTAAATCTGAAAACCCCAACTATATGTATATAATATATGTCATAGAGATCATGTAACAATCCTCATACAAAGCTGATCATATCAAGCTCTCAAGATAAATACAATCGCTACACACTAATCGTGCCCGATCTTAATCAGGCCCGATCTGCAAATCCATGCACCGATCTTTGCCACCGCTAGCCTACCTCTACCGTGAAATATTGAAATCCCTCGTCAAGAATGGTCGGAACTAGTTGGCGTTTACTCTAGCCTTTCTCATGAAATCCTCATTGCATCTCCACTGAGTGTTGGATGCAATCAATGCATCACTATAGTCACAGCTAATAGTCTATCTTGCCCTTTCACCTATCTCTCCACTGGTCTCCACTGAAACTGCCATGCACTGTAGTTAACTGATGTATTCTTCAGTTGATTAATGAGTTATTATTTGTGAATTAATTAACTAATTAATTCTCCACTCTCACTAGTGTATCATTCAGTTAGATTAGAAACAACTAGCTCAACTGAGTCTAACTGAGTTAAACTGAATACAACTCCATAACTACTTCTTCCAACTGTGTCATAACTCTACCACTTGAGTTCTAACTGAGTCCTCCATGCAATAGCTCCAGTAAACCCTTAGGAATTGCGTAATTCATTCTGTCAGGTGATGTGCCACATCTGTGCACTTAACTGAAGTGCTCCAAGAGAATAAGATAATGTTTAGAGTCCAAATATTATTAAGAGCTAATAATATTCGACATATATATTTTTAGACTGGCAGTATAAAAATAGACTTCGCCCAAAATGTCTAAAAATAGAAGTCCATCTATTTTTCCACCTTGACCAACCATCCACAAATAGCATCCTACAACTCATAGAATATGATCAACATGTCTAAAAATAGACTTTGCGCCAAAAATAACCTGTGGGCCCACTTAGTGAAGGCGACTCTTTTCACTAAGCTCATCATCTTGTTGAATCTCAACACCATATGCTATGTGGAAGGCTCTGACGGATATTTTCCAAAGTAGTAGTGACCATAGGAAATTGGCACTGAAGGATAAACTCAGAAAGATCAAGATGGAAAAGCGTGACAATATTCCAAAGTATCTCGCAAAGTTTGTCCAATGTCGGGATGAACTGGGGACTGTGGGAATCACTATTGCTGATGATGATTTGGTGAGCTTGGCTCTCTTGGGACTTCTTAAGAGTTCGCACAGTTATGAAGACTCTTTCAACGGACGGGAAAAACTGTCGGATTGGGAACGACTTTGGTCGGATCTAATGTAGGAGGAGTTCAGGCAGAACACCAGAGATGGATATTCATCAAAGCATGATGATGAAGAGGATTGCAATTTGGCTACCAAGGCAAGGAAAGGGAAGGGGAATAAATTCCATTCAAAATCCAAGTCTAAAGGCAAGAAGCTGTATTTTTCCAAGGTGAAGTGTTTTCACTATCATGAACATGGGTATTTCACCACTAATATCCCACAGAAGAAGAAGAACAAGAAGGTTGACGGAGCTGCAGTTGCTGAGACCTTGCCTCATAATTTGAACTATATTTCTCCTTGATCACATGCTTGGTACCAAGCACATTGGGATCGGTGTGGTATCTTTAGAGTGGTGCTTCCGTCTACATGACGGGAGATAAGGATATTTTCAGTGACTTGGAAGAGAAAGATCTCCAAATGCATATAGAGATGGGCGACGATGGATGATACAATGCGACCAGCATTGGTACCATTACCTTTGAGAGGGAGTCAGGTAAACCATTTCAATTGAAATATTTTATGCATGTTCCAGGTCTGAAGAAAAACTTGGTCTCAGTCGTGATGTTGGAGGACAGAGGGTATGACGTTGTTTTCAGCGATGGAAAAGCTTTCCTATGACATAAAACAACGATTCAAGCCAAGAGGATAGGGATTAAAGTTAAGAATATATACAAGCTTGAGGTAAATGGTTGTGCTGCCATGATGGGTAAGGCAGAAAAAGTGGTGAGCCAAGATGAGGGCGAATTATGGCACAGGCGATTAGGCCATCTTCGTCATGGAGCCTTGAAAGTAATGCAGAAAATATCTACTGGAATTCCAATGGGAACACTTGCTCAGTTAGATCAGTGCAAGGTTTGCACCATGGGGAAGTATGTAAATTCCACCTCTCATGAAAAGGAGAACCGTTCTTCGGTGATTCTGGAGAGAGTTCACACAAACGTGTGTGGACCATTCTCGGTTTCTTCAACAGAAAAAAACGGGTATTATGTTATTTTTGTAGATGAATTTTCTCGTAAATGTTGGATATTCTTCATGCAGAAGAAGGATCAAACATTCTCAAAGTTCTGTGATTTTAAGGCATTGGTGGAGAAAGAGTCGGGGAAGCAAGTGAAGGCTCTGAGGAGCAATAATGGTGGCGAATAAATCTCTAATGAATTTAAGGACTTCTGTAGAAAAGAAGGAATTCGAAGAGAACTCATAGTGCCTCATAACCCACAGCAAAATGGGGTCGCAGAGAGAAATAACAGAATGATCGTGGGTGTAGCACAAGCAATGCTGCATGATCAGGGACTACCAATGCATTTGTGGGCGGAAGCATGCAATACTATGGTTTATGTGCAAAATCGTTGTCCTCATAAAGTACTTGGAATGAGTACACCTGAAGAATCTTTCACTGGTAAGAAACTAGATGTTTCTCACTTTAAAAATTTTGGCTCATCTGTTTATGTGCATGTGACCAAGAACACTAGGAAGAAGCTGGAGCCGACTTCTGAAGTTGGGATATTTGTGGGGTACACATAAACACCCCATAATTATCATGTGTATTTTCCTAACAGTAAGATGACTATTATGTGATGGGATATAAAATTCAATGAGGGGAAAGCCATGTGGTTATCGCTTGAGAGGGAGTTGGACTTGCATGCAGAGGAGGAACTATTGGTTCTTAAAGATGAATCTCTAGATGTGTATCAACCACAGGAGGTAGTTCATGGAGAGGAGGAGTCCACTCACGTAGAGCCAAACATCAGAACTGGAAAAAGGCATACCACAGAATCCGAGAGGCTGAAACTTGATGCTGCACAGAATGTAGGAGTCCCTACTTCATAGCGTATACAAAGACAGTCTCCTGGCCGATTTAATGGATACATGGCTCTCATGAGAAAATGTATTGTGACTGAGCCATCTTCCTTTCAGGAAGCAATGCAGAAGCCCACATGGGTAGATGCAATGGTGGAGGAGTATGACTCTATTGTCAAAAACAATGCTTGGGAAATTTTTCCAAGGCCGGTTGATAAATCAGTGGTAGGGTCAAGATGGATCTACAAGGTAAATCAAGCTACTGATGGGAGTGTTGAGAAATACAAGGCCATATTTGTGGCCCGGGGCTTCTCACAGATCAAGGGGATTGATTATGAAGAAAACTTTGCACCTGTCGCACGATATTCTTCCATAAGGACCATTCTTGCTCTCTTAGCGTGGATGGGTTGGCACATTCATCAGATGGATGCGAAGGCTGCATTTCTCAATGGGATCATTAAGGAAGAAGTGTACATTGAGCAGCCTGAATAATTTGAGATCTTCAGCAGCAAGTTGCATGTGTGCAAACTCAAAAGAGCATTGTATGGGCTGATGCAAGCACCCCATGCTTGGTACACTCAAATAGACAACTATATCACCAGACTTCGCTTCACCAAGAGTGAGGCGAATGCAAACCTATAACAAATTGTGGTGGAGGGTAAGCTTTTAATAATTTTTCTTTATGTTGATGATTTAATACTGACTGGTGATGAGCAGCTGATACACTCATGCAAGAGGACCTTGCAAAGGAGTTAGAAATGAAGGATATGGGCCTCCTTCATTATTTCCTTGGATTGGAAATATGGTAGCGAGATGGTGAACTTTTTGTTTCTGAAGGCAAGTATGAAAGGGAGATATTGGGTAAGTTTCACATGGAGGGCTGCAAACCCATGGATACTCCTCTTCCAGGAAACTGGAGGAAAGAGGATGCTACATCTGGAGAGGTAGTGGATGCTACTGTCTATCGACAATTTGTGGGTTTGCTAATGTATTTAGTGAATACAAGACCGAACATATGCTATGCGGTGAACCAGTTTAGTCAAGCGATGGTTAATCCTACCAAGCTCTTTTGGAAGGCGGGCAAGCATGTCCTGAGATACCTGAGGGGCACATATAAGTATGGCTTATGGTACAAATAGACGGATGAGGTGAAGTCGCGTGGCTTCATAAATATAGATTGGGCGGGCAGCCCAACGGACAGAAATATCACATCAGGGGGGATCTTTAGTATTGGATCTGTAGTTGTTTCCTAGTACAGCAGGAAACAGAGATCCGTGGCATTCAGTTCAGCAGAAGCAGAATACATGGCAGCAAGTCAAGCTACATGTGAGGCTATCTGGATGAGAAATATCCTGGTTGGTTTGTTTAGTTCTCATTTAGATCCTACAGTGATTCATTGTGATAATCAGAGTTTCATTAAACTCTCGATTAATCATGTGTTTCATGATAGATCTAAGAATATAGATATTCGATATCTTCATATCAGATATTGTGTGCAGTGGAAGATCATGTTGCTTCAGTACATTTCTACGGAAGATCAGGATGCATATATTCTGATGAAGGCGCCCATGAGGAGAAAATTTGAATACCATAGAGACAAGATTGGGGTGAAGGATAATCCCTTTCTTGTTGAGAGGTAGTGTTGAGATTCAAAAAGATGATGATCCTAGTGAAAATTAAGCACCTACACTAGGATGGAGCCTCGGGTTATTTTTAGGTGTAAGTCTATTTTTAGAACGGATGAGCCAATTCTATTTATAGCGGAAGTCTATTTATAGATGGTGAGAAAATTGTATTTATAGATGATGTTATATTTTTAGATGTATGTTCGAAGTCTATTTATAGATCGCATGTCTATTTATAGTTTCATGTCAACTATTATTATCCCTTAATAATAGTTGGACAATAAACATTAATATATTCTCATGGAGCACTTGGAAATATTTAATTGAAGTGGAAAACAATTAGCTATGGGAAATTCGAGTTCAAAGGTTGGTTGGTGGGACATGCAACTAGACTTAGTTGTAACTGAGTGATTCGAAGTTGTAATAGAGTTGGATGTGTAGTTATGTGAGTTGCACAATAGTTTAACTCAGTTAAGTGAGTTAAACTCAATTGTGCTAGTTGTAACTGAACATACACTAGTGAGAGATCAGTGAATTAATTATTTAATTAATTCACAATCAGAGGTCTCACATGCAGCTGAAGATATGCTATTGTTAACTACATGCATGTCAGATCCAGTGGAGACCCAGTTGAGAGATAGATCAAAAGGGACAGTTTGACTATCAGTTGTGACATTAGTGGGTGCACTCATGCAACCACACACACATTGGATGTACCCATGAGTATTGTGCAGTCAAGGCAAGAAGGATCTCATTCATTCAGGGATTGTGATCATCATGGATTTCACAGTGGATGCAGGTTGTCAGGAGGCAGTAAATTGGCGCATGTATTTGCCAATTTTTGTATGACAGTGTGAGACGATTGTATATTGTACCGAGAGCTCTTGGATTAGAGTTTTGTATGATATTGTTTCATGATCCATGATATATACATAATATATTATAGTGGGGTTTTTAGCTTTATCCTTTCACAGTAAAAACATATGTGTTATGTGTGATTCATCTTTTTTCACGTGTTTGCAATTGGCGATCGTGTTTTAAATTTCCGCAAATATTTTTGTAGAAATGATTATGTATTTAACAGTGGCATATAATTGTTAGATCAAGAGAATCCAGGCAATACATAATTTGTATTAAAATTTCTACAGACATTTTCATGTGGTGCAACGGAAGATGGTAAGTAGGTCACTCATCATCACTAGAATCCTAATAATTTCGAAAAATATGTTTGAGCATGACTAGTAAAAAATATGTGATATCAATTAGTAAGCACGTTGACAATATTGCATGATTAATTGGATTGATGTTGAAATAATTACATTAATTAATATACCAAACAATTATTATTACCATCATTGTCCCAGGATTGTGGCTAGAAGATGCAATATTGTTACAATTGGCAGGGTGAAGCGGTTGTCCATTTTCATCTACCAAATGTGCCTTGTGATATGCTACTCCTGATAAGAGCTCCCGACGTTTTGGAGTTGTTTGAATATTTTGTGCATCTGAACTCAATTCTGAATTTGCATGAACCTACAAATTTGTATACATTATAAATTTTATTAAGCTGATTGACATGCATAAAAAACATAAATTCAATTAGATAATGAAAATATAAATAAAATCTGAAGTAAATATTATGTCTCGAGATGGATAGGGAGAACTCCGCAATGGACTTTGAGAAATATTATGGAATGAGCTGGATTTTGACTAATTTTCCATTCGATATAATTATCCATTTGAGCAAAATCAACAATAAATTTTGGTGTACACACCTAAAAGTAATTTTGGTGCCTTAAAAATGGACTTATTGTTATCGATTCTAATGTACAGATAGCCGCACCGGTGCCGTGTTATTAACTGACGCACCAGTGCAGTGTTATCGATTGACGCACCAGTGACGAATAACCGCAAATTAAAAAAATGCAACTTTATTTTTTTAAGTGGAAAAAAAGCGGTAAATTGAAAAATGGGCAATAAAATATTTTCGAAAATCTAATTTCATAAAACAAATCTTTAAATAGTAAACACTTTTCATTATTTCACTATTTTTGTAAAAAAATTCAGTCAGAGATTTGCACGAGACATACCTGGAGCAAGAGAGCACTATAGATCAGAGAAATACTTTCAAACAGAACTATTCAGACAATCAGAATTCCAAACCTCTAGTGACTCAAACCCTATAGCATATAATTTCAAATGATCTAGTGATTAATTTTATTGTTTTTTTCTTACATTTTCTGCAATAAGTAAAATAAAAATAAAAAAATTATTGTTCATTTTCAAAAAAAAAAAAATTATTGTTTAAATTAAAACAAATAAAAAAAATTTAAAAACAAAGTAAAACAAAAACAAAACAAAAACAAAAAAAAACAAACAAACAAACCAAAACCAAAAAAAAAAAAAAAAATCCATTTTACCCTAAACCCTTGATTTTTTTTATTTCTACCCTTGCTTCTTCCTGTTTCTATGATCTCATAATTAGGTTTTTTCATTTTAGATTTATAGGGTCTGTATTGCTACATATATAAGCTTATGACATCTAACTCACAGGACGACATGCATAGTCGGATCCCAATCCATGTCGGCCCTTGCGTAATTTTTTAAAAAACAACATTTTTTTAATTAGTGCGCTCTGTGTAAACGAATGCATCGGTGTGCAATGTTTTATCACAAGGCACCACACACATACTATTTCATTAAAAAAAAAAAAAAAAACTTTAAAAACATATATATTTTTTAATTTCTGTGGCATATGTAAAATAGGGCACTGGTGTGCTATCTCATTATAGCGCACTGCACACCTATTGTTTGACAAAAACAATTTTTTATTTTATTTCTGTGTTAATCAGTGCATCGTTTAAAATATAACACATCGGGTCTTCTTGTTGACTAAGATCATTGTACGGTGGTCCACTGTTTGCGCGGTGCGTTTACAAGAATATGCCCCACCACCTCCTCTGTGACATCATATGCTACAAAAACTAACACTAGAATATTTTTATTAATTTGTCTGTGTTAATCAGTGCACTAGTTAACATATAACGCACCGGTGCTCGCTGTTGATATAGAGCATGACACGGTGTTGATACTGTTTTTGGCGATGCATTTATAAGAATAGTTCACACCGACGTCGGTGTGTACCTAATTAAAGGCGCACCAGTTTCTTGATATTTTTTTTTACTTGAAAATTTATGATTTATTTATAAATATATTAATGAATGGTATGGTATGGGTTTCATATTGATAAATAAGCTGCTGACAAGAGGTCAAGTAACAAAAATCCTAATAACGCATCAAGAAAAGCAAAAAAGGCAAGTTCTTTGTAAATTCTATACAAAATTATTATTTTTGAACTATATGTAACTTTAATTAATATGTATTCTTTACTTTGTATCATGCAGAGCCACAAAATGACGAAGCTCGATAAGATTATTTATGATCTAGGACCAGAAGAGCGTAAAATCTTGATGGAAAATTTTCAAAAGGATGAATCAAGTGAATGAAAAAATACTATCGATCCAATATCAGTTTCTTTTTTAAATTTTCATTAATAATATACTTAAAATTATTAGATAGCATGTTTCAAAAAATCTATTAATTCACATATGTTGAATTTTTTACAGGGACCAACAACTCAGAAAAATAATGGTGTTCTAAGAAAAGAAAAAAAATAGAACATGCAAATGGAAATGAATTTCTCCTTAGCTCATTTGGAGTGGTGGTGGAGGTTAACGAAAGGGGGAAAAGCTTTTACAAAACTTTGAGGGATATAGTGGCACGAATGTATAGACGTTCTTTCCATTTACAATGCAAAAATCAATCCAATGAATCCAAGAACCAAATCTTATCTAAACTGCAAGATGAGTTTCCAGAGAACTGGTCAATGAGACATGTCAGACTTTTAATAGCAAAAACGTACAACAAAAAAGAAGGAATGAAAAAGTAATATTCCTTTAAATCTTTTTCTATATATATATATATATATATATATATAGATAGATAGATATATGACTAGAAAGAAATCATTTATAAATATCACTTTTGTTACGAATAGTCTTTAGTGCGATTTTTTGAAGGTTTTTCTGGTGGATTTGTTCGATCTAATTTCTCTAAAATCGAGCAGAAATTTATTGAAAACATAAGCTTTATAAGTAAACTTGCACAATAGAAGTGCCCTAGGGGTTTTTTAGGGTGTTGAATCCATATATACAGTCAAAAAACCAGTTTAAATAATATATATCAAGATTTTACCTCAATTTTTTCACCAGATTGCGGCACCAGAAACTCCAAAAAGTCGCACTAAAGATAAATCCCTTTTGTTATATTTACTTTTCATATATCAATATAAAAATTAAATAGTTTATTTTCATGTTACATTTTCAGGAATATTATGAAAATCTCAAAGGATGAAAGAGCTGATATCAGAAATATGCCAGTAGGAATGTCAAAAAAGGTGTACAAGGAGATGGTCAAAGAAATGGACATAATTGCATCACACGAGTAGCCATCTCAACAACAACGTGCTTCAAATGTAATATGTAATCATTGAATTTTACGATTAGGAACAATAAATAAACAATTTAGCATTAAATATTAATTTTCAATTATTTTCTTGCAGAAAAGAAAAGAAAATGGAACCCATTCAACACATAAAACAAGATGACAAGGAAGAAAAGGGTTGATATCTAAGTTTGTGAGTAATTGTTACTTCCTTATAACAACTTAACTAGATTTAATTTTTGTGTATTTTACTAGTAATTGTTATTTCCTTATAACAACTTAACTAGATTTAATATGGGTTGTGATTATTTGTTGGCATATCAGAAATTAATTGTGCAATTTTTAAGAATCTATCGATCTTGTTTTACTTAGCTCCGTCTATAATTAATAGAAAAAAAAAAACATTTTATATTAAATATATGATTTGTTATAGGGTATAAAACGTGCAGGAAACATAGTATGGAATTGCGCCAACAAATGAAATGTTGAAAGATGGCAAGAGATTTGGTTTTCAAAGAATCTGTATAGTTCATGAGTCAATTTTTGCCATGGTACATCATTTCATTTTTATTTACATTGATGTATATTATTTAATATTTCAATTTTCATTATTATCACCAATGTCTATACGTTCATTACAATTTATTTTTATGTTTGTAGATGGAAAGTGAAGAAGAATAAAACAATCAACACCGTGAACAAAACATTCCACAAAATAACCTAGGTCATGGAAGTAGCTCGAGCAGTGACAACAGTTCAAGCGAAGAATGATCATCATTATGTTTTGGATATCAAAGCAAGGCGTTGTATTTTTTGAAATATTTGTCTGTGAAATCAGAAATTTTGTTTAATGTAATGGACATAGTGTCCCAATTGAAAGACAAAGGGATACCAATAATTGTCCCATTTTGTATGACAAAGAGTGTCTTATATATATATATATAATAAAATACATTTTAATTTATTCTATTATGTTCTCCATTGTTGTTGTGAAATGTAACACCACTGATTAAATATATGGATGATTAAATATTATAATGAAGAGGTGTGAAATATGATGATATGATATAACAAATTAATCCAAGCATCACATTCAAATGCACTAATAAAAATTTAATTGATATGAATATTGTTATAAGATATCTGTCGTATTTTGATGAATAATGAATTTTAAAAAATCACAATAATTGCACTGTCACAGGTCGATGTTTCTATGAACTATGTGCACCGCACAAATACCAATACCAATACCAATTATAGCTCCTACTGTTTTTGTGAGATGCTACGCACTGGTGCATTTCTACGACCTATGGGAACCGCACAAATACCAATACCAATACCAATTATAACTCTTGGTGTGTTTGTGAGATACTGCACACCGGTGCGTTTCTATGACATATGGGCACCGCACAAATACCATTACCAATACCAATTATAACTCTCGGTGCTTTTGTGAGATACAGTGCACCAGTGTGTTTCTAAAACCTATGGGCACCGCACAAATACCAATACCAATTAGAACTATTCGTGCATTTGTGTGATCATAGTGCACGTCGGTGCGTTTGTATAATACTCTGCACTTGTGTGTTGATTTGACCTATGGGCACCGCACAAATCCCAATACAAATTAGAATGGTCTAGTGCGGTGTATCAGCTAGAGTGCGCTCGGTGTGTTGTTAGACCTTAACAGCCCGGTGCATGCACCTTTGACCTCCCCAGGGCGACTCTCTAGCTGACACGCACCGGGACGGTTCTAAACGCCCTAGGGCGTCCTATATTTGTTTTTCGTCCCGGTGCTGGTAGGTTTTCAATACCCATGCATTCACTCTAAAACGCACTGATGTGTTTATACCTGAGTAGGGTACCGATGAGAAAACATCTGTAATAACCTTTGACCGCCTAGTTTTTTTAGTTGTGTAGAAATTCCGTTAGAAGCTCCGCAAAAACCTTTGTGACCGCAAACGGATGTTGTAGAAAATGTTTTTTTCACAATTTTGGCCAATTTTATAACACTAAAAACCTTCGTTATAACCTCTGCGAGAGGGTATTTTCCTTGTAGTGCTACCACTTTCTCCTCCAAAAGAACTATCTTCCTCTCTAATTCTTAGTGAGAGGAGCCAAAGTGAAAATTCCTACTCCAGGAGTGAGGTGGGGTGATGTAGATCCCTAGTCCCAAAATTGCAGAAATTGGGTAGAGTCCATTGAGGTGTCCTCGTGGGTCATTACCTTGCTACAAGGGCCCACGATATTTATTAGCAGGAGGATCAATTTCAGTTAGACAATGAGCAGTGCAAAGGATATTTGACAGCAAAGCATGAGGCTCAGTAGCAGAGTCAACAACAACATAGTTTTCCTAGTAGACAGTTGCAAACATCGTTGATTCAATGTTTTTTTTTAATGTTTCTCAATTGTAATTTTTGCAATAGAAGCAACAACAGTGAGAGGTAGTGTTATAATACATTCCACAGGTGTTGGATAGGAGTGGTGGAAAATCCATTTATTGCTAAGAGTGACTGTTGAGAAGTGTAGCAAGAAAGTCTCAATTTGACTTTGCCTTGGTCAAATTGAGAAAATTAAAATTTCTGCATCAATAGAAAACTTGGAAGCAGTTAACTGAGGTTACATGGCTCTTGTCACTCAATTATCTCAGTAAATTCAAGTTATAGGGATTGGAGTTCATTTAAATATGTGTTTATTGTTAATTTATAACAATCTACTTCAATTATTTCGAGTTGTACTTAGTTAAAATCGTTTTAATAGTTGATAGAACTAGTTGGAGGTTAGTTGTGCAGTGGGACATCAATCTAACTTAGATATCATCTAGTTAACTAATCAATCAACCAAAAATATCTCATGCATGCAAGGAATTCAAATTTCTCAGTTTTTGTGGAGATTCAAAGGTAGTGTAACATTAATTGTATACAAGGCAGAGTGTACAGGTGTTTTATGCAAGAAGGGGAATCATTCATTGGGAATTGCGCAAGAAAATAGGGGGAATTCCTATATTTTAGGAGCTAATTTCCTCAGGGATTGCGCAAGGAAATAGGAGGCTAGGTGTGGGAATAAAGTGGCTAAGTGTTGGAAAGATTTGATCATTCAGGGTGAGATTTAATCACTTTGCAGGTTGAGCTTCAGTACCAAAACATGCAATTGTAATAGAATCTTTATTCTTTTATATTAATGCAAACATGATTGAGGGGTTTTTTCTAGTTGGGTTCCCCTCGAAAAATATTGTGAATATGTTTTTTTTCTTATTTCATTTTTGTGAATGTTGTTCTAAATTATGAATCAATTTCCACATAGCAGTAGAGTATAATTGTGTATCTCGATTTAGATTAAAATTTCTTGAGTAGTTACAATTCTATAACCATATTTATATAAGGGATATAGGTATCATATCCAAGGTCGTAGCTCCACAAGAAAAATGATACCCTCCCTCACTAGGATCCAGACATCATCAACGGGCCGAACAATATTTCCTCCCAAGTACCATCACTGGAAGTTCATGGTACTTTCATCTCTCCTTATAAAATCATCAAGCATGTTTATCAAATATTCAAAAAAATATTAGGGAGAGATCCATACTTGTTCAACGAGTAGCTTCACAACCCCAATCAGTATAATTTAAATATATATATATATGTGTGTGTGTGTGTGTGTGTGTGTGTGTGTGTGTGTGTTCTTATATGCTAGCACAAACTTTGGGGTGTTTAACTATTCTGATGTTGCTTCATAATCCAAATACATATTGAAGGAATATTCCTTATTCAAATTATTCAGCAGCACCAAACTCATCCTTAACACTTTTTCAAAAAATTTGAATCTTTCTCACCGCTTCATCAATAACGAAAAAAAGGTTATAGTGCTTTATATATTCTTAGATCTCAAACATCCCCATGGCCTTTACATAAAATTATGAAGTACTCAAGGAGATTTAATTTTCAACCAAGCTCCTCTCAACTAGGGAGATATACATTTTCTTCATCCAAGTCTCTTCTCAAGTAGGGGACAAGTTCACCAACAAATTTTATTCCTTCAGCCACACAGGCTCTTTCTTTCGCATCGTCATATCATCGGATAATTGTGCCCTTCATTCCTTCATAAATATTATTCAATATCTTTACATGGTAACAAGGTCATAATGATATCGAGGTCCTTATAGCTCCATTTTTCCTTTATGCTCGACATAATCATCATGTCATTATCAGGAAAGCATCTTCAACATCTTGAAGACAATGTACCTGCAAAATTTTAATAGCAAATGCAACCAAAAACACATATATGTACAAGAGAATAAAGTCAATTTTATTAGCATGTCATCACAATGGGATCATTTAGGGTTATTAAAACAAGAAATCAAACTTTAAAAAAATCAAAACCTAAACCTAGTTAGGTTTACAATAAAAAAGGGTTGCATCTTTCATACCACAACAATTTTTTTAGGGTTTTGTCACAAACCCTAGATTTCATCAAACCTGAACTTTAGATATCGCTAACTAAATAGAGTTAGCATTCAAATAATATTTTACATCTAGGGTTTCATTTTCATACCCTAGAATATTATATCAATTTCTACTAGTGTTTTGTTGTAAACCCTAGATCAAAACTATAAAGTTATAAATACAACAAATCGTCCAAGCTAGGATTTTTCAATCATACAAACATGCATACAACTAGGGCTTATTCCTAGGACCTCACATAAACTATTACAATGGTTTTTTCATAAACTCTAATTCACCAAACCCTAAAAATATAGGGTTTTATCATATAACATATACATAAATTACAAACCCTAAAAGGCTAGGGTTCATAACATCAACAAATCCTAAACATCAAGAGAGTAGGATTTCATCATAGGTTCTAGATTTTATTAACAAACCCTAAGTGGACTAGGGTTTCATAATTAACATCAACATACCCTAAGCATCAAAAGGCCAAAGTAAACAAAAGAAATATTAATCACCCTAAGAATCTTGATGATTCAACGCCCTAGACATGAGAGAGTTATTAATTCAAAATGATCGTATCTTTTAAATGAAGAAGACTAGCTACAGATCATGTGGTCTTGAACATACCTTGAGCTTCTTTTAAAAAGCTTGCAGGGTTTTCTCTTGAAGGGCTCCCTCTGCAACAAATCTAAGTTTTTCCTTTGAATTCTCCCTCTCAATCTAGCCATAATCCTCATACCTACAATCTTAGTCCTTCCAAGGAAAAATACAAGAGAAAGGACAATAAAGATGAAATCAGATATATCAACATATAGTTATCTTTTTTAAGAAGTTGTAAGCTTCTTTATGAAGGGTTCCCCCTTGCGTGCAACATTTTATTAACAAGTACCAAAAGTATACAAGTACAAGAGTTGATGATAAACTAGGGATTTTTATATCCAAACTCTAAAATATCAATTCTAGGGTTTTACATTCAATTCTATACTTTCTATGGTTTTTTCAATTTCTCCTTGGACTATTTACAAACCCTAGAGACAAAAACTAGGGATAGTATTTCTTAACTAGGATATATAAGAACTTGGATGTCAACAATTCTCAATATTACACACCCTAGAACTAAGACAATGAGCTTTCAAAACCCTAATCCAAATTGAGTTAATAATTGTACATACCATAAGGACTACTTAACTTAGTCCAATATGACCACAATAATTCTACTGCAATGATATCTTCAAGATGTTAATACTCCAAAGATGTTGAGGTTAAGTACTTCCCATCATGTCAAGGTATTTTCAAGAGCTACTTGTAAATTTTGGATTTTCTGAGATTCTTAAATCCTTATATAAATGCATAGGTCAACATCCTTCACTTCATGGATCTCAGCTATTTTCAAAGATAGCTTTGAAGTAGGTCTTTAAATAGGTCTTGTCAAATTTTTATATAGCTTGGTCTTGGATATGATGAGACCATTTCAGTCAACAAAAGATGTTCCACTTTTGTAATTTGAACACCTTTGCAGAACATTACGAATTCAGATCTCCTTATATATAATTCTTATGCTCGAAATTTAGGTTTTTAGGGTCTTTGTAATTCAGATTACTCATAAGAGATGACAAACAAGGCCTAAATAGAGCTTCTTGGTGTTTTTGCTCTTGTTTAGGTCTTCGACCAAAACATTATAGTTTCAATTCTGCAATTGATCCAAACTTATGCAAGAATGCAATAGAATACAGATATAAACGTAAACACAGAGATGCAGAATAAATAAAACTTCATTTCATTAATATCAAAGAATTGAAAGATGCTTACATACAGAATGGAAATAAACTAGCTCAGGCGATGGTAGCTTATCTTGGAGAAGATATGTGATGGCTACATGCCTCTAAACTGTGTTAAAATGAGGCTCAAGTACCTTTTTATTTTTTAAAAACAAGGTAAAACCCTAAGCAACCAAAACTCTAACCTAAGGAGATGGAACACCAACATTTTGTGGGCCCCATTGGGGTTAGTTGGGCATCCAAATTCCCAGGTTCGTAACTTGGCCATATTATCTCCGTTTGCTGCATACAATACCCTTTTTTAAATATCCCTCCAACTACTACATTTTTTTCCGCAGACACCTACCTATAGGTATGAGCATGTTGTAGACCTCAAAAAGAAGTCGTTTAGGGGGTCAAAACTGCTCCAGAAGTTCAAGAACTGAAAAATTACTAAAAACAGTAAATGTTGTTATAAACAAGGAAATTGATGAAACCGACTAGAGGTCTGGGTGGAATTGGCGAGTGGACACCAATATCCACCTGGATCAACAATATACTTCAGTTTTCAACCATATGAATTAAGGAGATTCAGATCATAGATCACAATTATGAATAGTATTGGGATTATTATATAAATGTTTGTAGTCACAGAATTAGGATCTCTGAGAATGTTATATGTTAATGTATTAAAGATACTTTACATAACTTCTCTTTATATCATAAAGATCTCTACCTTATTTAGGTTGGTGGTTTAGCTTCTCGGATCCTTAAACTCATAATATTTTATTTCCTCTTAGTGCTTTGACCTACAAGCCCAGGTTTTGGACCTAATTATAGAGGTATAGTTTTAGCCATATATGGCATTGACTTATGCATAGTCCTCTTTTCATTGAAACTTGTTTGGTTGCATTTTTCTTTGTCTTTGCCTTAGCTCTGATACCATGTTTGAAAATCATAAAGACTGAAATATTTTCTTTCTTTGATAATTAATTGTGATCTTCTTTAATTCTTATTTACCTTTTTATGCATTCTTTTAATTTTATTCATCAAGCAACTATAAAAACAATAAATGCATGAAGATCAAAGACACAAGATGTAGGCACACATCTAGGAAAAAACCCCTCTTTGAGGGGAAAACTCAAAAACTCTTATCTTCTTCAATAATCAAATCAAAATATACAACTAGGACCTTTAGGTAACGACTGCCCTCCATCTATCAAGCCACCCTCCATGTAGTCACATCAACATAGATCAACTCTCAAAAACAAAGATGAACTAGGGTCTCAACCCTCTCTATAATCTATAGCTTCAGCCGTGCAACAAAGCCTGTATTTTCCATCCTTGTAACAAAGTCTATACTTTTCAAACCTACAACGAAGTCTCGGTTTACCTCACACGTGTGGAAGAATATGAAAGCTTAAGAAATTTTTTGGACTTCTAATCTCCTATGCTTGGCTTTATTTCCTTATTTTAAATATTTTGTACTTCAACATTTCTTGTTGTTTCAAATCATATTTCATTGGTGAATCTCCTCCTAATTAGGTTGAATGCAAGGGTATTTATAATTATTTCAATATATTATTGAGGCTGACATGAATGGTAGGCATGTCGACTTGATGGAGGAGGATAAGATGACTCAATTTCATAAAAATAATATTTTTTTTTTTATACACAATGCCCAATAAGGGTCTAGACCATGATAACAATGACATATACTCATGACACAATCCTAGAAGCCTTCAATGGAGGCTTGACCTAGAAACAAAAATGATAAAGCATGAAACCCATGCTTAAATATTATTTCTTTTACAATAAAATATATTTTCATTTCTTTTTGACAAATACATTACATCATAGAATTATGAAGACTGGTACTAGTTACATTTCTCAACATGATGTTCATCTACTATCGTATTCCTCTCAACACAACATACTCCTTAAGGAAAGTAAATTTTCATTCAATCTAGGTATGATATGGTTTCTTAGTTACAACTTCATTATATTTAGTTTTGTCTATTCTCGCCTTTAATTTTATAAAAAGATATCCAAGGTCAAACCAAAGGTTAAAGTAAGGAAGCTTGTGTGAAGGTGAGAGGAAATCATCTAGGCCAATAGCACAACCCTCTCAATAGTTTCTGATAAATTGGTGCACATGGAACTGAGCACAACAATCCACAAAGCCATTGTTATGAATCTTCTTAATATTTAGAGCCAACACGCCAACATCATTGACATTGAGTGTGGAAGACTAAGATTACTCTTTTACGGCCCAAAGAATGGATCCAAAAATGTAGAGATTGGTCAGTTAGCTCATGCAAGTCATGAACAAGATTCAATTCACCCATCCAAATATCTAATAGAGATTGAAGAAAAATATCCTCAGCACTAAGTGAGGCAAGAAGCTCAAGATAGTGTCAAACCATAAAGATGGTTTTTTTCTTTTTCTCACTCTTTAGTTATGAAAAATTCTACATTGATAGGAGTTTTGTTTGCTAGCTTGGGGTGGGAAAACATTTTTCACCCTAGCTAATAAGAAAGCTTGGATTTTTCCCTTCCAACCAATAAAATTTTTCCATGTGTTTGTACCTGCAACTAATAGAAATTTTCCCTCTGTCCTAATTTTTCACACCTTCCTCTCTGGCACGCTATACATTTCTCCTTCTTGCTGGTCAATTGAGCCCCGTCCTCTCAGGCATGGCAGGATCCTTCGCTCGCTACTGGTCAATCAAGCCTCGCCCTCTCAGGCATGGCAGGATCCTTTGCATGCTTCCTCCTTCGTTTTCCTCCAAATATGTCTTATTTATCTATCATTTCCTCCTTCGCACGAGGTCAAGTGGCACACAAACAGATCTTCATCAGGCGTCAAAGGAACAGAGCAACGGTTGCCAAGCTCGATATGATTCAGACTACACTACCAATGGTCAACGAATTAGTAGACCCCAAGGTCCTATTAAATTTTTTGTGTCTCTTATCAAGGTTACTAGAAGCTCAGGGCCGTGTAAGATAATTTATTTTTCTATGTTCCTGATGTGGTTTTAACTCCATACCCTCATGTTGTTTGATGCCAAGTCCTAAAAAAAATGATTCTAAGGGCCATGTTATCAAGGTTGGCTCTCGAATTTTATATTAAAGGGCTCAGGTTTTATAAGGGACATGTTGTTTCTAGCAAGGGTTTTGTTTTTTGGGTAGGTGTGCAAAGAACTAGAGAGTGCCCAGATTCTAAAGGCATGTCATAGCGAAATTTGGAGATTTCCTGGGCAATATGAACTCTAGTCCCTTGTCCCCTACAATAGAATCTTCCCATGGTGATCAATGAAGGAGGGATTAAAGCCATAGCAGGCCTGGACTATTCTGAAGATTCGAGCTGAAATTTACGAACTGATGCTAGACCTGAGGCTCTGTCATGTAGCTTAAAGAGAAGGTTGGCGGCTGAAGGACCCCAAGGACCAAAAAAGGGCCATGTCATTTCTAGAAATGGTTTTGAGTTTTGGGCGAGTTTTTGAAGAACTAGCAAGTACCCAAACTCTAGAGGCATGCCATACCTAAATTTGGATATTATCTGGGAAATCTGAACCTTATTCCCCTGTCCCCTACAACAGAATCTATCTAGGGTGATCATCGAAGGAGGTATTAAGGCAATAGTACTGGGCCTGGTCTATTCTGAAGGTTCGAGCTGAAGTTTACGGACTACTGCTTGACGTCGAGCTCTATCTTGTAGCTTAAAGAAAAGTTTAGCGGCTGAAGGACCCCAAGGGCCAAGACTACTTCAAAAATTATGTCGAGCAAGAACATGCGTGAACAGGGGTCGATGGCACCATGACAGGATTATGGTGAGAAAATTTACATGTGGACGGCACCATGACAGTGACCAATTGTGACAATATGTCATATTGCATGGTATTTTAAACACCAGATCCTTCTTCCATTTCGATACACCTCCCCTGCCTATCTAATTATATCTTGATATATTATTTACACTAAAATATCTGTGTAATTTGTTTCATACAAGGTTTTTGAAATCCACCGAGTTACCAGCAAGAAACCACGGCATCCTCAAGGTCATCATCATGCTTTCGTGGTTCGATGGGTTTTCCATTTTGGGATTTTCCCCAAGTTTGTTAGTGATCTCTATCTTGGGTATATTTTTACGCATAATTAGACTAACTGAATCCAAGGAGTTTAATATTTACTCCCATGGTACATCACCAAGAAGCATCCAATCTTCGTCTCTATCTTCATAGGTAGATACATATTCTGACCCATTTAGTAGATCCATTACCTTGTTCTCGTTCCAACCATGGGATCCACACTTGTTGTAGAATTTTCATGGATCAAGAAAATTCTTATTCAAAAGTACAATAATCCCCACCCCCATCACTGAAGGATACACCACCCATCTCTTGTAACCAGGAAATACAAGTTTTTGCAGCTCCTGTGAGTCTCATGGGCGCCTTGACTATTGTTCTTGTTTCCGGTGTAACCCGGAAATACAAATTATTTGCAGCTCCTGTGAGTCTCATGGACGCCTTGATTATCATTATTTTTTCCAATGTTGGCATTCTTTTTATAGGACAGGGAGCCTCGAGAGTAGATCACAATGTTCACGGATGGGAGCTCATTGGCCACACCGTCAGTGGTTACAGAAAATCCAATATGGCCTTTGTTTTTGGCGATGGATTCGGTAAGATTTATATCCATATCAAATTTCATATTTTCCATCCTCTGTTACAGAGAATCTACATATATTGATTCAATGGAATTTCTTTGAAGTCAATGGAATGGAATATAACTGAAAGAATAAAGATAACCATTAGTACTTTCATACCATGTTGAAGCAACCAAAACTTTTCTCCAGCACATAGGTGAGATCATGGTAGGTGTTTTACATTTTGAGGTCCATATTTCTTAGATAAGGGGGTCCATCCATGCTCACTTTCACATGCAACGCATGACCATAAGACCCATTCTCGATAGGCGTTGAGTTAGAAACCAAAGTGTTTTTCCTAATATATTAAATTATAACAATTTCAATTGAATACGGGTGCAAAGCTTATCCATTCTTTTGGTTACCAATTCTCGGGTTAGATCTAAGGTTCACGATGCTACATTTCAAATATAAACATTTATTTATTTGTTTTAAGAATTACAAAGAAATGATGAGCTATTTTTTTTTTTAAGATAGTAGCAACATGCATACCTTAAAAAAATGTCATTGAAACTACGTATTTGAAAATGGTTCTTGCAGTAATATGAATTATATTGATCTTAAAAATGGATTGCTTAAAGCTAAGATCAAAATGGATTACTTAAATCTCTTTGGGTGTTTTTTGCTTTCAACAATTAGGCTTTTTCTTATGAGCTTTTATATTCCTTGTTTTATATTTTTTTCTACTTATGTCTCAGTAATGCTCTATGCAATCCCACTTTATCTATGCATTGTTTTTCAAATTCCACCAACCATATTTGACAACAGTTATACGTTAAAATACAAGTTAAACTATAAATAAATTTTCTTATGTAGTGTGGTTATGATAGTTCAGAGTGATACAACTAAACTTAACATCACATATTTTTAGCTCTCCAATAATTACCTCTTCAACATAGGTTTCTATGATGTGAGAAGAGAAGTGGCTCCATGAGCAAAGAAGAAAAACATTCCACCTACTTCCTGGTTGTTCAGTACAAGTTGTAGAATTGCATCCTTTTCAAGAACACCAGAAGTTGTCTAACATTTCAATCTATTTAGATTCTTGGCATTTACTTCTTTGAATCAAAATAGAATATGTATTATAACTTATACTTGTAACCTATCACAAAAGGATTTGGCATAGAAATCCCAAATTTGACCTATATATTTTTGTATTATGCATTTGGTTTCCCATGGATAATCACTGATAAGTGATTCTTTTTTAAAACTAATTTTAGGTTATTTATTTAAAATTGTCACTTCTAGTAGTTATCACTTTTAACGATGATTCCAGAATTTCGTTAAATTTTTAGCATTTGTAATCAAGGCTTATTAACATAAGATAGAAATAGAAGAGACACCCATTTGAAAAAACCTCCAGTCACACCAGTCTCCATGAAATAAGTGAAGATGGAGTGTCACAGAAAATATATGGTGATCTTCATGGTCCCATTCGGAACATATGTGATGAATATGACCCCATTTTTAGCAGTGCAACACTTTGTCAGAGACAATAGAGGATGGGATCCATCTTACTTGGATTTTCAAGGTTGGGCTTCTAGAAAAATATTTCAATTTGGAGATAATATATGTAAGTACTAAGGTTTATAAATATATATGCAATAGAGGTGTGGGATCATATTTAAAATTACAAAAAAAATATTTTGATTTCATTTATATTAAAGATGTTTGGAAGTTGTTTCAAACTGTAAAAATGTTTGGACATGTTTCAACCAGTTATTCACTCCACATATTTACATTGTAAACATCATATACATTTCATTGGGGTTTTCCTATGCCTCTGCACAACATAATGTATTAGAGATTAAGAGCCAAGAGGAACTGGAAAAGTGTGAACTGAGTAACCCTAGTAAATTGTACAAACGAGGGCTTGATGCAGTTGTGTTGGTCAAACCTGGTAGCAGGTACGTTAGTACTGGAAGAGTATATTATTGTCAAAAATGGAACTCGAACACATTGCACACTAGTTACAGATTTTTTTTTCACTTGAAAATTCACAACAATTGAATTAAAATTAGCCTCACTTCGATTGTATTTTATTGTCCATCTATTTCGCTTGATTATTTCATTCCATAATCTCCCCACTTTTCCTATTGGCGTTAGAAGGTTGGGCCATCTCCTCATCAATTTGAGTAAGAAAAATATTGAATTGCAAAAAGTTGAAAACAGGGAGGCAGGTGGTCCCGTAGACTATTCTTAGTCTCGTAGATATTCATTCATTCATTCAAAAGGGTAAATTATATAAATTGTAAACTATAAAATATATTGGAGGTTTACATAGCTACTTGAGACACAAAATTCTCATGTTTTACCCTACAAATCTAGATGAAGTTTGTGTACATGCAACACATCTAGAAGCAAGAGGGAAGAATTTTCCACAAGAGGGCAACAAAAATACATTCAAGGGTGGAGACAAACGAAGGGGAAAATTCAAAGGAAAAGGGAAGACAAATGCTTCCATCAAGAAAGAGGGAGAAAAAATCACATGCAAACATTGTTCAAAAGAAGGCCATGATGAAGACCATTGTTGGAAACTTCATCCTGCGATGAGACCCAAAAAATTTAACAAAAAAGTAAAGCAAAAGACTGTTGCAACTACACAACATGATTTAGGATCTGATTCGGGATATGAAACAAATATCACATCCATGGGATTGAAAGTAAGGACTCTATTGCAAGTACTAGTTCTTCAAATAACCCCAATGAAACTCAAAATAAAAAGAAAGAATAGATATTTTCCATATTAGATTTATCTAAAAACATAAAAAATATGCACTCTATTTGATAGTGGATCACAAGTGTTAGTACATGGATTTTCATCCCGCCCACCTCTCCCTATTTTTCTATGTTTTCACCTCAACTCCACTGTTATCATTGGCATCACTTCATTTTTTTTCATTCTCGCGCTTAGATTGCGTAAACCGCATCATCAATATTGCCCACAAGTGTTATGTCTGCAGATGCGGATCCAAGTCTTCAGTATGATCTTTCATCTCTACTTGAAGCTAAAGAATCAAGAGTTGTATATCTTGTTGGTCATGGATATTTCAAGGCTAGAAAGGAATTCATGGTTTCTTAAGAATTTGGTTATCAACTACTTCTATGCTTGCATGAGGGAAAACTGCAGGGTAGGCCCTGCAAACCTCAATGTGCCTCAAACCAATCTCTTGCAGAATATGATGGATGGGACACTTGATAGAGCTTTATTACTTGCTCTGGTAGTGGGAATTGTTGCAGGCACAACTACAACTATTACTTCAATAATGGAAGCATATTTATATCAGATAATACAAATATTGCACTATTGGATGCCATGTATGTGTTTCTCAAGAAGCCAAAGTGTATCAAATATGTGTCAAATTTGGTTATTGTTTGTTCTCGAATTCTTTTGACTGGACCACTAGGTTCTGAAATATATCAGGAGATTCTGGTGAAGGTTTGGCTCATTATTTGTAGGTTAAAATATTGGTGCTTGATTGTACATAAATTATACTGGAGGCAAGGAAGTTAGTTGTTGTTGGAGGTTCTATTTCAATATTCAACTTGATCTAAAAATTATTCAACATCCCTCTCCTCAATGTGACAACATCATTTGTGACTGAAGATGCTTCAATAAAATGTCGAGATGATGACCATGCTACTGGACAGCTCGCAAATTCTATGGATCCAGCAAATGGTCATGCACGTATTCGCCCTGTATTTATACAAACACCACCCATGACGGATGTTATGCCAATGATAGACGTAACAGATCAGACAAAGTGGGAGTTGAAAATAAATCAAGGACATCAAAAGAGACTGTTCTTCCAACTCAATGTTGTATTTTTCACTAGTACATTTGGGGGAAATTCCGACACTTTGTTCCGACACTTTTGACCAAATGTCGGAAATTTCCCCAAATTTTTTCAATCCTGCCCGAAACCATCGTTGTACCGACGTTTAGAGAAAAGTGTCGCAATACCGACACTTAGACAAAGTGTCGCAATTGTGACGTTTGGAGGAATACGTCGCAATTGCGACACTATGCCCCAAAGCGTCGCTATTGTGACGGCTGCCTCCAAACGTCGCAATTGCGACACAATGTCTAAGTGTGGCAATTGCGACATTTGGAGGCATCCATCGCAATAGCAATGCTTTGGCCGCCGTCGGTATAACGACACTTATATGCAATAAATGACACTTATATGCCTTTGCAAAATCCGTGTCACTTATGGTTTATTTTTTATTTTCTTTTGCTTGAACTAAGTCTTATTTCCATGTGGATTGTGTAATTTCACTTTTATTGCATATTATAGAATGTGTTTGTTTATAAGATTATATGATACCTGTGAGATAAAGGTTTATTATTTATCATATATAAATAAATTTTATCAATATTGTACATTTACACTTTTATGAGGTGATGTTATAAGTAAATTCATAAATATTTCTTTTTAATCCTCATTTTACTCCATGAATATGTTTGGAAATGAAATTTCAATAGATTAATTTTCTCCTAACCTATGTATCATCAATATTGTACATTTACATTCTTAATTATGAGGTGATGTTATAGGTAAATCCATGAATATCTCCTTTAATCTTCATTTTACTCCATGAATATGTTTGGAAATGAAATTTCAATAGATTAATTTTCTTGCTATTATATGTTTTACGAAGATATGGTAAGGAATTATCTCTTGTTCTTCTTAGAAATAATTATATATAATTTATTTATTTTTTCAAAATAGATTAAAAAAATTATATGAGAAAATTTATTAATTCATCAATATGTGTGTGTGTGTGTTGTGAGGAATAATTTCATAGTTCAACTTAATGGTTCATTATATAATCATGTGATCATCACTAATGATATATCTTAAAAAGTAACTGAAAATCCATGTGTACAAAATCGATGTATACTCTAGAGAGTGGTTCTCATATCACTATGTAAATAGTTGTATGCTACTTCAACAAAATTATAAGATAAACTGTAATACACATCATATATGCACCATAACAATTGCCATACAACTAATTTGTTTTAGGATACATGTGGCATTATAGGGGTAAATTCCATATGATGTGTATATCAATCTATTAGGTGTTGGTAAGTTGTGAGTATCTAAGAAATGATAAGGAATATCCATACATCATGATCTCGTAATGTGATTATAAATTGTGTCTATAATTTCCATAAAATGTATAAATGATTTGTTTAAAAAAAATCAACACAATCAACCCTAAACAATGCTCATGATGTGGAATGTCATTGGCGAAACCAAAATGATGGTCACATGTCCCATTTCTATGGTAATGGTGATTATATATATGTTGTAGCGACACTTGATGAGTAATTAAATAAATCTGAGAGTGTGACTCATTGTGCCATATTTTTTTAAAGCATGATTTGTTTTCCTAGTTTTTACTAAATTGTTAACATATTTTATTCATTTGGAAAGCTAATTAATGATACTTTAAGTAGTAATTAGGACCTAATGAGAGATCATCTTCACATCTTCACTGAAATATTTTTGGTAATTGTAGTCACTATATGAACCGCACATGCATGCTGCTTAAGAAAAATTGAAATATAAACTATAATACACATCTTATATCTGCCATAACAATTGTCATACAACTTATTTACTTCTAGATACATATGAAATACATCAGGTAAATTCCATATTATGTGTATACCAATATAGTAGGTGTTGGTAAGTTATGAGGATCTAAGAAATGATAGGGTATCCACACATTAGTGCCCTGGTGAATTTTTTGCATAATTTTCTATTTGTTGTAATTTTGTTGCCTGGATTTGTTATGGATTTCAAATAATACAATTATCTACCAATTGTTATTTATAAAGAAGAAGTACAATAAGTAGTCACCTATACTTCCCCACTGTGGTCAATGTTGATGTATGGCCTTGGCCCATTGATCTTACAATTAACTCACTATTCATATTCAATTTTCTCCAGTTCAGCCCAATAAAATAAGGAAAACAGAAAAATGAAGTCTTGATTTTTCTTTCCAGTGCTCCTACATAATACAAATACTCTTAAAAACCAATTAATATATAAATTGTCATCATTCATGCTAAAATCAGTTTGAATTTTTTTAATGAATCTGCTTACAATTAATAGATTACATTGCTCACAGAATAAGAGATAATTTAGAACTATGATTTCACAATAATAAATTACCTAGCAGTTCAAACTTTGAACATACCTTATGAAATTAAAATATGGCAGGTTAATGAGCCAATCTAGTTTCCTCGGAGCCAATCTTGAGCTCAGCCTAAGTCTAAATGCCTTGAGAGTGCGAGTGTAAGGAACTAGATGCATAAAGCTTTTATTTTGTGCTTGTGTAATTCATTGTTTGACCATCAAGCCAAGCCACCAGCTATATTAACACTACTTCATGTTGGGGCAGATTGGCATTCTAATTTTTTAGTGCTATAGCTGTACTTTTTCACTGCTTCACTAATCACAACCTTGGAAGTTTGCAGGGCAACGGGCTTTATTCTTTCTTTGGTTTTTTATGTAAAAGAAAGGATTTGTGAACTTTCTGTAATAGGAAGGGGAAAACTAAATTGATTCTAATTTTAAAATATCAATAATGATAAGTGGTAATTCCTTTATTAAATTTTTAATTTTGAGTGAGCCAAAAAAGTAACTTTCCTTACTTTTTGAGTACAGCCTTGCAATTGCGAAGAGGACTAGTATTGCAAAATTATTGGTAAGTGGAAATTAAAGGGTGTAAGAACGTTTTTGAAAAAATTTCAAACATCAAAATTAAGTCTTCTATCCTTCCTAGCACGTCACGGAAAACAGGAATCCACAAATTCTAGTCGTCAAATACGTGAAAAATGCCTTATGACGGGAAAAATGGAGGATTGGTCCTATGCTGCTACATGAGTTAGGGTTTCATGTGGCAGCAGGGAACCTTGTATATTTTTTCAAGGATAGGAAAGGAGAATATTTTCAGTTAATCATCACATGAAACTTCATCACCATTTGAAAATTGTGTCCTAATTTGAAACAATAAGACTACCCAACTATTTCATTATTTAATTTTGATTGTGTAATACAAAAAAATATCCTAGCTAACTTAAATAATGTAAGCACTTTTATAAAAATTTAGTGGAGAGAACCTTCAATTACATTTATTTTGAAGTTCCACTTGCATTTTAAGCCATTTTAATTAGTCTTTCATGGCTATCTAGTAAAAATTTCAACCTCTTGTAGAAATTTGTTTGTCACTTGTATTAGAAATGCAAAAATAAAATGTAAATAAAAATGATTTGAAATGCTAAAATTCAAATGCGCGCTACATAAAAATGATTTTTTTAAAAACTACATTAACGTCTGATATCACACGCGCATTCGCCCTCAGCTCTTGCAGAACAACATTCGCCCTCAGTTCTTGCAAAATGGTAAGTTCTTACTGCAGGCCCTTCCTCCTGTAGTAGGGTTGACCCTATTTGGGTTTTTTTGGAGCCTCTGAGAACACAAAGGTTGTGATTGATTACGGGGCACTGCCTATATTTGTGGAACTTCTTACCTCTGGGAATGATAATGTTCGAGAACAGGTAGCACGTTCATTTTAGAGGCATAAAATTATTCTTCCCAACTATCTTTATACGTCTGTAATTTTGGAATTTGATTTAAAAACTAGTACCCAACTTTGAGTTCAACTGGTGTTCGTGTAAGGCTGTTTGGGCTTTGGGAAATATTGCTGGAGACTCTGCAACATTTAGGGATTCCTGCCTTGCTTATGTGAGCTTCTAGGCGTGCTTGCTTGAATAATGATAACGTTGCTTCTAATGATAAGAAATGCTACATGGGCTCTGTCAAATTTTTGCCGTGGTAAACCCCAACCACTATTCGAACAGGTAAGCAGAATACATTTTCTACCTCTTCTTCTTAGTTCGCAGACACTGTGGATTTTTTTTATAGATCTTGGTGCTTGGTAGATTTGGACGTAATATGGACCTAGGCGCTTGTTCATTACAATGACTCTGTCATCAGGTTTTAGAAAATGCTCAGAAATTTGGGTTTCACAAGGGGATTACCCTTGCTTGCAATTATCGATTATCAATCACATTCAAAAAAATTCTTTCGTAGCATTGTTGAGCTCTTTGTAGGTGAATTTACGAGGCAATTTCACAATATCTGAACTAAATTGTTTGTCCTTTTCAATACTCTGCGCTTGTAACAAAACCAGACAAACAATCTAGTGGCCAATGCAACAACAACAACACCTCCTGTTGCAATGCCTGCAATTCACCCTCTCTGCACGCATGAATGACTATGGAACCCTCTTTTGTGAACAGGTACTGGAGCTGAAGGTACTGGTTTCCATTAGGATCGTGGAATTCAACATCCAAAATAGTATCAAATTCCACTGCAATAGTATTCTCAAGGGCAAATATTTTACTTGACCATTGGACTCATTTCAAATAGCTTCGTTAAGAAGCCTGCAGTGTGATCATCCGGAGTGTTGTCAAATGCTAATCCCTCATAAGAATGAATACACTCCATATTGCTGGGTAAAAATGAAACGTGTTTTAAAAGAAGAAGTTCCCTTTGGTATTAGGGTCCAAAAATCTAACTGGTCTATTGTACAATGCCCTACCTGCACTTCAAATTGGTACTCCCAACTCCATGCTAAGGCTCACTGTGCCATTCTTCAGATGAGCATCTTAACCTGAAGTTTGATTCTAAAAAACCCAAGTCCCCTGTTCTATGCCCAAGACCTCTGTTACAACGAGTAGATTTTTGAGCGAAATACTTCACAATAGGAAGCAAACAAAGATTGTAAATGTTTTTGCTTAGACCAACAATTTTCTCAAAGTAAACTAATCACATAGTAGTAAAAACATAATATCAAACACAACCAATCCATAATGGAATTTGAACATGAGGATTTATAACTAGAGAAAACCCTCTCCAGGTTAAAAGAATTCCAGAATGGCTTTAAGATTCTAATTTCTACTAATGAGCGCTTACAACACCATAGAAATTACTGTCACAATGAAATCTATTGGAAGCAAAGCCCTTGTACAGTTTCTACATTTCCACAGTGGAAGCAAGAATCTTCCTATCTCTCATGATCTGGTTCTGTGGTCAGATCCTTTGCTATGGCTGTCTTGTTTTGCTAAACGTGAATTTGTCTTAGCTTTGGCTCTGGTTCTCATTTAGGATCGTGGCTATCTGATCTTGCTGTGGCTTTGACTATACAAACTTGTTCAATAGGAAAATGTTGACTCGATGACATGACAGTAGCTCAATGGGTGCTTCCTGCAACACTTTCTTTAAAAGGGGCCTTTGTTTTGTCTCTCAAAACTGCTAACTATGTTGGCCTTGTTTTTTTAGTCCTTGGAACTTAGTTCTCTCATATTTGCCATCCTATCCCCAGTTTTCTACTGAGAAAGACATAACTTCACGATATAAAAATTGACTATTTTTGGCCATTTATCTTTAGTAATGGTACAACTTTAATTTGGTGCATTCGTACGGTATCTGAAGAGCACTCTCAAGCTATTATTCAGTATTTTAGCATAACTACTACATTTAACTGCCATGCTCTAATATTTATATCAACCATAAACATTCTTAAGGTAGTTCCACATTTTTGAAGCAGAAGGAATGCTTCTGACAGCTTCTTATCATAGTGGTACCATTTTGTTCACAGTTTATCTTTTATAAACCTCCAATTTTCCAAACATAGTAGAGACTACAGTTTGCATCTCAAATTTTGGACAAAACTATTTAGTATTCTACAAAAAATGCATTAAGAATAATAAAAAAAAGCCCACAATTTGTAAAAAGCCCACAATTTTGTAAAAAGCCCACATTTTATTAAAAATATAAACAATTTGTAAAAAGCCCACAATTTTGTAAAAATCCCACATTTTGTAAAAAGCTCACAATTTGTAAAAAGCCCACTTTTATTTTCTTTTTGCTTATATATTGAGCTCCCATTGAGTTCAACAAGTCTTGGGTTTTCTACACCATTGAGAGAGATTTATTATTTTCTTTATAGGATAATTTGCATCAATGGAAGAAAACATTAGAGGTGGAAAAAAAATTCAAAAGGTTGAAATGGGTGATGGTAGAGTTTATTGTCCTTGCAAAAAATGTTGTATGAGAAACAATGTTAGAGTTTTAATAGCAACAGCAACAATGCATTGTAGGAAATATGGGCAAATTGATGGTGGATCGAATGACTATCGTCCCGTGGTAATTAATTATCTATCTTCATTTTGATTATATCGTAAAATTTTATATTATTTTAATATTTTTTATATGCACACTAATGTTTAATTATTAATGTTTGTAATTTTCATAAAGGCACAATTTCCCCCCAACTTTTTGCAGATGATCAACCAGCTTCCACAGCTAAATAGTAGTAGATTATATGATGTTGCACCAGTACAAGAGAATATTGCAGCAAATATTAGCATTGGAAATGATGTTGTACAAGGTGAAGAACATGAAGCGAATGATGAAGGTAATTTTAATGGTCCCATGGAGGTAGATCATGATGACAGTAATGATACAGTTCACATTAATGATGGGACAAATCAAATGCTCCAAGACTTGTATGGTGAGTCAGATGATGATGGTGGAGATAGCAGTGACGGTATTTATGATGTACCTCTGATTGAAAGGTCAAGTGAACGACTTTTTGAACACTCAAATTCAACTCTTCTCTCTGCTACATTGTTGCTAGTGAACTTAAAGGTTATGAATAATTTGTCGAACATATGTATCACACAACTCCTAAGGTATGCAATATGTATATATGATCACATATATGTAAACGTTTATTATTTTCCATTTGTTTAGTTGTAATAAATGTGTAAAATAATAACTTATATATATATATATATAGTTATCAAAACCAGCCGGTTTGAACCAGTAACCGGTCAAACCGGCCGATCAGGAGGGTTGCCGGTTGGAACCGGCCTTGCAACCTGGTCAATAGCCTCTTCTCACCTGTTTTGGCCGGTTAACCAGACCTAACCGGTTGGTTAAGTACGGAACCGGCTGGTTTATGCATAAACCAGCCGGTTCCGTACTTAACTGGCCGGTTAGGTGCTCCTCCATGAGTTGCAAATTCCTCAATGTCTCCATGAGCTACAAATTCCTCTATTATACTAGCAACAAACTTGTCTAATAACTCATACTCAACACCTTATAGCAGCAACAATACACATGATGACTGATAAATACAAGGCCAGCTAGCATAAAATCCCTGGCAGCATGCAACTCATCAAGTGTACTTGATGACAATTTCTGTTCTCAAAACAATCAGCAGCAACCTTATTTCACACTCAGCTAGGAACTGTCAGACCCTCTCTCTCTGCTCACACATAGTAGCAACATAAATACAAAACCTTTCACATAGCATACAAGCAATTTGATCATGGCATCAAGACTGATGCAAATGGTCTGGCGCCACTCAAGGGACAACAACATACAACCTAATGAAAATGTGACTGGCAATAATAAATTGACCACTAGAAAATTCCCGCTTGGAAATGCACTAAACTGGCCACTGAGTTTTCTGGGTTTTAATGAATCTTTTCAGTGATAAATTTCGTCAAACACATTGTGAGCAGACTGCTGAAGTTGTAATGCTCTCTCAACTTGTTACAAATAGCACTAATAGTGAGTTTCATAAACCAATTCAGTACCTCTAAGTGTTGTAGATGTTTTTCTAGAAATTTATTGCCAAGCAAACATAGATAATGAAGAATACAAGATCTTCAAAATGTTGGTCTGATATATATATATATATATATATATATATATATACTGAACCCAGAATTGTCTTTAAGGCTGATACAATGAATTGACAACAGATCTGAGCAGGGACAAATTGTATATTATAATATTAACTCAGCAATAAAACATAGTGAATAATATAAGAGAAACCTGATACATTACTTCAACAAGTTTGCTTATGTATTTTTCAATGATATGTATTGCATTTGGTGCCATTTTGATATATTCACCTTTGCATGGTATATAAATGAGCAAAATTTTCATATTTTGTCTCTATTGGCTTGGAATCATGGTTGCAAATCTTAAAAATAGTTTTTATTTATTTATTTATTTTTCATTTTATTAAAAAATAATTATTTAATGTATTTTTTTTAAAACCGGTTCATTGAGATCTGATCGCTACCGGTTAGACCGGTTCCGGTTCGAAACCCGGTTCATTAGCTCCACCGGTTCCGGTTTTAATAACTATTATATATATATATATATATATGATTAATAATCTTTACAAGACACTACTTTTTGTTTCTGTTGTAGATTGTTGGGTGAATATCTGTTACCATCGCCAAATACTTTACCTCGAACATATCGAGATCTACGTGCTATTATGAAACACTTTGGAATGGAATATAACACTATAGATGCATGTCCTAAAGATCATATTATATATTACGGAGAACATGCGTTGAAAACAGAATGTCCGAAATGTGGTACCAGTAGATATCGAACAGATCAACTAACCAAAAAGGTGCCTCAAAAGGTTCTTCGTCATATTCCCATAATTCCACGTTTGCAACAAATGTTCAGGTGTAACAGCATAGCACAGTTTATGGATTACCATTCAAAGAATAGAAGTGGAGATGGTGTTCCTCGAATGCCTGCAGATGGTTCTGCATTTAGAGAAATCGAGAAAAAATATGTAGATTTTAAAAATGAACCTCGTAATGTCAGGCTTTCATTGGCAGCTGATGGTGTTAATCCATTCGGAGAGCTTAGATCTACTTACTCAGTGTGGCCTATTTTCGTTATCAACAATAACATTCCTCCTTGGATGTCAATAAAGAGGGAGCACATAATGTTGACTATGATTATTCCAGGTATGTGATACATTATTTTTTTGAATGTAACATTTTCATTTCTCTCGTTGTTTGCATAAATATATCTTTTATTTATTTACTTACTTATATATACATATATCATGGTAGTAATTATTATGTACCGTAATTTTGAACAATTAGGTAAGTACCGGGTCAAAGATATGAATGTATATATTGAGCCTCTTATCGATGAGCTAATACAGTTATGGCATGGCATCACTATGTATGACATCACTAAACCAATCAAGCAGAAGAGATTTCAATGTCGTGGAATGCTTGTATGGACAATTCATGATGCCCCAGGACTAACACATGTTTGTGGTATGTAATATTTAGTTGCACTTTAATATAATACATAATTATCTAAATTAGATATACCATATTGCATTTTTTTAAAATGATCTCATAGTATATTAATTGTTATTGATCCATCTATTGCAGGTCTTCAAACAAAGGGTAGATTTGCATGTCCAGTTTGTGGCCCTAAGATGAAGTATCGTCATTCGCCAGACTTAATAAAGATGGTGTTTGATGAGTTTAGGCACTTCCTCTCTAGGAACCATAAGTATCGTACTACTGAAAAACATTTTTTCAATGATAAAGAAGAAACTGGATTAAAACCATGAAGAATGACACCTCAGTTGTGGATGTTGGAATATAACAGAATTAATAATCGTCAAGCAGCTGGTACGTAATTTGTGTATATATATATTATTTGTTTATGTAATGTTTGGAATTTTTGTTTTAACTAATGAATTTATTTTATTGTATTTTATAATTAATATTGTTCTGATTTATTTTATTCAATAATATCAAGGTCATCGTCGCGGTGAAGGTACTAATATTGTACTTCCACCTGGAATGAAATGTTATCCTTCTCAATTCGCGAGGTTGCCCTACTATGAGGACCTAAAAATAGCTCATTTGTTTGATACAATGCATGTCAGGAAGAATGTGACAGAAACGTTATGGAGAACCATAGATGGTGCACATGATAGAGATAAAATTGACAAAATTTGTGCTGACATTGAGAAATCGAATCATGCAATGAAAAGTGTGATCGACAGATCAAATAACAATGGAGGTAGAAATTATAATAATATTCCATGGTTATTAATAGAACAAAAAAGCAATGATGTAAAAGAGGTCATCAGAAGAATTAAATTTCCAACAGGTTTTGCTTCAAACATAAATAATATCTTAACGAAGAAAGGTGACTTCAGTGGGGTGAAAACACATGATTGGCATACCTTTGTTAAGGTAATTTTTTTGGTATACGTTTGTGTATGTTATTGCTTGAATACATATTTTAATTTTTCCTTTTTTCTGTTTAATTTGGAAAGTAATAACGATTCATTTTTTATTGTTATAGTATGTTCTACCTGTATCTCTCCCAAACGACTTCGACAACAATGTCAAACAAGTTATATATGGTCTTAGTAAATACATGAGGTAAGTAGTTTTGATTTATACGCAAAATCTAATTGATACAATTTCTTTTCGTACTTAATGAAATGATGTATTAATTTACTTGTAATGAAATATATATTATGTTTCATTGAAATAACCTTGCGTAATGATTTGCAAATGGTTGTCATTGAAAGAAATCCATCAAGATGAAATAAAGTATTGGAAGAGATAAATTCCTCAGCTAATGTGTGAAATGCAAAAGTATCTACCTCAAACATTTTTCAATGCACAAGAACACTACTTGATACACCAAGTTGAGGAGATTGAAGTGTGTGGACCAGTACACACAAGGTCAATGTGGATGGTTGAGAGGCACCTGAAATCCTTGAAGGCTTTGGTTAGACAAAGAGCACGACCTGAGGGTTCTATGGTGGAGGGATATGTGGTATATCAATCCATGGTGTATATTAGTCATTATCTTCCTATATTAGTTGCGCTAGCCATGAAGGCGGTGGATTGCATTTTGGATGTGAACTCCATCAAAAAATTTGAAGTGAAGCAGTGAAGCACCTGTTGGGAAAAGGTAGAATGAAGAAAGTGAGAGGTAAAAGATTTATTATGTATAATACATATAATGTTTCATTTTTTTACATCATGTATATGATCATTATATTCATTTAGGTCTTATTCTTTCATAGTTTATTAATTCATATCATTTACCATGGTTATAAGTAATATTTATTAATATTGGTGAATTATTGTTTTTTTATTCAGGTGCTCAAGATTATGAGGCACTACTTTTATACATTGCAAACAATCTTGAGTGGATGAGTGAATGAATTGAAACATGTAAAGCACGTAACGACGGTAGGTTATCATGGCAACTACTGTGTGAATTGATTAGAGAAGTGTATTGTAGTGGAGATGGAAATGTTACGGATAGGGAAATCGATTTAGCATATGGTTTGAAAGATAGAAAGGTAAGCAATTAATTCACCTATTTTATTCATTACTTATTTTATACTATATTTATAATGTGACAACAAGTTTGATTTTTCAGTTAATTTTCATGTTGTGTAAATTATATGATTAATTTAATTGAGAATGCATCTTTTTCATGTTTGGCATATTGCAGTTGAAACACCACAAGGCTATGTGGTGCAATGGTCGTAAATTTTGCGTTAAACATTTGGATGATAACAGAAAAACTTCTAATAGTGGGATAACTGTAGTATTCCAAGTCACTAATGTTTCCTCCAGGAGTGACAGACATCCTCGAGAATCTGAAAATAGATATTATGGGTTCCTAGATGATATAGTTGAGTGTGACTTTAATTCCTTCAAAATAGTTTTGTTCGACGTCAAATGGTATAGGCTACGAATGAATGTACGTGATGATGATAGAACACTTATTCAACATGACAATGGATTTCCAATGGTTAAAACATCGCAGTTTGAAGCAAGAAAAGATTGCTATGTTTTTCCAAGCCAATGCGAACAAGTCTTTTACTCAGAGGTTCCAAGTGAGAACAAATGGTCATTTGCTATTAGATATGATCCAAAAGGAAGGCTAGTAGAGTATACTGTAGAGGAAGAAGATGATATTGATCTAGAAGAAGATGATGCAGTGGTAGATGAGCAAGAAGATGCATTGACAGACGAAGAAGATATCTTAGAAGATGAACCAAGCATAGGAGATGAGGCAACAATTATTGATGATGATGTCGATGAGGATATTATTGAAAATGACATAATTGATGATGATGATGACATGGTCGATCATTTCAACACCGTTTCTGAATAAGATGTTGATATAGATGTTGATCAGTTGGATGAAGATCAAGAAGATACAGAAGAAGAATATTAATATGGTATCTACTGCCAGTGCCCAAAATTGGTGGTACAGGCCATGTGGGCCTCTTATGGTATCTACTGCCAGTGCCCAAAAGACAGTTAATATTTATGATATTCATGATGGAGATCCTGTGATTTCAATGTGTTTGTTTTGAAAGTTTAGGTTTCATAGTAAATCATCAATGGGCTCTAAAATAAGGCACATTGAAATCTTGGATACATGTTTCATGCCAAAATCAGTTGTATCTTCCATAAATACACAATCTTGGACCACTCTATATAAATCTACTTCTCAGACAATATTACATCTCCCTCATTATACAGGTGGTGTTCTTACATGCATAGCAAAGGCATTGTTTTGGAAATCATTTTATAAGTCACTAGATATTGTGGGTACAAGGATCTAGGGTCTCCACATGTAACTGTGTTGCTCGGAGACTCACTCTGCTTGTCCTTAAATTTGTAAACATAGTAGTATGCCAATGCTTCTTTCATTTTGTATGCATAAGATAACTTTTCGTCAAAGTCCATAATTGTTTTTAAGTTTTATCCATCCCAGTTTTGTTGTGAATGCACAGGTTTTTGGCTCAACATAGATCTGTTATATCTTTGTACTTTTCCTTTACTAACTATTTGAAATTTCTAGTTATATTTAGAGGTGTATTTTAAGGGATGAGGGGAATTACTTGGATTTAGTGTTGCCCACTCTCAATAGAGGCTTACAGTAAACTATGACACATTGTGATGTATATCAGTGGTAGTTGGGGTAGCAAAAAAATCAGTTTCATGCTTCAGTAGATTTATTCTTCTTGGAAAGCTTTCAGCTGACAAAAAAAAGGGAATGAAACACGCAACCAGTCCCCTTCCTTTTATTGGACCACCTGCTTTCTTTTATGAGAGCATCTACAGGCTAAAGTTACTAGAAGTGGTCAAAAGTGAGTTTGGTTAGTTGGCAAAGTCCAACTATTCTTAGCCCTCAACAATGTTTAAATACTTCATAGGCATGTTAACCCCTCCTAGACTTTGTTGCGTAAGTGGGTTTTGCAGAATTTTATGCACTTAGGGTTAGACTCAAATTTTGAAATTTGATGTAATTAGGATTATATTCAAGTGCTGGCCAAATTGGTAAAATTGATACTCAGCCATAGCTGAAAGGCAGTAATATGAAGTGGAGTCATTCTATGAAATGATTCAATTTGGCATGTGAATCTCACATCTAAGGGCCATTAAAATCCCATGGATGGAGACTGATCAGGATTCAACATTGTTGTTACTATTAGTGGAGGTGGGTATGGCACAAGTACAATAAAAATATTGGCAACAATAGTAACATCATAGATTAAAAATCTTAATCTCTATATTAAATGAACATTAGAATGTAACTTGATTTCAGTGAAATCTCTAACAGGTTTGTTCTAAATCGGACCTGATATGCTCATTTGTAAAGATGTTTGAGGCTTGAGGTTGTATGACACTACAACAATTGACTTGTTGAGTACATGATGACATTAGGTCATTGTGAAACTAAATATATGCTACTTTGGTATGAATATTGATTGCTTTCAGGTAGGCATTCAGTTGTGTAGAGTGTCTTGATTTTTATCTGGTCATGCATGTATGCTTGTCCTTTAGAGTGTTTTTTCTTAACCTGACAACAGAAATTTTCCGTCCATTCATTGGTGTCAAAGAAGTTTGACTGGTACAAAAGGAGCCTAGACGTGTAAGCACAGTCTAAATTTTGAGTATTCATTGATAAATTAAGCTTAACATGATAGCTTGGATCTTAATTTATGTGTCAAGTTTTTATAAATTCTTGTTTTCTATTGAAGCAGAGTATATTTTGTTTATTTATTGATAGATAGAAACTCAAATTATTTTAACGAGGTCTAATGAAATGTTGGCGATCTTGTGAACTTTGCAGCCTGGTGGAGAACCTCTAGTGTTATGTTTTGTTGATTTTTCTGATGCAAGATGTGCCGCAACTGCCTTAAAATTGATGTTGGTTGCACAAGGATTCGTTCCTGTTTTACTATCAAATTTTCTCTTTATGGTAGCCTTCTCTTACTACCATTACCTAAACTTTCTAGGCTATGATGGTAAGTTTCTTTTGATAAAAGTTATTAGATCTTAACTGAATTAAGGTTCCATTTTTTAAGTTGTTTCTATACGTTTATCTTTAATACTTCATATATTTCTATGCATGTGCTACAGTGTTACCCTTCTTGGATAAGACAACATTTTTCCTCTATCCTATTGGCTTTATTATTATTCTCTTTCCATTCTATAAGTGATTCAGAGAGCCTGCAAATGTATATTTCTTTCAGTCATTTCAAATTTGGTTTTGAACTTTCAAGTTTTATGTTCTGCTAACTATACAATGTTTGTTATGTGTTATTTTTTCAATCTAACATGATAAGTATATGTTTTTGCATTGTATGTTTAGTGGTACTTGCTAGCTTCAATCCTACACGATATGTTTTTAGTTTCTACTATGGCTAGAAGCATTCAAAGGGAACCATTTTTATAAATCACCACTACCAAGGCTGGAATTGTAGCTGATATGGGAACGACCAATGGGTGGTATGAAAATTTAGCCACGTGTAGCTCTTTGTAAAGGTGATAATTTTCATCTCAATCACCTGCATTAGTTAGCAGAATTGTGTATAAACCGAATGGATACTTGGTAGTTTTCTGAGTTTGGTTTTTCATTTTGCTGGAGTCCATTCTTGTAAATTAATAGATTATTTTTTCCATCTTCTGTGGCAAGCTCTCTCTTTCTCTGAGCTACCATTTTCTGCCTTTTTCATTACTGAATTTCATGTGTAAATTCTCAAGTTGATTGAACAGAAATGGATGTGGATTTGCTAGTGAAATCAACAATTGGAAGACATTTAACTTTCTATCGAGATCCATTTTAAACACTAACGAAATGTGATATACAGATGATACCCCGTGTTTAATTTTTTTTAAAATTGTTTGGCAGCCATTCCAGTCCAAAAACACTATGGGCATGATCCAGAAGCTTAAGAACGAAATTTGTTGAATCCACATACATCAACCATTTAGTTTTTGCAGATTGCGACAAAGAAATACAGTGTAGCTGATGTTGGACAGTTAGGGCTCAACATAGAGTGAATATGGATTCTGAAATAGCATATGAGGATATCCAAAAATATGGCAATAGAGTATTTATAAACCTTTTCATCAGCTAGTGCATTAAAGATTCCAGCTAACATAACCATTATTAAACAAATTACAAAGCACTCTTCCAACTAGCCAGTGAATATGACCTAGGGAATCTCAGAAAATATGTCATCAAGTTTACAGCTGATAAAAAATACCACCATGGTTTTGCATTGCATGGTTGATATGTTGTACATGTGGTTTGCGTCCAATTGCTTGCTTCAAGAGATTATAAAGTATGAAATTTAAACAATAGGGATGACAATGTTATTGATGCAGGGGCATTAGACCCAAGACAACTTTTGTACATAAATAAATGTAAAGGGGGGTCTCATGTTTTATTTCCCTATGAAATTATCCATAGTTGAGCTAATTTAGTTAATTTTTAGAGGAAAATGTAACTGCCCGAATGATTAGTGGGCATAGGAAGAGGCAGTCCGTCTCTGTCTGTCAGAGCGTTAGTCTAATTTGGAACTGTAGGAATTTGAAGAGTTTGTGAGTCATCGAGAAATTCGAATCGATTCATTGTAATTGATATAAAAATAAACCTCTGTGACAGAGTTAGGAGACCTGCATAGAGAACTGCATAGGCTTCATAGAACTGTAGAGGAGACAGGGTAGAAGATAAGGGCCAATCAATTGAAGATCTGGCCAGCTAAAAGCTTGTAAGTTTGGTCACTGTATAAATGAGGAATTTGTCTCAGTATAACTGTGCATTCGTTGTTTAACTCTGTGGGAGAATACCTTGAGTATTTGTGTATTGATTGATTTAAATTTTGTGTGGAATGCCTTGAATCTCTGTGTGAATAATCTCTGTAGTTGAGTTGAATGATGTCTTGTGTAACTGGAGGGCTTGAATGGTACTCGGTATCTAATGAGGTGTTGATTTGTTTATGAGTCTCAGTGCTTAACTACATGATAAACCTGTGTTAAACTAATATATGAATTGTGTGTGTAAGTTCCGTGAGGGCATGCATAGATAGTACAGGTTGAAGTCCTGTATTAATCGATGTTGGATTTTGTATGGAAGCCACACCCCGCAAATTTTTGACAATTGAATCCCGAATATGCTCTAACCTCGTGTGAATAGACCAACGGGAATCGATGATGGTTCATGAAGGATGCAGGTAATTGTTATTCCTGGTTGCCGAGCGAGAATCGAGGGAGAGTAGATATTGTTTCAGTTTTGAAGTCAGGTGGAACCCTGAGCAAGAGTAGTCGGAACCGTGAGGGCCGCACAATAAAGACGGGTTTCTGGCATATCGCACCGCATTTATACGGTAAGCTGTATTCCCCATTTGGACGCGATCAATGCCATGGGCTGACACATGGCCTTAAGTAGTTTTGGAAAACCACTCTCATCACGAGTTAATGATCGTGCAATTAACTCGCGCGATATCCAGTTGGATCGTTGGATCGTCGAAGTCGGTGTGACGTATTATCCACCGTTGGATGTGTAAGGGTCGTAGGCGCTAGGCCCCACGCATATATATATATGTGTGTGTGTGTGTGTGTGTGTGTGTGTGTGTGTTGATTGTCGATGTCCTAACTACAGTTTACGGTTTTAACCACGGTATGGCATGTTGGTCGCATTGACACAAGTTTAATAATATATGTGTAGCCCGAACATTATATAAAGCCCCCGGTTACAAAATGAATGGTATCACTAAAGGCTAGTGTGGTCTGCCTTGTTATATGTTTGTTGTGGTCTAGCACCATTGTAATAAGGACCATGTTCCAATCCCAACCAACCATTAACATAACAAGTGTATGTATGTATCGGCCAAGGGTGATGGGTTTATATGAAATACAGGGTTTTAACCAAAAGAGGATATTTAATTAATATCTCAATCTCAGATTGAGATATTAATATACACAGGTGTATTTAATTTTTCAGTTAAAAGGAAGCAAAGTAGGTTGAGAGTAGAGCTCCCCCGAAATAAGAATGAATCTGATGGTATTGCATGAGATATTACATGCACATAATAAACCTTGAAATTAATATCTCAAATCTCTGAGATTTGAGATATTAAAGCTCTTAGAATTATTTGTTTAATTTTCCAGTCCCCGACATAAGAATAGGTTGAGATTGAAGTAATGAGAAAACTGGGACTGTGGGTTTACCCCGCCATCAGTTATATTCTATATTTCCATTTTAAACACTAATGAAATGTGATATACAGATGATACCGATTGCAGATAGTGTTTCATTGTACTCAAAGGGCCTGTAACAATCGTCAACCTTAGTAACAGTATTCTTCGTTAGAAATTTCAGTATGAAACCGCCTAACTTTCTAACATCACAACTATCAAGTCAATTTGTTATGACTTTAGCTTCATTTCTTGCAAATACTGGAGAATTAAAAAAAAAAAAAAAAATGTTACTCATATTTAACTATCTCTAAGTAATCGACCGTGAAATTTATGTTAAAGCAACTTAGCACATAATGCAATTACAGTATACAAATCTCAAAATTGGAAGATTGCATTACCTACAAGGACTGGAATCAGCTTGGCACACTGTAAAACAAAACTAGCCAATAAATTAGCAACTGTTTAATTTTTTTTTTTAATTTTTTATCAAAGTGTCGGAAGACCGATGCCTTCAAAGTGTCAGAAGAGCGACACCTTCAAAGCATCTGTAGAGCTACACCTACAAAGCGTCAGTAGAGAAACACATTCAAAGCGTCAGAAGAGTGACACATTCAATCCGTCGGTAGAGCGACACCTACAAAGTGTCGGTAGCGCGACACCTTCAAAGCATCGGTTTTGCAACGCTTTAAAAGCATGGTTAGACGTCGAAAGAGAGACAGTTTAGAAACGTTGGAAGAGCGACGTTCAAAACGTCGGAATGCATGTCGTCGGAATTGCGACAGTTATAAACGATAGACGAGTGACGGTTTTGAAAACGTCGAAAGAGCGACGATTGTTTGGAAACCTCGGAAAAAGTGTCGATATTGTGACACTTTGGAAAAGCGTCGGAATTGTGACGTAATGGCTAGCCACGATTTTTCCCTCCTCGAACTGTCGCTCTTGCGATGACTGTGTGTCGGAATAGCGACAAAGTGGCCGTCGGAAATTGGGCCAAATTTTCTAGTGTGTATTATATTATTGAAATATTTTTTGCCTTCGTTCACATACAATGTAGGAGGCATGTTTATCCAAGGAATATGACCAACTCTATAAGCTGAACCTGGATCCTGTGGATAATTGCTATATTGTGTATTACTTGATGAATTTTGGTGTTGAACCCAATCATCTTGGCCACGGAAATTTTTACCACTAGATGAACTATTATTTGGATAGGTTTTCATAATTCCATTTTGAATGTGGTTCAAGATTCCATACGTACTTTGTGGTAGTCTATCTAATTGAGGTAATGGACCAAATAATTTCATTTCATCATTATTACCAAGTTGTGGGTGAAATTGTGCATTGGTTGTATCAGGGAGAGGTCGACAAGGTGAAATCTGTAAAGGACAAGGCCAACTGGGGACCATTCATGAAGTGAGGCCAGGGGGGAAGTCATATTGTTGGCCTGAATGCTGCAAATACTGATTCTTCTGTGAACACTGAAATAAATAAGATTGGTTCTCATGATGTTGATTATGATTTAGAATCCTTGGCTCCTGAAGATGTCCATTAAAACCATCCTACTTACCAGATTGGAATATCTCCCTTTTTTGTAATTGGGATTGCTTTTCTCTAGATTTTTCGTGGGTAAGAAACTGAAACTCTTGTGTTAAACAAGATGGATGTCAGAATCCATGCAGATTTTGTCATTTTATTGGTTCATACGGCAAAGAATAGTCCAGCCCAGTCTGGTTGATCTCTTGGTGAATATTGTGATTTATTTCCCTATCCTGAATATCATGGGGTGAAGAAACAAACAAAGAATGAGCCTCATCTAACTACATGTTTTGCATCGTGCCTTCTTTAATCAAGTGATCCAAAATGTGGAGTTGTAAAACATTTCTCATTTGTTGGTATTTAAACCTTTGACTTCTCAATTTGAAGTGATGATCATCTTTCCCAGGTTGATGTGGCTTCTCTAACGACAAATTTGAGCCTTGGGTAGATCTGTCATTCATTCCTAGAGACATAATCTGTGTATCTGATAGAATCATCATCCAATGGAAATTCGTTGGAATATCAGGCATTCTTGCACCTTTTTGCCACTTTTGGTATTGAATCATAGTATGATAAAGAGGAACTATGCAAGCTTGTTCTTTTTGTTTCACAATGCAGGCAAACACATGAGCATTTAATCATAAATGTTGAAGATGCAGATCAGTGGGTGGGTTATATTGAAAATGCATGTTTTGTATTCTTAGGAAGGTGGAGTCCTAAGAGCATTGGGGACTATGTGAGTGGCACAAATCACGTGATTCCTACTTATGGATATGCAAGGATGTATGTAGGTATGTCATTGGATTTTTTCGTGAAGAATATCACCGTGAAACCCTTGACATAGGAAGGCCTGAAAACTCTCGGTCCACATGTTGTTACGATGGCAGAGGATATTTTGTTCCAGATTTGATGGAGAAAATTCAGCAGGAGGTTGCAGATTTCAAGGAGAATCCATCTTGGATTGGTTTCAATTTGATTATTTTAGATAGCCTTGATTTAATTTAGATAATTTTTTTGATTATTTTCCTAAGAGCTAGCAACAACTAGCTAACTGTAATATTTTTTATATTTGATTCTTTTAGTATGTAAAGGGGTTCAATTTTAGCAGAGTGAGAGGTTGTTGGACTGTATTTTTCCCTTAATATTTTTTATGTAATTAATGCAGGAGTTTCTCTCTTCTTTGTTTTGAGATTCATGATAGTGTTTATGTTCAGTATGTGTTCCTATATATCATTTCCATAATTATGTTTTTCTGCTAGTATTGTCTGAGAGTAAGTGATAAGAATTCATCCATGTTAGATGCTCCTTTCACACTGATGATACTTGTTATGGGTTAATGGTTATCTTTACATAATTCATCCATTTTCGATGCTCTGTTTTGTAACCTATCTTTGTATTATTTCTTATAAAGCTGCACTGGAGATTCATCCATTGATAGATTCTTGTAGTGTAGTGGGATTTCTTCTCCTTTCAATCTCTCATTTCATATCATTTATCTGGTTGAACATAGCACCTACTTTGCCTCAAATCTGTAGAAAGAAACCAGCCTTGACTCCATTTCCCAATGGTACTTTCTCTCTTGTTGTTTTGACCCAGAAACCCTAAATCAAAACCCTAAAGCCTATCATACCTAGCCTAAGATACATTTCATACTCCAATCATCTCCTTTAATTGAGATTTTTTAGTGGAGAGAGCACTCTCTAAGCTAGGTAGGGCTTGATACCAAGCCAAAAGAGGTCTGAGGTTACCTCATTCGATTTCCTCCTCAGGCTGGGAGATTGTTGGGGCTAAAATTTTGGCGTTGTTTCCAGGGAAGAGGTCACATATCCTCCCTAGGAAAGAACGACAAAGATTAGATCTGGTTTCTGATGGTGGACAACAATTGGACACAAGTAGGCTGAATTATCCACCTGGCGACTCCACATAGTTCAGGTTGATATAAAGACTCCACTAGCCAAAGAATCCAGAAATCAAGACATTCATGGCGCCTCCACTGCTCATTGATTAGGTCACGTACTAAAAAAAGATGATTGGGTATGTTCCAAACCCTCTGTTTTGTGAAGTTTTAAAATAATTCAGGGATTAGTTAGTGGATATTCAAATAGATGAGTTATTTTCAATGGTTGTGCTTCATTGTCTGAGATCTATGAAGATTTCTCCTGAAGATAAAACTAGCTTCTTTGAAATAGTTGTTGAAAGTTTTGAGGAGGATATTAAGCTTTTAAATGATCAAATCCAATCATATAATTTCCAAGATCCTAAAAAGTTCTTGGAAAACCTCCCTCTTCCCGAACAAGAAACAATACTGCTAATTTTTTATGTTGAAATCGAGGAGTGTTTTGACAATGAATCTAATGACTCATATCTGAAACTATATGATGATATAGAAAGAGAATTTACATAATACTTTGAATATCAAGAGATAGGTCATGAATTTTATGATCTTATTTCTTTTTATATGAAGGAGTTCTTCCCTGCAGTGTTCCAATTAATTTCCAGTACCTGGAATCTTTTTCATGATCTCATGGCTCAGATTGTTTGAAATCAGTTTGCAGCTATTTGTGACTTCATGCCCAATAAGAAGGCACTGATCTACGAGTTCCCAGAGATCTGTAGTTCTTGACACCTCCCAAAAGGAGTTTTCTTTCCCAGTTGGAGCCCATGTTAGCACATGGATTTGCATCCCGCCCACCTCACCTTATTTTGCTATGTTTTCACCTCAGCTCCATCGTTATCACTGGCCTCACTTTGTTTTTTCCATTCTTGCGCTTATATTGCGCTGACCACATCATCAAGATTACCCACAAGTGTTATGTCTGCAGATGAATATCAAAGTCTTGAGTATGATATTTCATCTTTGCTTGAAGCTAAAGAATCAGGAGTTGTATATCTTGTTGGTCATGGAGATTTCAAGGCTGGAAAGGAGTTCATGGTTTCTTAAGAAATTGATTATCAACTACATCTATGCTTGCATGATCTAGGTGGCTCTAGAGACACACAAACGACAAAGAGGGCTTATGAAAGCTCAAAAAGAAAAGTGACGAAATTGTGGCAAACTCAGTTTCAGGTTGAAGATATCGTCGTTCTGATCACAACGGTGTGAACGGTTCGTCAAACCGAGTTCGTATGTGAAAGTTATAGTTGTTCAAAGTTCTAAGGTTGACTAGGTGACATGGCAGGTTAATGAGGCTGCAATTTCGCAGGATTTTGGTGAATGGAATCCGGCCAGCTTCGGCCAGATTCTGGGCGAATTTGTTGGATAAATAATTTGTCTGCTACCTCCAAAAATCGTTGAAATTCAAAATGTATTGGTTGTTTTATATATTAAAAAAATAATGTCGGGTCGTGACCCGCGCCCTTATCCCCATTCGCATAAAACAAATACATATATATTTGGGTTGGCCACGGCCATGACCCCACTTCCCCAACCACCGTAACCGTTAATGTTGAATTGATAGGGGTGCAGGCTGCCACCCACGTCGCCCCCCCATTCACACCATTATATATATATATATATATATATATATATATATATATATATGACTACAGTTGGGTCAGGTCGTGGGATGCAGACCAGCCCACCACATCAAACCCTTCCTTACCACATGTGTGTGCGATGAAGATAAGGGGCGGGCCGCCCGATACGGCCCCCCCCCCCAACAAAAAACATTACGCTGGATCTAAAAAAAAACGAACCCGTATTTAATACGCATTTAAAACAACCTTTTGTTCGTTTACCCGCCAAAATTTATTATTTAAACCTGCATTTTGCATAGTGCACCCAAGGTAGGTTGGACAGACACCCGAGCACGTAATTTGAGGTAGAGGAGGAAAAATGGTGGCACAAACTTCGAGATGTACAATATTCCTTTGATGCCCAGAGATTCCCTAGGGGAGGAAAAAAATATTTTTATCAGAATATGCTCAAGTTTATAGTCATTTTTCTTAGATTTTGTAGGGAATGTAATGGTAGTATTAGATTTTCCTTTTCAGCAGTGGTTTTTCAGATTCCCTATGAAGGAGAATCTTCAAGAATCTTGAGGGAATCTTTCAAATTCCTTAGAGGCCGAAATTCGTCGGTGTCAAAATGAGGTCAACTTTATACTCATTCTCCTCAAAATTTCATTAGGATCTCAATGGTGAGATCAGATTCCTGTTTTGAGTTGCAGATTTCCAGATTCCCTGTGGAGCAACATCTTTGAGGAATCTAAGGGGAATCTAAAATATTCCTTATGGCCCAGATTTCGACAGTGTCAGAATCCAACAAATTGATAGTCGATTCTACAACTCTCGGCGACACGAATTGAGCGGTGTAGTCAGATTTTCCATCTGAGCCTTATATTTTTCTACCATTTTCCAAGCATGGGATGACGGTGTTGGATTTCAACATGTGTACAGTCGATTTCTTGCCATTCGACGCCACATCTGTGATGGTGCTTTTAGATCCAGAGATTGAGCAGCCTATTCTTCATCCAGCATTAGAGTTGAGGTATATGATGTGTTTTTTCCATGTACTTCATTGATTATTGTTGTAGGATGCTTTATGTCATGTTGATTCATGATGTAGGATCTTCATGTTTATTTGTTGTTTTTTATTCCAGCTGATGTAATATGCGGAATATTTATGTGTATTTGATGTGGAATCTATTTATGGTGATTTATGTTGTGAGATCCCTTTTGTTTCCTTCATGGCAGGATTGTCTTTGTAACCATGTGTGAAGTTGTCATGCTGATAAGAGGTTTTTTTATGAGTGAGAGTTCCTTGTAGGGAACGTCTCATGGGGAGACTTATCCGCTCATGTCGAGGGCACACTTCTTTGTATGACAAGTCAGTAGCATCCATGTACATCATCACATTTTCCAACACCAAATGAAGTAGCCAACACCATCGAGACACCAAGGCCCGGAGACATAGTCCACACTAGACGAACTCCGTTAGTAAACGGATTGCACTTTTGTTGTGTGATTATTAACATGATTTCCTCTTGATTATATCTGCATACGTGTTCATTAATGCTTTTTATAAAATTTAATTCTAACACATCAACCGAAGTAAAAGGTCTTGGTTAAAAGGGTATCAAAAATTTACCTAATCAAGTTGTATCAGAGCGATCTTCTTGCTAATGTGGATTGCAAGCGTGAACCATTGAATGTGCAGCAATGGAGGATTTCAAAGACATGTATGAGACCATGCTCAGGGTGTTCAAGAAATAATACATGTATGAAGCTTATGAGAAACAAGCAGCAAATAACGTTGAGTTGAAAATGATTCTACAAGAGGAGAAAGAGGACAAACATCAATTGCAGCTTCAGTTACAAGCCATAACAGAGGCATTGGAAGAATTGAATTGCAACGTTGGAAGTATTCAAACAGATCATGATGCATTAAAAACACTCCTATGGGAAGAGAAGGAGGAGAAGCAGCGATTTCAGCTTCAATTACGAGCCACGACAAAGGCATTCGAAGAATTGGAGTGCAACGACGAAAGACTTCAAGAGATCATGATGCACTAAAGACACTTCTACGAGAAGAGAAGGAGAAGCAACGATTGCAGCTTTAGGTACAAGCCACGACAGAGGCTTTGGAGGGAGTGAAGCACAAAGAAGTCTCAGAGAAGCCCTCTTCACGTGTTTCAAAATTGACATATGAGGTAAACAGTTGTGATCATCTTTCAGTTTCATCTTCACATGCTATTATTTATTATGGAAATGTGGAGATCCCCATTATAGGAACCGGCATGAGACTCCTTACCAAGATGGGTTACAAAGGAGGAGGACTTGGAATTCATGGCCAAGGCATAACTCAGCCATTGGAGGTTGTGCAGAGACCTCGCTACGCAGGTTTGGGATACACTGAAGGAGAATGTTCGAAGATGTCAAAAGCCTCCGTGACATTGTGGAAACCGTCGAGGAGAGAGAATGATGGGAACACTTCACCATCATCTTATGACAGCACATATTGTAGAGAGAGAGTTGAGGCAAGCTCTCATCGCCATAATGACATCAAAGGCAAACAGAAATTGTTGAATTCATCAGGAGAAAGGATTGATGGGAACTCTTCACCATCATCCCATGGAGGTGCATGTTGCAATAGAAGAGCTGAGACAAGCTCTCATCACCATGATCGCACTATAGACCACAAAGAAAGGTATAACAAGTCTCGATATTCGCAAGTTCATTTTGACTATAAGCATGTTGCTAATCATGAACGTAAATCATGGCATAAGAAAACTTGTTTTTTTTGTGGTTTACATAACCATGTCATTTATGGGTGTTGGAAAAGAATGGCAACACAAAGGAAGATGAGGCATGAAAAGCCTTCTCCACAACAGAAAAACAAACTAGTTAAGCAGGTCTGGAGAAAGAAGACCTTTTGCAGCCACTGCAACCAAAGTGGTCATCAAAGAGCCACATTTTCGAGGCTCCATCCAGAGAAGCACCTTAAGGATGAAGCGTCGGTGTGTGAACTAGTTGAAATAGATGTTCGACAAGCAAACCTGCCATAGGGAGATGATCCATTCACTTTGATAAGTGAGAGAAAGTTTTTTTAGATGTGGTAGTGTGTCATGGTTGTGTTTGTAAATCATATGTTGCATTTTGAACTGTAAAAGTGATGATGTGTTTTCCATCACTTGTCAAGAAACCATGATATTTTTTCCCTTGTTTTGTAAATCATGTGATGTGTTTCTTTTATGTAAAAGTGATGATGTGTTTGCCATCAATTTGAAAGGCGATAATGATGTTCTTGGCCTTGTAATGATAGTTGGGGTGTGATTTCCATTCGATGTAAACTTGACCACCGAGTATGTGTTATAAACTCGTGGAAATTATGGAAATTTTTGGGTCATAGTTGGTCATATTTGAGAATGTAATTTGCAAGAGATTGTACTACAGGTTTGTAGAAGATGCAGGTGTCGATTCATCGCATATGGCTCCGAAGGACAAAGGTGAAGGAGAAGGAAGGGTGACCTTTCAAGACACTTGTGGTATAGATATTGTACACAGCAGTTGCAGATTATTTTTCATGCTTTTGGAGGACAAAAAGCTCCTCAGTGGGGAGGAATGATCCAGGTGGCTCCAGAGACATACAGGACAAAGAGAGCTTATGAAAGCTCAAAAATTAAAGTGATGAAAACGTGGCAAACTCAGATTCAGGTTGAATATCTCATTGTCCTGATCACAACAATGCGAACAGTTTGTCAAACCAAGTTCATATGTGAAAGCTAGAGCTGGTCAAAGTTCTAAGGTTGACTAGGTGACATGGCAAGTTAATGAGGCCGCAATTTTGCAGGATTCCGGTGAACAGACTCAGGCCAGCTCCGACCAGATTCTAGGTGAATTTGTTGGATAACTAATTTTTCTGCTACCGCCAAAAATTGTTGAAATTCAAAACGTATTTGTTGTTATATATATATATATATATATATATATATATATATATATATATATATATATATATATATATTAAAAATAAGGGTAGGTCATGACCCCCGCCCTAAGCCCCATCCACATAAAACAAATACCTATATATTTGGGTGGGGCCACAGTCATGACTCCGCTACCCCAACCCCCGTAACCGTTAACGTTGAATTGGGAGGGGCGTGGGTTGCCACCCCCCCGACCCCCCCCCCCCCCGCGCCACCATTCACACCATTATATATATATGACTACGGTTGCGTCGGGTTGTGGGATGCAGACCCACCCACCACATCAAACCTTGGCTTACAACATGTGTGTGCGACGGAGATAAGGGGTGGGTCTCCCGATGTCGGTCCGACCCCACCACAAAAAGCATTACGATGGATCTAAAACAAAGCGAACCCATATTTAATACACATTTAAAACAACCTTTCTTTGGTTTATCCGCTGAAATTTATTATTTAAACCTGCATTTTTCACAGTGCACCCAAGGCAGGTCAGACAAAGACCCTGGCACACAGTTTGAGGCAGAGGAGGCAGAATGGTGGCATGAACTTCGAGACGCATAATATTCCTTTGATGCCCAGAGATTCCTTGCGGGAGGTAAAATTTCTTTTTATCAGAATATGCTCAAGTTTACAGTCATTTTTCTCATATTTTCGCAAGGAATGTAATGGCGGTATCAGAGTCACCTTTTTAGCAGTGATTTTTCAGATTCCCTGTGAAGGAGAATCTTCAGGAATCTTGAGGGAATCTTTTAGATTCCTTGGAGGCCGAATTTCGCCGGTGTCAGAATAAGGTCAAATTTATACTCATTCTCCTTAGAATTTTGTAAGGATCTCAACGGTGAATCAGATTCCTGTTTTAAGTTGCAGATTTCCAGATTCCCTGTGGAGTAGCATCTTTAAGGAATCTAAAGGGAATCTAAAAGATTCCTTATGGCCCATATTTCGATATTCTCATAATCCAACAAATTGACAGTCGATTCTACACCTCTCGGCAACATGAATCCAGCGGTGTAGTCAGATTTTCCATCTGAGCCTTATATTTTTCGACCATTTTCCAAGCATGGGATGACGGTGTCGGATTTCAGCATGTGGACAGTCGATTTCTTTCCATTCGACACCACGTTTGTGATGGTGCTTTCAGATCTAGCGATTGAGAAGCCTATTCTTCATCCAGCATTAAAGTTGAGGTATATGAGGTGTTATTTCCATGTACTTCATTGATTATTGTTGTAGGATGCTTTATGTCATGTTGATTCCTGATGTAGGATTCTTCATTTTTATTTGTTATTGTTGATTCCTACTGATGTAGTATGCAAAATATTTGTGTATTTGATGTGGAATGTATTTATGGTGATTTATCTTGTGAGATCCCTTTTGTTGCCTTGATGGCAGGACTCTCTTTGTCACCATGTGTGAATTTTTCATGACGATAGAAGGTTTGTTTATGAGTGAGAGTTCCTTGTAGGGAACATCTCGTGGAGATACTTTTTCGCTTATGTCGAGGGCACACTTCTTTGTATGACAAGTCAGCAGCGACCATGTACATCATCACATTTTCCAACACCAAATGAAGCGGCCAACACCATCAAGACACTGAGGCCCGGAGACGTAGTCCACACTAGACGAACTCCATTACTAAATGGATTTAATTTTTGTTGTGTGATTGTTGAAATTATTTCCTCTTGATTATATCTGCATATGTGTTCATTAATTCAAGATTTGATCAAATGCAATTCTAACACATCAGCGGAAGTAAAAGGTCTTGGTTAAAAGGGTATCAAAAATATACCCGGATCATTGCATGAGGGCAAACTACAGGGTAGGCCCTTCAAAAATTAGTGTGCCTCAAACCAATCTCTTACAGAATGTGAATGATGGGAGACTTTATAGTGCTTTATTACTTGCCCTAGCAGTGGGAATTGTTGCAGGCACAACTGCAACTATTACTTCAATAATGGAAGGATATTTCTATCAGATAGTACAAAGACTACACTATTGGATGCCATGTATGTGTTTCTCAAGAAGCCAAAATATATCAAATATGTGTCAAATTTGGTTATTGTTTGTTCTCGAATTCTTTTGACTGGACCATGAAATCTATCAGGAGATTCTGGTGAAGGTTTTGGCTCATTATTTGCAGGTTAAAATATTGGTGCTTGATTGTACATACATTCTACTGGAGGCAAAGGAGTTAGATGATGTTGGATTTTCTATTTCAATATTCAATATGATCTCAAAATTATTCAACATCCCTCTCCTCAATGTGACAACATCATTTGTGGTTGAAGATGCTTCAATAAAACGTGGAGATAATGACCATGTTGTTGGAAAGCTTGCAAATTCTATGGATCTGGAAAATGGTCATGCACTTATTCCCCCTGTATTGATACAAATCCCACCCATGACTAATTCTATGCCAATGATAGAGGTAAAATATCAGACAATGTGGGAATTGAAAATAAATCAAGGAAATCAAAGGAGATTAGTCTTCTGGCTCAACGCCGTAACTATATTATGTTATTGGAATCTCTTGTGCCTTCGTTCACATACAATGTACGAGGTATGTTTATCCAAGTAATATGACCAACTCTATAAGTTGAACTAGTCTGGTTGATCTCTTGGTGAATACTGTGTTTTCTTTCCCTAGCCTGAATTTCATGGGGTGAATAAACAAACAAAGAATGAGCCTCATCTAACTGCATGTTTTGCAACGTGCCTTCTTTAATCAAGTGAACCAAAATGTAGGTTTGTAAATCATTTCTCATTTGTTGGCATTCAAACCTTTGACTTCGCAATTTGAAGGGATGATCTTCTTTGTCAGGTTGTTGTGGCTTCTCTAATGACAATTTTGAGCCTTGTGTAGATCTGTCATTCATTCGTAGAGACATAATCTGTGTATCTAATAGAATCATCATCCAATGGAAATTCGTTGGAATCTTAGGCATTCCTGCAGCTTCTTGCCACTTTTGGTGTTGCATCGGAGTATGATAAAGAGGAACGGTGCAAGCTTGTTCTTGTTATTTCAAAACGCAAGCAAACACCTAAGAATTTAATCATAAATGTTAAAGATGCAGATCAGTGGGTGGATTAAATAGAAAATTTAGTTTTGTGTTATTAGGAAGGTGGAGTCCTCAAAGCATTGGGTACTATGTGAGTAGCACAAAGCACGTGTTTCCTACTTACGGATATGCAAGGATGTATGGAGGTATGTCATTGGATTCTTTCGTGAATTATATCACCATGCAGCCCTTGACAGAAGAAGGCCTAAAAACTCTCGGTACACATGTTGTTAAGATGGCAGAGGATATTTTGTTCCAGATTTGATGGAGAAAAGTCAGTAGGAGATTGCATATTTCAAGGAGAATCCATCTGGGATTGGTTTCAATTTGATTATTTTGGATAGTATTGATTTAATTTAGATAATTTTTTTGATTATTTTCCTAAGAGATAGAAACAGCTAGCTAATTGTAATAGTTTGTATATTTGATTATTTTAGTATGTAAAGGGGTTCGATTTCAGTAGAGTGAGAGGTTGTTGGACTATATTTTTCCCTAAATATTTTTATGTAATTAATGTATGATTTTCACTCTTCTTTGTTTTGAGATTCATCATGGTTTTTATGTTTAGTATGTGTTCCTCTATATCATTTCTATGATTATTTTTTTCTGCTAGTATTGTATTAGAGTAAGTGATAATAATTCATCCATGTTAGATGCTCCTTTCACATTGATGATGGTTGTTATGGGTTAACGGTTATCTTTACATAATTCATCCATGTTTGATGCTCTGTTTTGTAACCTATCTTTGTATTATTTCTTATAAATTTGCACTGGAGATTCATCCATTTACTTTGACTCAAATCTGTAGAAAGAAACCACCCTTGACTCCATTTCTCAATGGTACTTTCTCTCTTGTTGTTTCAACCCAGAAACTCTAAATCAAAACCCTAAATCCTATCATACCTAGCCTAAGATACATCTCATGCTCCAATCATCTCCTTTGATTGATATTTTTCACTGGAGATATCCCTCTCTGAGCTTGGTAGGGCTAGATACCAAGCCAAAAGAGGTTTGAGGTTACCTCATTCGATTTCCTCCTTAGCCTGGGAGATTGTTAGGGCTAACAATAACCAAACCTCATTTGAGAATACATTGTCAAGAAATTGAATTTGGAAACCATTTCTCATCTTAAACCTTATCCTTTAGGTTGGGTATGTGACAATGAAAAATTGCAAGTGACTAGAAAATGCAAAATGAAATTCGCCATCACTACAAACTTCATTGATGTGGTAGAACTTGATTTAGTTCCATTAGACATATGCGGTATTGTTTTGGGAAGCCCGTATCTTTATGATAGGAAAGCCATATTTCATCGCCATGAGAACAAGTATCATTTGTTTAAAGATGGTATTGAGTACATTGTTAGAGCACATCACAAGAAACTAAATCTATATCTTGTGAATGCTAGACAAATGAAGTGGCTTGTTAATTCTAGCAATAATTTTGTAATTTTGATGATAAATCCCAAGAATGATGTTGAGAATGAAGCCTTCCAAGGTTGTGATGCAAAGTTAAAATCTGATGTGGTTGAGTTTGTTAACCATTATGATGAGATGTTTCAGGAGCCTAAAGGATTTCCTCCTAAAAGAGGAATCCAACATGAGATCCAATTGCAGCAAGATTTGTCCTCTTCCAAAAATTGACATGTACATGATGTTAGTAATGGAAAAAATGGAAATTAAGAAACAAATCCAAGAGTTGTTTGATAAAGGGGTCATCTAACCAAGCACATCTCCATGTGGGTCACCTATTGTTTTAGTGCCAAAGAAGGATGGTACATGGCGCATGTGTGTGGACTTCAAAGCATTGAACAAAATTACGATAAAGAATGTTACCCTCTTCCTAGAATCAATGATTTACTTGATCAATTGAAAGATTTTGTTTATTTCACAAAGTTGGACTTGAGGAGTGGCTATCATCAGATTATGATTGTTGAAGGAGACATATGGATGACAACCTTCAAAACAAAGAAAGGTTTGTTTCAGTGGTTGGTTATGCCATTTGGGCTTTGTAACACTCCTGCTACATTCATGTGGGTTATGAATGATGTTTTAAGGCCTTTTCTAGATGATTTTGTGATAGTCTACTTAGATGATATATTTATTTTAGAAAGTCTCGTGAATAACATGTCATGCATGTCAAGCATGTATTAGATGTCTTAAAGAGGAAAAGTCGTTTTTAAAGATGTCTAAATGTGAATTTGGGAAAACTTTTTTAGTATACTTGGGTCATATTGTTGGAGGGAGTGAGTTGAAGATAGATCCCTCAAAGGTTGAAGTCATTTTGAATTGGCCAAAACCCAAGACCGTGACAAAGGTTAGAAGTTTCTTGGGAGCAACCCAATATTGGAGAAAGTTCATTTCTAACTTTTCTTCCATTGTGGCTCCATTACATGCATTGAAAAGTGTGAAGTAGGTTTTTTAGTGGGGATGCAAATAAAAAAGGGCTTTTGATGCTTTGAGAGAAAGAATAAGTTCAACACCCGTACTTTCACTTCCATAATTAAGACAATCATTTGAGATACAAAATGATGCAAGTGATTATGCCATGGGCGCAGTCTTGATGCAACATGGTAAGCCCAACTGTTTTCATCCTGAAATTTTTAATGGTGTAGTGATTAGCTATCCTACATATGACAAAGAATTGTATACATTGGTGAAAAGTGTGAAAAAGTGGAAACATTACTTGATGGGTAAGGAAATTATCATTCACATTGATCATCAACCGTTTCAATACTCGCAATCACAAACAAAAATACAACAAGCGAGGCACTTTAGATGGATGGATTTATTACAACAATTCCACTTAGTGATAAGGTATAAGAAAGGTATCTATAACAAGGTTTTTGATATGATTTCTAGGCCAATTGTTAGTGCATCCATTATTCTTAAGCATACTTCTATCATGCATGAGAGCTATGTTGAGAAATATTATTTAGATAATGATTTTAAGGATGTATATGCAACTTTGTGTCAAGGTAACCAAGTAGAGGAGTTAGACTATCATGTGCATGATGACTTCTTGTATCATCTTGGAAAATTGTGAATTCCACAAGTATAAAGAGTCAGCATCATAAGGGAAACACATACTTCTCTAATTGTTGGTAATTTCAGTGCAGGTAAGACAGTGACACAATTACAGAGGTATTGTTACTGGCCTCATATGCTTGAAGGTGTGTCACAATTTGTAAGAGGATTTTCTTTATGTGTTTTCAATAATCCTAAAAATAGAAAGTTTGGATTGCATACTCCACTTCTGGTACCTTCCCATCCATGGGAAAGTGTTTCTATGGATTTTGTAGGAGGTCTACCTATGTCTAGGATAGGTCATGATTATCCTTATGTAGTTGTGGATAGGTTCAGAAAAATGTGTATTTTGATACCTTGTAAGAAGCAGGTTATAGCTGAACAGACTGCACAATTATTCTTTCAAAATGTATGGGTACATTTTGGGTTTCCCACATCCATTGTCAATGATCGATATGCTCTCTTTGTAGGGAAATTTTGGTCAAGATTGTGAGGACTCATGGACAGAAAATTGAAAAAGAGCACAACATTCCATCCACAAACAGAGGGTTAAATAGAAGTGGTGAACATAACTGTGATATATCTTCTTCGTGGATATTGTAGCAAACATCCTAAGTTGTGGGATGAAGATTTTCACTATATTCAGCATGCTTACAACTGGACCAAGCATTCATTGACTCAAACATCACCATTTGAGGGATGCTTGTGATACTTACCAAAATATCATTTAGATTTTATCTTTGGGAAATTTTTTGTTATTCATGGACATAGTGAAATAGATAAGGCCAAAAGATTCATTGAACAAGTTCAATTGGTGCATCAGACAGTTCAAGAACAGTTGGAAAAGAGTTAATCCAAGTACAAGACAAGACATGATAAGCATCGTGTGGATCACAATTTCCAAGTGGGAGATTAAGTTTGGCTTCACATTAGCAAGGAAAGACTCCAAGGAGAAGGTAAAAAACTAATACCAATCCAATATGGTCCATTCAACTTTTTGGCAAACATTGGTAATAATGCCTTCAGGTTAGATTTGCCTTCATATATGGAAATATATGCAGTTGTTAATGTTGGGAATTGGAGGTTTTAAGAGCCTCCTTTGATTGAATATCAAGGAGAGAATGTTCATATTCCGTCAATTGAGTATTTCTCTCCTGAATATCTTAAATAATTGCAACAAGACACCATCCTTGACGGGAAAACAAGGACTTCAAAATGAGGGAATATGGAGTACCTTTGTGTGGGGCTCAAAGGGACGAATCTAAGCAAATCCAAATGGATTGAGATTGGAAGGGTGAGGGAACAGTACCCTCATTTTTTTTTTTGACTGAAAATGATCTTTTGGAGGTCCAAAAGTTTCCAATGTTGAGGAATGATCCAGGGGATCAGTAAAGTGCTCAAAATTCAAAGTGTTCAAAAGTGCTCAAAACTAGTTCCAAATCGTATATGCCATCGCCCTGAATCCAATGCAGCTTTAATTTCTCAAAACTAATATCGTATGCTCCCGATATCGCTTTTTGATCGTTTTCAAACTAAAAATTTTGTAGTTGGGTTGCAGGTATGCTGATTGTGAAGTCCATACGCTAACTAACATGGGTGACTGGGTATACTGACTGTGTTTGAAGATTCAATGATAGGATTCCAAGTGTCCAATTCATATTGGTTAAGAGATGTTGCATTTTGATTGGTTATGGTTATTATTTTTGTGGACCAATGAATGGAGGCCATGTGGGCCAATGGATGGTTGTCATGTGGCTTCCCAGTAGTGGTGAAAATTTTGGTTATTGGCCAAACAAGCCTCCAGGAGGTTCGAACACAACACCTATAGAGTGGCAGCACAATTTCTTACCGTCATTCCATGGGTGGTGCTTACAATACAGTGGCCAAGAGGCCTATTTAAACTTTTTTCCATGGATATTTGGGGGATGGGGCCGAGGTTAACCCCTGGCCCCCGGTCACCCATACCCACGAGACCACAGGTGTTACAAGTAAATTTTGGCATCACTCCAAAAACCCATATCGGTATTAATTAAGGTCTATAATACTCTAAATTAGTTGCTAAGTTCCCTAAACAAGTCATCCCATTGATTGCTTTCTTCCATGAAAGTTTCAGTGCTTAGATGCCAGTTGAAGTGTCCCATTAAGCCATCAACGAACCCCTAGACTATAGTAAGTTCTTTTCAGAGCATCTAATCCCATGTAAAGTTGCGTTGTAGAGCATCTAGACGCACCTTATAGTGTGTTGATCGACTGGGAGCGAATTTTTCATTGGATTCTAGGAATCTTCCCACCCTCTAGTGGCTTCTAGAAGTTGTTCCAACTATCAAATCATCTAATAACTTAGAGACCATGGAACCATTATACCTCGTACCCTTCTATTCGCATGAACATGGAAACAACTTCATCCATTTTTGGAAAAGCTATTCAATGATTAATTAATGTCAAACTGCCTTCATCTACTTATAAATTGAGCACTGATCATAATGCATAAGAGAGCAAGAATTTTAATTAGTAGAATTATTCTTGTGAGATCGCAGCTCTTGGAGGTATCCTTTACATGTAATGCTATGCTGTTGGAGTGATGATGTTGATGTGATCGGGATAGGACAGAAGGTGGAGCGAGTTGACATCGAATCGATCCAACTCGTTATAACTTCTCCTTCTACTTCATAATAAAGAGATTTGTTCCTTTCCTAATACATGTGTCCATGATGTTATATGTGTATTTTCAAATGCAATTGATTCAAATTTTTTAACATGAATAAGATCATAGGCCTTTATGTCATTTTTTTCTTCTATTTTCCATTGTAGGTTCCAATCAATTGAGTTTAGTTCGATTAAGAGCGACGGAAGTTACAAAAGAGAAACGAGGAGTAGCGAAAAGATCACAAGTTGGTATTCTTCTCTCATCTATTCATTTAAAGGAAAAGGTAAAATATCTCCCTTATGTTGTTCTAAGTGCGACCACCACACTTAGGGAAAACATATCTATTTGTAGGTTTGATTTCTGTAAAACAGCAGGGGTTGGGAGTGGAGTTAACCCCGGCCCAAGCCATAATTAATTTATATGCAACCATAGTCATAGGCAGGTTTCATAACCTAGGAAAACTACAACCTTACCACCATTCAAACATCAGTTGTAGAGTCAGGTTGGATTTTGTGTTTTGGCATGAAGTTTGAATGTAACCGGAGGCAAGCCATAACACAACCAAAATGCAAATATAGTTTGGGAAGAGTTTAAACTAAACCCCGAAACAACATTTTACTGCCACCCAACCAAGGTCGAAGCCACAATTAACCGTTGGCGCGGTATTTTAAACAACTTAGATCCAACAACGACAGTTGCACCATGTGGCCCCATCGTGTCTGCTCATGGGGGGGTCATTCGGAAATTAAAACTAGCGACAATTTGCACCCAATATAGCATGAATCTTGTTGGCGCAGGGTGAATTTGTTGCTCTATGATGTCGAAAATGGTGGAATTTGTAGGATGGTTAGCAGGAGAGTGTGGTTTTTAGATCAGTTAACAACAAAACTTCACCAGAGCATAAATTCTTCAGTTTTTGGCCAAATTGAGCAAAAAAAATCCTAGCTTGGGGTTTTTTATTGTTCTGGAGCCATTGGAGACATTATTTTTTCATTATGAGCATTGAAAATCCATGTAAACAAATATTTTAGCACATAATGAAAGATTCCCAACATTGGAAGTTGGACCATAAGATGTAGCCTAGGAGGGGTGAACTCCTTCATCATTTTACTGTCTTTTGTTATTTTTTATGGTTTTTCTGTCTCTATTTTTATGTTGTCAAACTGAGTTTAAACAGTTGATTTATGTTTTTTTGCAATTTGCCTAATTTCCTAAAAGACATAAAATTTAACTTGCAAATTTCGTCAAAACTTCAAGTTTTCAAATACAAATTAGACTGTTGACACTGAAATCTCAACAGATATAATAAATTAACAATAAATATTAAAAAAAAAAATTGTTCCATGAAAAAGGGCCATCAATTCCAATCCATCGAGAACCTAATTAAATGGAGGTGAAAACCAAACCATACGTTGATTTTTTTTCCCATAATTTTTCCTTATATCATTAAAAATTAGTTTAATCCGCAAATATTTATAAATCTTCATCGAGAGTATGATTTTAGAGCTTATGTAACCTACATTTGAGTAGTGATTTTTGTTTCCATTTTCTATCCTTGATAACACTTTTGGTAGCATCTTGATTATTTGTTTTGTCTCATTTTTCCAATAAATGGTACCAAACAGTGATGCAGAAAGAAAATTGAAGGATGAGTGCACTAAGTTGTCACAAGGATTTCACTGATATGCTAATAACTATTTCCAAGCACATTGTGCATGGTCATTTTGAACAAGTATCCCTTCCAAATTGAGCTTCTTAGATTGATATTTTACAAATCTAATAACATTAGTGGTGCATTTATAATGTTGGGTGCATCTCATCGTTGTTGACATGTAGTGCACATATAATTCCACTCATGGGATCCTCCTCTCGATGTCTTGTGCTTGATACGTTGAGTGTTGGCTTAGTTTGTGGCTTGGTTGCTTGGTGGACTTTGATGGCATATATAACATGAATTAGATTTGGATATTGGGCCCTGAGCCCAATAAATTTTAAATAAAAATTAAAATAACCATGTATATTAGTCTAAGAGCATAAGAATCTTGGTAAAAAGAAATCATATTTTTAACCTTAAGACCCTAATTTTCTTACAAAATTTATAAAAAATCCCATGTGCTCAAAGGGGTCAATTTGTGCTACAACACCTCACAGTTATTCAAATCTCAAGCTTTCTCTTTTCACACAAATTACAAAACAATCATGGTTAACAAAGATACTCCACCAGTCCCAAGTAAATATCCACTCCTATCTCTCTTTCCCTTTAAGCCTACAAAATTGTAGGAAATGAATATCTTTATTTATAATGTAGTCCCTTAAGATATTCCATTTCCCTTGAGGGATCAAGTGCTATTGGTAACAAAATATCAATGCTAGAAGCTCTAGGGACTCTTAGCCTTTGGAAAAGTTCACCAAAAATACCAATGAATTCAAGCACGTCAAAATTTATTTGCACATAAAATAGCGAGAATGTTTAAAATATTTTAACCGTAAAAATATTCCTTTCAATTGATTTATATAATGTATATATAGTTTTGTTATTCTTTTTAATTTTAACTACTTTATTTCTCTATAAAGTTGATATAACATTATGTTGTTTTATATGGGCATCAAAATATTTTATTTATGGTTGAGAGTGAGATTATTGATGTTTAATAATACTTTTAACAAACCAAACATGTATATTCATTTTCTTTCCATTATATACGACATTTCTTTTTAATTTACAGAATAATTTTTTTAAGCGACTCTTGTCAACTGCAAGTTGATCACAGACGAAATTACACATCTCCCTCATAATGGGTTGTAGAGAGAGCCTCTCAGCTCAATCACATACAGTCTCAACATGTCTTCAATTATCTGATTAAATCTCTCTATTTTCCTCTATGATTATGGATGATTTACTATGCTAAGGTTTAGATTTGTACCAAATCCTTTAATAATCCTATCCAAATTTTGAAGTAAACTTTGCATCTCTGTCTGCAATAATGGCTTTTGATACTTCATGAAATTTAACAATTCATTCATGTATATTTTTGCAATGTTAGTTTCCTTATAACTAATTTTTATTGGAACAATGAGAAAACTGGTAATTGTAATTGGTAATGGTTGTAGCAAATAAATAGGGTGTCTATTCTTAGTGTTCACTATTTTACATTTCATGCATTTGACAATATAATCAGTGACATCACCATGATGGGGGTGGAATAACATGGCTTGAAATATGTGGTCTGATACAGATGGGACCCTCACATATGACAAGAGGTAGACATTGGGTTGACGACAACAACAACTGGCGTTGGTGGCATACAAGTTTGAAGAGGAGTGACATTTAGTATAAATTTTGGGTGGTGGTTTGGATGCACTATTTGTTGTTTCAGGTTATGGGAGATTTTGTGGGTGGAAAAAACAACGTAGAGCATGCATAAGATGAAAACCTTTGCATGCTAATTCATCTGGTGAATACGGTCTATGTGTTTGTAGCTAGTTGGTGGGGAATGAAAAGTGGTCCTATTGGGAATCCTAGTCATACAATTTGGGATCTCGAGGAAAGATTCTATTGGTGTTTGCATTGTTACTAGTTCACCCCAGTGGGGTACGACATATTGTTGTTCAAGTTCATGGGTCAGCATCGACAGACATATTCTGACACTCTGGGTTCTGGTAAGTCCTTTCTTGTGGGTTTTTAATTTTCAACAGTCTGCCTTTTCTCACATTATGGGCATGGGTTGTTCTAGTTTTATCTCTATACCCCACCCTTCGGGTGTTGTGAATTGGGTTATAAATATTCTAGGTAACTATATGATTCTGAACACTGGGTGACTTGAGGAGGAGGTCTAGAAATTAGTGAGATACGATGGTTTATTCTATGAGGGGAGACCCTCTTTGGATTTTTGTGGCAATGTAGTCACAAGAGAGTGGTGGTCGAGTTGACACATTGTGTATGTGCATTGGGATATTTTGTGTGTTGGGATTTTTGACAATATGATTGTGTGTCTCAATTGCAAGGTTTTTTAGAGTGGACCTCAAGCTCGGGCCTAAAATGGGCTCAATTTTTAGTGGCATGCCACACCTGTAGCGAATTTTAGGTAGTGGGGATGGTCTTGAAGGGGGTTGGGACCTTATGACCAGCTGGAGGGCCATGGAGGTTGGGTGGGAGTGATAGATAATGATGGGGGTGTTTGGGTAGAGTTCAAGGTGGAAGTGGATCATGACCAGGGCCTTTCTGATGGCCAAGTCGGCCAAACACCATCCATGGATTCTTTGGACCTTCAGGTGTGGAACATCAAGACGGTGTTTGAGGCTATGAGAAACAACAACATGATGAAGGTAACGAAGTCATCACATTTATGAATAACCTACAACAGAATAAGTGGGACATCTTTGACCGCTTGGCATCAATGAGAATAAGTCAAAGATGCACTAATGATTGCCTGGATCAGGTGGATGGGCATTGTTGACAGTGTTGGATCCTGCCAACATGCAAGGGGTCTCCTTGATGAAAATTCCCAATTAGACTTAGCACCATTTGGTGTAGGAGTGCTTCTATAAATAAGGCTCGACTGCCATTTTTCTTAGAGATTTTCCTTGGTTGTGATGGTTAGCACAAGAGAATAATGTACATGTACTTTTGAATGAACAAGTGAGTATGCTTTGTAGACAGTAATGTACATGTGATTTTGAATGAACAAGTGAGTATGCTTTGTGGAATGTTTAAGATTATAATGTATCAAGGTTCTTTCATTGAAGGGGGAATAAAAGTGAGCCTTTAAAAGAAGATTAATAGTACTAATATAATAAATACACACAAGAATATATATGAAAGAATCATTAATCAACTAGTGAAATAGTTATCATAGAAGTAACAATCATTAAAACAAGTACAACACACCTTTAACAAGATAAGAACTAAAGCCACTGAAATAGTTCAATTTATTTAGTAGAGATGAAAACAACATATATCGCAGACATTCAAATAATAGTCTTGCAACATTTACGACATACACATGAAGTGTGCTAGCTCAATGAGCTTCAAGTATCAAGCGAAATTTCCAAGATAGATCGGTACAATGAACACCAGTAGATCCAATAGTGCATCATTAGAGCTACCACTTGCTCCTATAGGAGAACTATCTTCCTCTCTAATGATTAGTGGGAGGAGCCAAAGTGAAAATTCCTACTCCACGATTGAGGTAGGGTGATGTAGATCCCTAGTCCTAGAATTGCAGAAATTGGGCAAGGTCCATTGAGGTGTCCCTATGGATCATTACCTTGCTACAGGGGCCCACGATATTTATTAGCAGGAGGATCAGTTTCAGTTAGATACTAAGGATTTCATAGGAGTGTTGACAGTAGAGCAAGAGGCTCAGTAGTAGAGTCAACAACAACACATTTTTCCAAGTAGATAGTTGCAAACATAGTTGATTCAATGTTTTTTTTTAATGTTTCTTAGTTTCAGTTGTTGCAATAGCAGCAAAAAAGTGAGAGGTAGTGCTACAGTACATTCCACAGGTGTTGGATAGGGGTGGCGGAAAATCCCTTTCTTGCTAAGAGTGTGTGTTGAGAAGTGTAGCAAGAAAGTCTCAATTTGACTTTGCCTTGGTCAAATTGAGAAAATTCAAATTTCCACATCAATAGAAAACTTGGAAGTAGTTAACTGAGGTGACATGGCTCTTGTCACTCAATTAGCTCAGTAAATTCAAGTTATAGGGCTTGGAGTTCATTTAAACATGTGTTTATTATTAATTTATATAAATCTAGTTCTATTATTTCGAGTTGTACTCAGTTAAAATAGTTCTAATAGTTTATAGAACTAGTTGGAGGTTAGTTGTGCATTGGGACATCAGTCTTACTTAGAGATCATCTAGTTAACTAATCAATCAACTAAAAATATATCATGCATGAAAGGAATTCGAATTGCTCAATTTTGGTGGAGATTCCAAGGTAGTGTAACATTAATTGTATACTAGGCAAAGTGTACAGGAATTGTATGCAAGAAGGAGAATCATTCACTGGTAATTGTGCAATAAAATAGGGGGTAATTCCTATATTTTAGGAGACAATTTCCTCAGGGATTGCACAAAGAAATAGGAGGCTAGGTGTGGGCATAAAGTGGCTAAGTGTTGGCCAGAGTTTCTCATTCAGGGTGAGATTTGATTACTTTGCAGGCTGAGCTTCAATACCAAAAGATGCAATTGTAATGGAATCTTTATTCTTTTGTATTAATGCAAAAATTATTGAGGGGTTTTTCCCAGTTGGGTTCCCTTCGAAAAATATTGTGAATGTATTATTTTTCTTATTTCATTTTTGTGAATGTTGTTCTAAATTGTGAATTAATTTCCGTAGAGAAGTAGAGTAGAATTGTGTCTCTTGATTTAGATTAAAATTTCTTGAGTAGTTACAATTCTATCACCATATTTCTACAAGGGATCTAGGTATCATATCCAAGGTCGTAGCTCCACAAGACCAATGATAATATCCCTCATTGGGATCCATACATCATCAACGGTCCGAACATACATCATCAACGGGCCGAACAATATTTCCTCCCAAGTACCATCACCGTAAGTTCATGGTACTTCCTCTCTCCTTATCAAATCATCATGCATGTTTATCAAATATTCAAAAAATTATTAGGGAGAGATCCATACTTGTTCAACCAGTAGCTTCACAACCCTAATCAGTATACTTTAAATATATATATATCTTCTTATATGCTAGCACAAAACTTTGGGGTGTTTAAATATTTTGATGTTGCTTCATAATCCAAATACATATTGAAGGAAGCTTCCTTCTTCAACTTATCCAGCAGCACTAAACTCATCCTCAACACTTCTTCAAAAAATCTAAATCTTTCTCACCGCTTCATCAATAACGAAAAACAATTTATAGTGCTTTAGCTATTCTTCGATCTCAAACATCCCCATGGCCTTTACATCAAGTTATCAAATACTGGATGAGATTTACTTTTTAACCAATCTCCCTCTTAACTAGGGAGATACACATTTTCTTCATCCAAGTTTCTTCTCAACTAGGGGACATGTTCACCAATAAATTTTATTCTTTCATACACACAGGCTCTTTCTTTTGCATCATCATATCATCAGATAATTGTGCCCTTCATTCCTTTAGAAATATTATTCATTATCTTTACATGGTAACAAGGTCATAATGTTATCGAGGTCCTTATAGCTCCCTTTTTCCATTATGCTCGACATAATCATCATGTCTTTATCATCAAAGCATCTTCAACATTTTGAAGACTATGTAAGTACAAACTTTTAACAGGAAATAAAACCAAAAACACATATATGTATAGGATAATGAAGTCAATTTTATTAGCATGTCATCACAATGGGAGCATTTATAGTTATTAAAACAAGAAATCAAACTTTAAACATTCAAAACCTAAACCTAGTTAGGTTTACAATCAACGCGGGTTGCATCTTTCATACCACAACAATTTTGTTAGGGTTTTGTCACAAACCCTAGATTTCACCAAACTTAAACTTTAGATATTGCTAACTAAAAAAGTTAGCATTCAAATAATATTTTACATCTAGGGTTTCATTATCATACCCTATAATATTATATCAATTTCTGCTAGGGTTTTTTTTGTAAACCCTAGATCAAAAATCTAAAGTTATAAATACAACAACTCGTCCAAGCTAGGGTTTTTCAATCATACAAAAGCACATACAACTAGGGCTTATTCCTAGGACCTCACATAAACCATTACAAGGGTTTTTTAATAAAATCTAATTCACCAAACCCTAAAAATCTAGGGTTTTATCATATAACCTATACATCAACAACAAACCCTAGAAGGCTAGGGTTCCATAACATCAACAAAACTAAACATCAAGAGAGTACGATTTCATCATAGGTTCTAGACTTTATAAAAAAACCCTAAGTGGACTATGGTTTCATAATTAACATCAACGTACCCTAAGCATCAAAAGGCCAAAGAAAACAAAAGAATATTAATTACCCTAAGAATATTGAGCATACCTTTAGCTTCTTTTAAAAACCTTGTAGGGTTTTCTCTTTAAGGGCTCCCTTGGCAACAAAGCTAGGTTTTTCCTTTGAAGTATCCCTCTCAATCTAGCCATAATCCTCATACCTGCAATCTTCGTCCTTCCAAGGAAAAATAAGAGAGAAAGGACAATAAAGATGAAATCATATATATCAACATAATACTTATCTTTTTTAAGAAGTTTGAAGCTTCTTTATGAAGGGTTCCTCCTTACGTGCAACATTTTCTTAACAAGTACCAAAAGTATACAAGTACAAGAGTATGATGATAAACCAGGGATTTTTAGATCCAAACCCGAAAATATAAATTCTAGGGTTTTACATTCAATTCTGTACTTGCTATGGTTTTTCAATTTCTTGTTGGACTATTTATAAACCTTAGAGACAAAAACTAGGGCTATGATTTCTTAACTAGGATTTATAAGAGCTTGGATGTCAACAATTTTCAATATTACACACCCTAGAATTAAGACAATGAGCTTTCAAAACCCTAATCCAAATTAATTTAATGATTGTACATACCATAAGGACTACTTACCTTAGTCCAATATGACCACAATAAGTCTACTGCAATGATTTCTTCAAGATGCTAATACTCCAAAGATGTTGAGGTTAAGGACTTCCCATGATGTCAAGGTCTTTTCAAGAGCTACTTGTGAATTTTGGTTTTTTCTAAGATTCTTAAATCCTTATATAAATGCATAGGTCAACATCCTTCTCTTCATGGATCTCAATTATTTTCAAAGATAGCTTTGAAGTAGGTCTTTACATAGGTCTTGTCAATTTTTTATATAGCTTGGTCTTGGATATGATGGGACGATTTTAGTCCAGAAAAAATGTTCCACTTTTGTAATTTGATCACCTTTGCAGAACATTACGAAATCATATCTTCTAATATATCATTATTATGCTCATAATTTAGGTTTTTAGGCTCTTTGTAATTCAGATTCCTCCGAAGAGATGACAAAAAAGGCCTAGAGAGATCTTCTTGGTTTTTTTCTCTTGTCTAGGTCTTCGGCCAAAACATTATAGTTAACATTCTACAATTGATCCGGACTTATGCAGGAACGCAATAGAATATAGATATAAACATAAACACGGAGATGCAGAAGAAATAAAACTTCATTTCATTAATATCGAAGAACTGAAATATGCTTACATACAGAATGGAAATAAACTAGCTCAGGCGACGGTAGCTTATCTCTGAGAAGAGATGTGACGGCTACATGCCTCTTAACTGTGTTAAAATGAGGCTCAAGGGCCTTTTTATTTTTGAAAAATAAGGGAAAACCTTAAACAACCAAAAATCTAACCCAAGGAGATGGAACACCAAGATATTGTGGGCTCCGTTGCGGTTAGTTGGGCAACCAACTTATCGGGGTCGTAACTTGGTCATATTATCTTTATTTGGTGCGTATGATACCTATTTGGAAATATCCCTCCAAGTACTACATGTTTTCTGCAGACCTCTACCTATAGCTATGGGCCCGTTGCAGACCTCAAAAAAAATTCCTTTAGGGGGTCAAAACTGCTCGAGAAGTTCAAGACCCGAAAAACTGCTAAAAATAGTAAATGTTGTTATAAACAAGGAAACTAATCAAACCGACTGGAGATCTAGGTGGAATAGGTGAGTGGCCACCAATATCCACCTGGATCAGCAATATACTTCAGATTTAAACCATATGAATTAAGGAGATACATATAGTAGATTACAATTATGAATAGTATTGGGATCATCATATAAATGTTATATGTTAAAGATCTCTGAGAATGTTATATGTTAATGTATTAAAGATACTTTACAGAACTTCTCTTTATATCATAAGGAGCTCTACCTTATTTAGGTTGGTTGTCTATCTTCTTGGATCCTTAAACTCATATCTTTGTATTTCCTCTTAGTGCTTCGTCCTACAAGCCCAGCTTTTTGGCCTAATTGTAGAGGTATAGTTGTAGCCATATATGGCATTGATTTATACACAGTCCTCTTTTCTTTGAAACCCTTTTTGATCTTTAAGGCTGCCTTTTTCCTTGCCTTTTCCTTAGCTCTAATACCATGTTGGAAAATCATAAAGGCAGAATTATTTTCTTTCTTTGATAATTACTTGTGATATTATTTAATTATTATTTACCTCTTTATGTTTTCTTTTACTTTTATTCATCAAGCAACTATCAAAACAGTAAATGCATGAAGATCAAAGACACAAGATGTAGGAACAAAGCTAGGGGAAACCCCTCTTTAAGGGGAAAACTCAAAAACTCTTATCTTCTTCAAGAATCAAATCAAATGATACAACTAGGAAATTTAGGTAAAGACTGCCCTCCATCTATAGCTCCAGCCCTGCAACAAAGCCTATATTTTCCATCCATGTAACAAAGTCCATACTTTTCATACCTACAACGAAGTCTTAGTCTACCTCGCATGTGTGGCAAAGTATGACATCTTCTGAACTTTTCTAGACTTCTAATCTCCTACGCTTGGCTTTCTTTCCTTATTTTAAATATTTTTTACTTCAACTTTTCTTATGGTTTCAAATCAAATTGCATTGGTGAATCTCCTCCTAAATAGGGTCAATGCAAGGGTATTTATAATTGTTTCAATATATTCTTGAGGCTAACATGAATGGTAGGCAGGTCGACTTGATGGAGGAGGTTAAGATGACTCAATTTCATAAAAATAAATTTGTTTGTTTTATACACAATGCCCAATAAGGATCTAGACCATGATAACAGTTACATATACTCATGACTCAATCCTAGAAACCTTAAATGGATGCTTGACCTAGAAACAAAAATGATAAAGCATGAAACCCATGATTAAACATTTTTTCTTTTACAATAAATTTTTTCTTTTTTTTCTTTTTGGAAAATATATGACATCATAGAATTATGAAGACTGGTACTAGTTACATTTCTCAACTGTTAGAAAATTATATATTACAAAGCAATGCAACACATAAAATATGTGGAAAATACAAGCACACAAAACACATAAAACCAGAGAGACACAGATATACGTGGTTCACCCAGTTTGGGCTACGTCCACCCCGAACAGCCAGTCCTTCCTTTCTATTATCCAACAAAAATGAAGAGACAAAACCTACAGCAGATCCGCTATAATATCCTTTGTTCTCTCTCACAGTCTCCCGATCTATTTCCTGCTCAAAGAATACACATACCATACACAGCCGCAATACAATACCCTCATAAAAGCGAGGGGTTGCCTTCTAGGGCAAAAAACCATAAATTAAACATAACTTCTACCGTCAAATCATTTGCCTAATGAATGGCCCAGATTGACTAGAAATTACTATACTTTTACAAGGCAATTTTACATCTTTTTTTTAGCTTTGGGGGCGCTGCCCCCAAAACCCCCCACCAAGGGGGGCTCCATAAAGTCGTTGTCGCCCCCCCCTAGACCCCTCACAGCAGCGATTAATTTACGGGCGGCGTTGCCGCCCCATTTAAGGTACAGGGGTCCAATGATGTGATACAAAGTAAACAAGATAATTAGGCTCCACACCCAACATCAACATGATGTTCATCTACTATCGTATTCCTCTCAACACAACATACTCCTTAAGGAAAGTAAATTTGTACTCAATCCGAGTATGATAGGGTTTATTAGTTACAACTATTCTATTTAGCTTTGTCTATTCTCACCTTTCATTTTCTAGATTGATATCGAAGTTCAAACCAAAGGTTAAAGTAAAGAAGGTTGTGTGAAGGTAAGAGTAAACCATCCAGGCCAATAGCACAACCTTCTCAACATTTTCTGCTAAATTGATGCACATGGAACTGAGCACAATAATCCATAAAGCCATTTTTATGAATCTTCTTAAGATTTAGAGCCAACACGCCAACATCATTGACGTTGAGTGTGGAAGGCTAAGATTACTTTTTTTTGGACCAAAGAATGGATCCAACAATGTAGAGATTAGTCATTTAGCTCATGCGAGTCATGAACAAGATTCAATTCACCAATCCAAATATCTAATAGAGATTGAAGAAAAAGATCCTCATCGGTGAGTGAGGCAAAAAGCTCAAGATATTGTCAAACCATAAAGATGGTTTTTTGCTTTTTCTTACTCTTTCTTTATGAAAATTTTTACAAATATAGGCATTTTCTTTGCTGGCTTGGGGTGGGAAAAAATTATTCACCCTAGCCAATAGGAAAGCTTGGATTTTTCCCTTCCAACCAATAACATTTTTCCATGTGTTTGTACTTGCACCTAATAGAAATTTTCCCTCTTTCCTAATTGTTCACACCTTCCTCTCTAGCACGCTATACCTTTCCCCTTCCTATTGGTAAATCGAGCCTCGTCCTCTTAGGCATGGTGGGATCCTTCGCTCGTTGTTGGTTAATCGAGCCCCATCCTCTCAGGCATGGCGGGACCCTTTGCATGTTCCCTCTTTCGTTTTCCTCCCAATCTGTCTTATTCATCTATCACTGCCTCCTTTGCATGAGGTCAAGTTGTAGAGGAACAGATCGTCATTAGGCGACAGAGGAACAAAGCAATAGTCGCCAATCTCGATATGATCCAGACTACACTGTCAATGGTGAGTGAATTAGTAGACCCCAAGGTCCTGTTAAAATTTTTGTCTCCCTTATCGAGGTTACTGGAAGCTCGCGGTCGTGTAAGTAAATTTATTTTTTTGTGTTCCTGATGTGGTTTTAACTCCATACCCTCATGTTGTGTGACGCCAAGACCCAAAAAAAATGATTCTAAGGGCCATGTTATCAAGGTTGGTGCTCAAATTTTATATTAAAGGATTCATGTTTTATAAGGTCCATGTTGTTTCTAGCCAGGGTTTTGTATTTTGGGTAGGTTTACAAAGAACTAGCAAGTACCCAGATTCTGGATTCATGTAATAGCGAATTTTGGAGATTGTTTGGGCAATTTGAACTCTATTCCCATGTCCCCTATAGTAGAATTTGCCTAGGGTGATCAAAAAAGAAGGGATTAAGGCCACTGTGGGCCTAGTCTGTTCTGAAGGTTCGAGCTAAATTTTACGAAATGTTTCTTGACCTCAGGCTCTGTCCTGTAGCTTAAAGTGAAGGTCAGCGACTGAAGGACCCTAAGAGCCGAGAAAGGGCCATGTCGTTTCTAGCAAGGATTTTGTGTTTTGGGCAGGTTTGCGAAGAATTAGTAAGTACCCAGACTCTGGAGGCATGTCATACTAGAATTTGGAGATTATCTAGGCAATATGAACCCTAGTCCCCTATCCCCTGCAACAAAATATGCCCAGGGTGATCATCAAAGGAGGGATTAAGCCCACAGTGAGCCTGATCTATTCTGAAGGTCCGAGCTTAAGTTTACGAACTGCTACTTGACGTCGGGCTCTTTCATGAACCTTAAAGCGAATTTCGGCAACTAAAGTACCCCAAGGGTTGAGACTACTTCAAAAATGATGTGGAGCAAGAACAGGTGTCAAAAGGGGTCGACGACACCATGACAGGATTGTGGTGACAAAATTTCCATGTGGATGGCACCATGACAGTGATCGGTTGCGATGATATGTTGTATTGTGTGGTATTTTAAACTCTAAAGCCTTCTTCCAATATTCGACTCTATCTTCATAGGTAGGTACATATTCTGACACATTTAGTAGTACATATTCTGACACATTTAGTAGATCCATTACCTTGTTCTCTTTCAAACCATTGGATCCACACTTGTTGTAGCATTTCATGGATCACGAAAATTATTATTCAAAGGTACAATAATCCCTATCTCCATCACCGAAGGATACACCACCCATCTCTTGTAACTAGGAAATACAAGTTTTTGCAGCTCCTGTGAGTCTCATGGGCGCCTTGACTATTGTTATTGTTTCCAGTGTAACCAGGAAATACAAGTTATTTGCAGCTCTTGTGAGTCTCATGGACGCCTTGATTATCATTATTTTTTCCAGTGTTGGCATTATTTTTACAGGACAAAGAGCCTTGGGAGTAGATCACAATGTTCAAGGATGGGAGCTCAATGGACACACCGTCAGTGGTTACAGAAGATCCAAGATGGCCTTTGTTGTTGGTGATGGATTGGTTAAGCTTTATCTCCATCTCCAATTTCATATTTTCCATCCTTTGTTACAGAGAATCTACATTTTTTGATTCAATGGAATTTCTTTGAAGGCAATGGAATGGAATATAACAGAAAGAATAAATATAACCATTAGTACATTCATACCATGTTGAAGCAACCAAACATTTTCTCCACCGCATAGGTGAGATCATGGTAGGCGTTGTAAATTTTGAGGTCCATATTTCTGAGATAGGGGGATCCATCCATGCTCACTTTCACATACAAAACACGACCATAAGACCCATTCTCAGTAGGCGTTGAGTTAGCAACCAAATTGTTTTTCCTTATATATTCAATAATGATAATTTGAATTGAATACAGGAGAAAATCTTATCCATTCTTTTGGTTACCAATTCTTAGGTTAGATCTAAGGTTCACGATGCTACATTTCAAATATAATCATTTATTTATTTGTTTTAATAATTACAAATAAATGATGAGCTATTTTGTTTTTAAGATAGTAGCAACAGGCATACCTTAAAAAAATGTCATTGAAACTAGGTATTTGAAAATGGTTCTTGCAGTATATATGAATTATCTTGATCTTAAAAATGGATTGCTTAAAGATCTTTGGGTGTTTTTTGTTGTCAACAATTAGGCTTTTTCTGATGAGCTTTTATATTTTGTTCTACTTATGTCTCAGTAACACTCTATGCAATCCCATTCCATACTCTATCTATTTACTGTCTTTCCAATTCCATCAACCATATTCGACAACAGGTAGACATTAAAATATAAGTTAAACTAAAAATAAATTTTCTTGTGTAGTATGGTTATGATATTTCAGAGTGATACAACTAAACTTAACATCACATATTTTTACCTCGCCAATAATTACCTCTTCAACATAGGTTTCTATGATGTGAGAAGAGAAGTGGCTCCAAGAGAAAAGAAGAAAAACATTCCACCTACTTCCTAGTGGTTCACAAGTTGTAGAATTGCATCCTTTTCAAGAACACGAGAAGTCGTCCAGCATTTCAATCTATTCAGATTCTTGGCATGGACTTCTTTGAATCAAAATAGAATATGTATTATGACTATACCTGTAACGTATCACAAAAGGATTTGGCATAGAAATCCCAAATTTGACCTATATAGTTTTGTATTCTGCATTTGGTTTCCCATGGATGATCATTGATAAGTGATTCTTTTTTAAAACTAATTTTAGGTTATTTATTTAAAATTGTCACTTATGGTAGTTATCACTTTTAATAATGATTCCATGATTTCGTTAAATGTTTAGCATTCATAATCATGCCTTATTAACATAAGATAGAAATAAAAGAGACACCCAGTTGATAGAACCTCCAGCCACACGAGTCTCCATGAAAGAAGTGAAGATGGAGTTTCACAGAAAATATCTAGTGATCTTCATGGTCCCATTCGCAACAACTGTGATGAAGATAACCCCATGTTTAGTAGTGCGGCACTTTGTCAGAGAGAATAGAGGATGGGATCCATCTTACTTATATTTTCAAGGCTAAGCTTCTAGCAAAATCTTTCAAGTTGGAGATAATCTCTGTAAGTACTAGGGTTTATAAATATATATGCAATAGAGGTGTGGGATCATATTTAAAATTACAAAAAAAATATTTTGATTTCATTTATATTAAAGATGTTTGGAAGTTGTTTCAACCTGTAAAAATGTTTGGACATGTTTCAACCAGTTATTCACTCCACATATTTACATTGTAAACATCGTATACATTTCATGGGGGTTTGCCTATGCTTGTGCACAACAGAATGTGTTAGAGCTTAAGAGCCAAGAGGAACTGGAAAAGTGTGAACTAAGTAACCCTAGTAAATTTTACAATGGAGGGCTTGATGCAGTTGCGTTGGTCAAGGCTGGTAGCAGGTACTTTAGTACTAGAAGAGTAGATGATTTTCAAAAAGGAAACTCAAACACTTTGCACACTAGTTACAAAAAAAAAATCACTTGAAAATTCACAACAATTGAATTAAAATTAGCCTCACTTGGATTGTATTTCATTGTCCATATATTTTGTTTTATTATTCCATTCCACAATCTCCCCACTTCTCTTATTGGCGTTAGAATGTTGGATCAGCTCATCATCAATTTGAGTAAGAAAATGATTGAATTGCAAAATGTTGAAAACAGGGAGGTTGGTGGTCCCATAGACATTCATTCATTCAAAAGGGTAAATTATATAACTTGTAAACTATAAAATTTCTCATACAAAACAATGGTTTACAACCAAATTTGATTGATGGTTGACTGACATAGTGATTTTGAGGTCATTTATGTACAGGCAAACAGAAAAAAGGAAAAATCATTGATAGCAAAGTAAAACCAAGGAAAAATCATTGATAGAAAATTCAAACCATGATTTTTAGTTAGTATGGCTGAAAGCAAGTGCTTGTGATTAAAGGATCGCCCTTGAATGTCCTCTCCCTTGTGGTGCCTGACTTGTTCGGGCCAAATGTAATGTTTCTGCCATTTAAAAAAAGAAGGAAGAAAAAAAACACTAATCTGTGATTTCTATTCAGTGTAAAATTGGTGGAGCATGAATTATGGTAAAAGGAGGATAAAGGTTTTATCGATCTTCTTCCTGGGAAAGATGGACAGGCTACAGATACCACCTCCACAGCCTCACGTCTCCTATTTCCATATAGTATGCTTGCTTTTAAGACTATAATTTTTGATATATATTAATGAAAGGATCCAGTTGCTGACGAATACATATATAAGTTGTTGACTGATACATGTATATGTTTAGTTCAATTTTTGAAAATATATAAATGTTTGAGAAAGTGTTCCAGATGTTTTGATGGTTGTATGCAGTCAAATGGACTATTATTTATAGGGTACAAAGGATGGATGACAAGAATAGACGTGTCCATATAAATTGTTTATTTAAATCCATATATATATATATATATATATATATATATATATACTGCTGGTACACGACATTGACATTATTGGAATGTGGTCAAGGTGGCATTGCTGATTTGGGGGACATAAATGGCAACATACCTTCAGGTTTTTCATCCGACATTCAACACCAGATTATCAGTTGTATATAGTGTATTTTTTGCATTTCAGCACTGACATATGGATTTGGGACTGTGAGATGGAATTTCAGATTGTTGAGTATGGTCTTCTCCATAACCCATACATGTTTCCTCTCAATCTATTTTCTAAGATGTTCTCTGGAGCACAAATTTCTTCACAATTGGAAGCAAGAAGCATTGCAGTGGCACCCATTAATTGATAGTTGCTATTTGACACAAGTTGATTAGGAAAATATCTATCAAATCATTGCTTTGACAAAATTTCCTCAATAAATATATATGATTATGTTCTTCTCCTTAACTTGTTCTTCGACCCATGCTATTGAGTCTGCAAAATTTATTCTTTTGTATTCTCATTTGTTTCTTACATTTATTTATGCATTCTCATTGTCTTGTCCATTGTCGTATCTAATCTATTTTCTTCAATTTTTTGCAATAATTTTTAATAAGTTAATATCTTAACCAGTTTAGTAGTTTTTTGTTACTTACATTTACTTTTGCATTTTCATTTGTCTTGCCGATTGTAGTATCTAATCTATTTTCCTCAAATTTTTGCAATAATTTTTAATAAGTTAATATCTTAACCAGCTTAGTAGTTTTAATCAGTTTATCTAGGGAATTTAGTGGCACTAAAATTAGTTATGCACGCCCTATATTTATATAAGGTTTTCAAGAAAATATCGCACATTTCTTGGTAATTTTTTATAACCTAATTCCATATATATAAATGATATTACATAATTGATTTTCTTTGAAGGAGTAAGTTATATTTAGGTGTGAAAAACACAATTTCAATGGCATGTTATGGTTGAGACCACTTCTTTTAGCTTCATATATATCTAGAATTATATACATCAATTACATCATATGTTAATTCTCTTATATTTTGAAAATCATTCAAGTGTAATCTCTTGTATCTAGAGAGAAAAAATGATGATCATAAGGTATTTGCTATTGGTAACTATGTTGATGAGAATTCCCACAAACTGAGAAATTGATATTTGGTACATGGATCTTGTGAAAAATTATTTGATACATGAGAATTGTAATCCTTTAACATGTTTGTTGCAAACTTCTTAACAACTGCAAGAATTAAATGGACAAAATAATGTCAATGCCACAATTAAACTTGAAAGTGGGGAATTAAGATGATTTCATCTAAGATTAAAAGAGTCATGGACATGGACAAACTTAATAAACCATAAAGAAAAAAACGAAAAGAAGCTTATTCATACCTTGCAAAAGTTAAATGGTTATCTTCTTCAGATCTTGGATAGTTTAGTTGTACATTCTGCAATTCAAACACTTTTGTTACTAAATACCACTTGCACTTGCTTTGAATTTATTAGTACATAAGCTCCAGTACATAGATAAGTAACTTACTATAAAACTTGTTGTATAGAGTGGTTGTAGGGTATCTCTACCCACTATGTAATATTCTTGGCATTGTATTAATGCAATTTTTAGGGCATGTAGCAATGACAACATAAGAGAGATAAGGATTCTCTCATATTTTTTTCGCTACAAATGTGTCTATCATTAACATAATGAAGAGTTTAAATTAGAACTTGAAGCAGCAGTATGTATCAACATTGCTTACCTCTAGGTTGTCAGGAACATCCATGAAAACTTTTGAAAAGATTTTGTAAAACTACATGAAATGCTAGGAGAGAGTTTATGGAAAATAAGGATATATTGGCTAAAGTAGAGCTTGATGTTTACCTTTATATACTCTAATGTATCCCTTGTTGATTTCCATATCTCCACCATTGAGAAAGATGGTGCAACTTCAGTAACCTATATCAAAGCAATCCCATTACCCATTACCAGCTAATAATTAAAAACATGAAAATTAATAGAGAAATTAAGCAAGATACAATTTTATAAATAATAACTAAAAATTGAATTTAGGGAAACATTTTAAAACAAAGTTGATGTAATATTAATGGTTTGCTTTAAAATTATGATAAAAAATGAAAAAGATATTAAAAAATGAGAAATAACGATCACTCTTCTCATCATCATTTTTATGAATAAGATAATGTTGTTAAAGTTTTTTTTTTTTAAGTGAAAGAAAATTTGAGATCTAAATTGTTCTAATAATAAGAATATTATAACAACCATAAAATAATGTGGTTGATTATTAGTTGTTTTTGTGTTGAGTGTTTGTTATAGTAATGTTATAGGTTTATTAATAAGGATTATGGGTTGTAGTCATACTTATATAACTTAATATAAATTTGAGGGGATTTAAATCTCTCAAATTCTCACCTAGTATTAAGGAAAAAATGGCTCTTAGTATTACTTTTATGAGCTTCTTATTTTATTTTAACTTATGAAATGACTTGAGCATTGCTTGATAAATTGGCTTTACACAATGAAAAAAGATACCTTAATTTCAATGGAATTTCACACAGAGTAGCCAAATTTGGCAAGAGATGCTTGTGAGCCTAGTGTTATATTCAAATGAGCATCTCTTTCTCAAATTTTCATTTTTTCCAAATTGCTTTTCTTTCTCATTATTGGCAAGGAGCTCCATGGTTTTTTTATTTTCTCCAAGGAATGAGGGAGTTCATGAATCCATTTTGTATGCTTCTTGAGTGCAAAGGGTTTCCTTTCCTTCCATTTCTCTCTTCATATCTGTCATTTGTTGATTCTTATCCCACCTTGGTACTTTTTCCGCTTCTCAAATGTCATATAGTAAAGCTTAGGATGAGAAGGGAGAATGAAGAGGAAGGATGTCATCATTACTATGTTATTGTTTTGGGACCATTATGTTAGTGTTACTTTATGTTAGGGTAACTTTCTTTTTAAATTTAACCTCCTATTACATTCTTTAAAAGATATATAGAAACTCAAATTTTGATAATATTTCATTGTCCATGTATTTCACTTGATTCTTGTTTTCCACATTCCCTACTCCTATCGGTGTTACTTTACACCTCTAGGCAAATGCTAGTTATAAACTTATTAAAATGAAAAAAATCATAAAATTCTAACCTCTACAAATTCTGAAAATGTTAAATATATGTTTTCTTTCCAAATTTATATATAACCAACAAACAAACTACTACTAACTTAAAAACAAACATTTTATTTAATATAATTTTATTTTTAAAGTAAAATCAATATTTATGAAATTATCACTTTCATTCTCCTTTAAATTTCTGTTTTCCGCAAGGGAAAGCTGAGCCTAAATAGAAAAAGAAATAACACTATAAAGCTAATTTATAAACTTTATTATTGGTATATAAATTTAAAAATTATTTTGTTTTTGTTATTTTTATTTTTATTTTTATAAAATCTAATTTTTAGTTTAATAATATAATTTATTTACTAAATAATTTTATTTTAAATTTTAATCATATAATTAAATATTTTATTTATATGTGGTTTATTGTTATTAGAGATGAGGGACTCCATAGAACTCTGGAGAAAATTGAAGTCATAACCTCCTAATTGTAAAAGTAGTTAACAATCTCCCCCATTATAAAATAATTAACAATAAAAACTTATCAATTAAACCAACTTTCAAATTTTCAATTAAATATCATTAAAAAATAGCTAAAATCGATATTTCCTAATATTGGTTTTAAAACCTAGATACTTCTCCATGCACCTTGTCCTGTCAACGGGTTAAGGAGCTTCAACAACCTGACAGGCATAAAAGCTCTCTATTAAACTCTGGACAAGTTGCAGGTAATTAAAAGAAATTTATCAAAAAACAGTATGTGATTTAAACACATATTAAGCTTACATTAATCTGAATACATTTTTCCCTGCGGGGGGAACCACTGTGCAGGTTCCGAATGATTCAACTCATTCATTCTAAAATCGTCGTCGGTCTGAGTAGAATGAATGGAGAAATTCCTGAAAAGCATTGAAGTGACATTCATTGACCACCTATAAAAAAATATATATGCTGTGCTGTCTGATGAAAATACCGAGTCCTTTTCTATCTTTAAACGCGGACTGCCTGCATGTCCACCGCCATTAACTAATGAGCGTAGGCCAGCCTAGGTCGAGAGTATAAAAGCTCTTCAATGCCACTCGCCGAAAGCGAAAGAGACAACCGCACCCGTGACCCAACAACCTTTTCTTTTCGTCGGATTTGTCCATGCTAAGCCTTCTCTGTAATTTAAACTCATTAAACCCACTCCGTATCTTTCACGGGCTTTCCCTTTTTGCCTTCAAATTTATTCGTTCGATGTGGGCTTTTTTACATACATAAAAGAGGTACAGTAACGTTGATTTTTTTCATAATTGTGCAAACCACATTAAAAAAAAATATAAGTTCCATTTGGGATTACTTTTCTTCCCTTTTTAGAGATTCTGGTACTTCCAACATTAACTCCCAGCTTCAACTCATCCAAAATTACCTGAGATTCTTCAATTCTCAGGACTCTCATCAAGTTGGCAGCCTTGTCTCCCTAAAAGAGGTGCTGAAGCGTTTTGCCAAAGACAAAAGTCCAGGCCCTAATAAGTGTATTGTATAACTCTTTCTCTCTTTTTATGACCTCATGGGCCCGATCTTTGCAAAATGGTGGAGGAATCCAGAAGGTCAAGGAAAGTCTCGAAGGCCATTAATGCTACTTACATAGTTCTGATCCCAAAATGCTCCAAGCCCAGGACGTTTCTTGACTTCAGACCCATCTTCCTGTGTAATTTAGCTTATAAAATAATCACTGAATTTATTTGAATTTATCTCAAATAAGATTAAGCAGATTTCAGCAGAAAAGATAACTCCTAACCATTTAGGCTTTTTGGTGGATAGGCAAATACATGATCTCATTGGCATTGCTCAAGAAGCTCTTCATTCCATAAAATTAAAAAATATGGAAGCCATTAATTCTTAAAATGGACCTCAAAAAACTCTGCCTGTAGCTTGCTGCTGCTAGGGTTGTCGCTGCCATGGAGGAGCACGGCTCGCCTCGGGCCTCCTCTCCTCCCCCCCTCCTCCGCCATCGCCAAACGCAGTTGCCTTCATCTCGTTGATTGCTTCTCTGCCTAAGAAGAAGGCAGAAGCCTCGAAGTTTGTCAAAAGGTTGGAAGAAATGTCGGCGGTGTCTCTCCCACTGGATGGTCCTATTCAGGTTGCCTTGACAATGTCTGAGCGAGTGCTTGTGGGGCAGTTCGTTGACCTGTGGCCGTCTCCCAAAGCCACGAAAACCTGGGTGATAAAACACTACAAGCCATTGATTAACCAGAATGTCACCTCTTGCTTCCTGGGCAGAGGTTATTTCTTATTCGAATTCACCTCCAAAGAGGATAAGGCGTTGATCTTCAGGAATGGCCCATATTTTATGGGGCCACAAGGGTTGTAACTGAATAAGTGGACTCCGGACTTCGACCCAGCAGAGGACATTCCATCAGTTGTTCCAGTGTGGGTTAGATTGCCTAATCTCCCAATACATTGCTGGAACTGGGTCTCTTTGAAACACATAGGGGATGCGCTAGGCAAATTCAATGACAAGGCTAACAATAAAGACCAATACAACTGTGCTCGGATCTGTGTGGAGGTGGATCTTGAAGTAGGGCTATCGGAAGCTATCAAAATCAATGTCGGAAGTTGGTCTCGTATTCAGAAACTGGATTATGAACAACTTCCATTTAAGTGTCGGGGGTGTCACGAATACGGCCATTTCGCCAGAAATTGCCCAAAAAAGAGTGAGGAGGATAAGGAGAAAGAGGAAGGATGGAAGCAGGCCAAGAGTTCCAAAGATAACCCAAAGGCCTCTAATCCGACAGGACAAGGAAAGGGCAAAGGAAACCAATCCAAAGGTAACAGCGCGTCCCAGAATAATCTCCCTCCAAAATATTCAGGAAACATGTTTGGGCCCTTTGGCTCAGTTTCACAAGAAATCCCTGAAGTGGATCCGCCTCAGAGGGAGACGACGGAGATTGCAAGGACTGATGACAAGGAGTCTACTAAGGTTGCAGCGACAAAGGATTCAAGGCAGGGGGAAAGAGAAACAGAAAGATCCAAAGATAGGCACACAGTGAGTGATGTGGAAATCCAAGGCTCGGAAGAATCCGAGGAGGAAGGAGAGATAGGAGACTCAATCCACAGTCAGAAGGTCGGCAAGGGGAAGGATGTCAACCAGGGAGAAGAGAGAGAAAGAAACATACAAAGACAAAGTGTAGGGAAGCCAACCTACTTTGGAAAATTTGTTGGCTAAAACCCCAAATATGGCAAGAAACCAGGGACAAGGCTCCAAGGGAGGCACTCACTCTCATAAAAATAAATAATGAAGGTGATCTCTTGGAACTGCAGAGGTTTGGGGAGCAAGATGAAAGAAGAAGCCATGAGGAGTCTAATCATGACAGAAAACCTAGACATAATGCTTGTCCAAGAGACAAAATTGGAGGAAAATTATTTCCTTCAAAGCAGCAAATTTTTTTGGAATAAAGGCGGGACAAAGGTTGTCTCAGCCAGAGGGGCCTCAGGAGGTCTGGGCACTCTTTGGAATGCTTCCAAACTCAATATGGTAGCTGAAAAGAAAAATGTTCATTGGTTGTTCACAAATTTTCAACATCAAGAATCGAAGGAGGTTTTCAGTCTCTTCATTGTATATGTTCCGGTAAATGCAGGGGAAAAGAAAAATTGTTGGGACTCTCTGAGAGACATGGCGGATGGGGAGGAGTTGGAAAACATTCTAATTGCAAGGGATCTTAACATTTCGCTAAGCCAGGGCGAAAAGCGAGGGGGATGTATTGTGAGAGATCCGACTAGAGAGTGGGTGGAGGATCTCATTCATGATTGGGATCTTCTCGACATCAAGTCTTGTCAAGGTAAGTATACTTGGTCAAATAAATGGGTAGGCCCTAGGCATATTGCTGCTAGATTAAATAGATTTCTCATACAAAGTTCCTTCCTCCTTCTTGGCCTTGATGCGAAGATGAGTATTCTTTCTAGTAGCACTTCGGATCATAAACCCATAAAGCTGGTTCTCTCAGCCCAAAGGAATTTAGGCCCTATCCCCTTTCGATTTACTCCTCTCTGGATAAATCAAAAGGAATTCTTGGAGAGGGTAGAAGAAATATGGAATATGCCTGTCATGGGTTCCCCGTTCTTCGTTTGGGAGGAGAAGTTGAGAAGAGTGAAAATATAGAGGAGAGGAACAACCTGTTTCTGAGTTTTTATTAATAACCCTAAGAAAATAGCTCTTGAGAATCATCAAGCCTACATGGAAGAGGCAGAAATATCGAGTGAATCTTTAAAAAGGGAGGAAGAGCTACAACAAAAATTTCAGAACGCATGTAGACAGGAGGAGGAGTACTTGAGGCAAAAATCCAAAAGCCTTTGGTTGAATTCTGGAGACAGAAACACCTACTTTTTCCACAAGCAAGCCCAAGCTAGGAGAGGTTTCAATTCCATTTCAGAAATTAAGGATGAATCCCAAACTTATGGTGATTTTTCAAGCATTAAAAAGGCTTCCTTCAACCATTTTAAAAGTCTTTTCAGTGAAGAAGAGGTGAAGGGATGCAGCGAAAAGTTTCTAGATGAGATACCTTCTAAAATCACAGCTAGAATGAACCAGAAGTTGGAGGCTAAGGTTACAAGGAAAGAAATAAAGGCTGCCTTATTTGCCATGAGTCCAGATAAAGCCTCAGGCCCAGATGGGTTCACGACAAAATTTATCCAAGTTTGCTGGAATCTTGTGAAAAAATATTTACATAAAATGGCTCTAAAATCCCAAGACTGTAAGAAAATTGGGGGCATCACGAACTCTACTTTTCTAGCCCTCATTCCGAAAGAAAAGGGCGCAACTTCCTTCAATAGGTTTCGGCCCATTTCCCTGTGCAACATTGGATACAGGATCATTACAAAGGTGATTCCCAGTAGATTGAAAGGGATTCTTTCAAACCTCATTATGGAGAATCAAGGGAGCTTTGTTCAAGGAAGGAAAATCATGGACAATATAATCTTAGTCCAAGAGGTGATACACTCAAGTCTGAAGAGAAAAGAAAAAGGTATGATAATTAAGCTTGATTTTGCAAATGCATTTGATAGGGTAAGGCATACATTTATGTTCAAAGTTTTGCATAAGTTTGGTTTGGGTATGGTTTCATTAGTTGGATCAGAGCTTGCATTTCCGAGCCATGGATTGCTCCGTTGGTGAATGGGAGAGTAGCAGATTTTTTTTAAGTCTCATGAGGGCTAAGGCAAAGATGCCCGTTCTCCCCCTTGCTCTTAGTCCTCCGAGCCTCTACCTTAAGCTTTATTCTGGAAAAAATAAGATTAGATTAGGATATTTTGGGCCTTCAAATTGTGAGAGGAGTAAAAGAAATCAATCATGCCTTGTTTGCAGATGATTCCCTACTACTTGGGGCAGCTTCTGTTCACTCTGCCAAACTGTTTAAATTGGTGGTGGATGAGTTTTGTGATGCCTCGGGCAGTAGATTGAGTGTTGGGAAGTGTCACTTTTATGGCTGGAATGTGTCTCAAAGTGAGCTGAATGTTATTGCTAGATGTTGGGGCTTTCCGGTTCCAATCAATGGACATCTTTCAAGTATTTAGGGTTGCCTATCTCTCAAAAAAATCCATCAAGTAACGATTGGATTCCTCTCCTTGACAAGTTTAAAAGTAAATTGTAGGCTTGGGGGTTTTCTTGGTTGAATCTAGCAGGGAATATTGTGCTCATTAAGTCGGTCTTGAACAGTCTCCCAACCTACCAAGCTTTGCTAATGCTAGCTTCACTTGGAATTCTCATAAAAATGGAAGGCTTAATAAGAATATTTTTTTGGAAAGGTGGAAAACAATATAGAAGTAGATTGTCGCTTGTCAATTCGGACAAAGTCGCCAAGCCAATTTTAGAGGGAGGTATGAACTTCAAAGACCTGAGACTGAAAAATATAGCGTTGGAGGCCAAAATTCTCTGGAGGCAAGTTGCCCCTAAGGCTAGTTGGGCTCAACGTGTTCTTTGGAAGAAGTATTTCGCTGGGCAAAGAAATCGTTGCCTGGACAGACCTATTCAATTCACTAATGGATCACAAATCCACAAGATGTGCATGCAGGCCCACGCGCTCATACATGACAATTTGTATTGGGTCTCGGGGAATGGAAAATCAATAGACCTTTGGGAGGATCGCATAATGAGCGATGCTCCCCTTGCGGACATACATGAGCTACAGGAATTGTGTTGTTGGATGAAGAGCGCAAGTTTGGTCTCTTTGTGTGAGACATCTCATCTTGGAAAGACAAAGTCTAGTCGGAGTGGATGAAGTCGAATATGCCAAGCGATATTGAAAATGCATGGTTGGAGCTTCGGTCCAGGCTTAAAGGGAAGGCTCCAACGCATGAAGAGAAGCACGATCAGAGAGGCTGGAGTTCGAATTCCGGTGCTTATTCTGTGGCGCAAGGTTATAAAATGTTGCGAGCAATTCCTTATGCTCCACCTTGCCCAGCACTGTGGAAAGGTCTTTGGAAACAAAAATGTATTCCCAAAATCGACATGTTCAACTGCCTATTATGCCACAATCGAGTGCTTACAACAGACAATCTCAAGATGAAAGGCTTCCATGGCCCTTCCAGATGCTCACTGTGTTTGGAAAATGAAGAAAACACCCAACATATAATGCTAGATTGCAGCTTCACATTAGAAGTTTGGGATGAAACGTTGAGCCATTGGTATATGGAAATAACGCTTCCTCCCTCCATTTTCGACCTGCAGGTAAATTGGTTGCACCGTTACCCTGGACAGCTCCCAAATAAAAGTTGGTTTAATGTTGGTTGGTTGGTTTTACCAAAGCTGGTATGCTGGCAAATATGGTTGGAGCGGAATAGCAGGATTTTCCAAGGTAAAATGCATAACGCAAAGGTGATTGTGACTAAGATAAAAAACAATCTCAAATAATTTCTGGGTGAGCATGTGAGGAATCTCACTGATAAAAACCTCTCCCCTCATGAGGTGGAGTGGAGTGGATTGTTGGGATTACAACTCCTCAATGCAGATTTTCAGGAGGAAAAGAAAAAATATTGGTAGATTAGAATGACTGAAGAGAACTTCTGCAATTGGAATAAGGAAATGGCTTGCTACTCTTTGTTCTTCGATGGGGCGACAAAAGGTAATCCGGGGAATGTAGGTGTTGGTGGAGTCATCAAGAATATGGAGGGCCAAATTGAGCACAGGTATGCTTGGGGTCTAGGTCAAGACACCAATACCCAAGCAGAGGCGATGGCATTGTTGCAAGGTCTCAAGGTATTGCAAAAGGTGGGCATCAAGGAAGCAAAGGTCATTGGCGATTCTCAGACTCTCATAAAAATGCTAGTGGAAAATTCAAGTCTGAAGGATCTTCGGTAAACTAGATTGATGGCGAGAATTAAAAAGCTTGCTAGCTCCTTTCAAAAGCTAAGCTTCTTCCATGTTTTGTGGAACAACAACAAAGAGGCTAATGCGGAAGCTAATAGAGTTGCTCTTCTTCCTGTGGGCAGTCTATTATGGGATGGGGAGGAAAATTGGGATCCAATTCCGTAGTAGTGTTGTTATGTTTTATTGTCTATTGCTTCAACAGTTTGTATGTGTCTTTAAGTTAGGGTAAATCTCGTCGTTAATGTGGATTTTAATACCAAAACATAACCATTTCTGTTAAAAAAAAAAAAATGAACCTCGATCAGGCTTTCAACAAAGTAAACTGGACTTTGCTTAGATTGGTCCTATTACAGATTAGATTGGGTCTGGAGGTCACCAATTGGATTATGGGTTGTGTGACCTCAACTAACTTCTCCATTTTGATCAATGATTCCCCAATTAACAACTTTTCTAGCTCTCGAGGACTTAGACATATGCGTCCAGTGTCTCCTCTTATGTTTCCGCTTATGATGGAAGGCTTAAGTCTACTTTTGCTTAAAGAAAAACAAGAAGGAAATATCAAAGGCATAAATATCCCATATAAAAGTTTTATCACCGACCTTTTGTTTGTGGACGATGTTCTCTTAATGGGGGCTAGCAATGCCTCAGAATGGCAGGTATTCCATAGGGTCATTAACTTATTTTGTTAGATCAGTAGGATGGAAATCAATGCAAATAAATCTTCGTTTCATCACAAAGTTCTCAGGTTTGAGACCCTCTCGTCCATCTAGTCCTTTTTTCCATTCCAAATGGAAGCTATGGAAAATGGCTTTAAGTACTTAGGCTTTTTCCTAAAGCCAAATTGTTATCATAAAAAAGACTAGATGTGGTTGCTCAGGAAAGTTGAACACAAATTAAACTTGTGGTGAGCCTACAAATGGCTTTCCAAGGGAAGAATGATTTTAGTTAAATCAAAGTTGGAAAATATCTCAGTTTTCTAGTTGTCTATTACCAAGATTCTCATATTAATACTAAACAATAACAGGCAAAAGATGTCCAACTTCCCGTGTGGACTGGTAAAACAATAAGGAAAGGATTCACCTAGCCAACTAGGCCTCTTTGTCCAAACCAAAAAATCTTAGTGGGTGGAGTTTCTAAAAGCTTTAGCTCTGAAAAATATGTGGAGAGGCACGTTCGGTGGGGGCACTTGGAGGGTCATTAAGGAGAAGTTTCTAAAAACATTTCCAGTGGTGGAATGGCTTAGAGGAGCAAAAAAAAACCTATTAACAGTGGTTCCATTGTTTGGAAGGCCTTTCTTGACTCTTCTCCCTTCGGAGACAAAAAACAGGTGATTCCGGGAAAGAATCCTTTTATAGGTGGTGGCCAAGTCTATAAATTATTTTCAGATTTGATTCAATGCTTGAACTCCAATGTTTATTTCTACCTTTATAATGTAAAAAGACTGGACTCTTCTATTTCCTCAAAGAGTTAGTGGTTGACTTCAATTGAGTTGGGACTAGTTGGAACATTAGTTGTGGAATGGAACTCGTTCGTAAAGGAGTTAAATATCAACGAGGTTTTTTTAAACAATTCCAAGTATTTTCTAGTCTGGAGTTGGAACACCTCCTCGTGTAAGGTGAAACCAAGTCTTGCTATGAAGCAATTGCTCATTTTGTAGTGATTCAAGACTCCAATTGGTGGAACAAATTTATTTGGAAATGAAGTATTCCCATTAAAATAAAATGCTTCTCATGGCTTCTCCTTCACAACAAAATTCTAACCTGGGAAAATCTGCAAAAAAGAGGTTTTGTTGGGCCTAACCTATGTTGTTTGTGCAAGCAACAAGAAGAAACGATAGACCATCTTCTATTTCCCTGAAAATTTGGCAAGTTGTGATTTTGGTCCTGGACATTAGAGAGCATTTTGAATATACGACTTTTTAGGAATTTTTATATCACTAGGTGGGATAGTTTAAAAATCTTCATCCTCTCCCTATCTTTGTTGCATGGGGCATATGGTTACTCAGGAACAAGGTCATTTTCAAAAATGATTGTATTTGCATTTTTTAACAATAATCCAAGATCGTGTCCCTATTCAAGGAATACATCTCAAATCAAAATGAAAAAAATATGAGAGGGATACAATTCCCTCTCATCTCACAGGATCACCCATTTGAGTTTTTTTTATGGAGTTGCACAAGGAAACAAAAGTGGGGGGGAGGGGGAGGGGATGATAAAACTAATAGGAAAAAAATCTGTGATTTTCAGAATTGGCCTAAGAAATGGAACAAACACAAAAGGAGAACTAATTGTTGTTTGGACTCTTATGTTTCTAGCTAAGCTAAAAAAATATAAAATGCATTCAAATTCTTAGTGACTCCAAATGTGTAATAAAATGGAACAAACAATAAAGGAGAACTAATTGTTGTTTGGACTCTTATGTTTCTAGCTAAGCTAAAAAATATAAAATGCATTGAAATTCTTGGTGACTCCAAATATGTAATAAACTGGTTGGCAGGGAATTCCCAGTTGGAGATGCTAAACCTTGCAACTTGGAAAAGAAGAATATAAGAGATAAAGAATCACTTCCAAGAAATGAGTTTCCACCATATTTGTAGGGAGTTCAACACTACTACTCATTGGGTTTCTAAAAACGCTCTAACATTGGATCTTGATCATATTCATTATGAAGAACTTGATGGCGTCTCAGTTCGAAGTGTACACTTGCTTCCAACACACTAGATGTTTCCTTTGATCTCTCTAGCATCTTAGAAAGACAGTTACATACTATTGTTTCAGCTTACTATTGTACGGATAAAGAAGATGAGATTCTATTATTCTAATTTCCAGTTTTTTTTTAAACACTTTGTGTATTTATCACCTTTATTTTATCAATTTTGTTACTGCATAAATCAATTTGATTTTAATCTTATTCTAGGTTTTTATAGATCCAATTAACAACATATTTACTACAATCAAACATGAGTGTTTTTATCAGTACTACTCTTTCTATCAGTGATTTTGAAGGGTATAAAAAACTCAATCTTATCTCCTTAACCATGTACTTTTTAATACAATTTTCACTTTAAAAAAATTAGTTAATTTATGTAGATTTAATTTCATTAAGTTGGAAGTGACATAATACAAAATATGGAAAAGTGTATAAGAGGTGGAGTATGCTAAGCTCTAATAGCTAGGCACTATTTTTGCTAGAGATGCCCCTACTCTTTTGCATCGTTTCCCAATCACAATAACAAGAAAGTGGGCTGATCACCTACGAGTTCGTGCTTGAGTTTCAATAATTAACTTTTAGAAACATCAGGTAAAAATAGGAAAATAAATCTCCTAACAGTTCGTGCTTGAGTTTCAATAATTAACTTTTAGAAACATCGGGTAAAAATAGGAAAATAAATCTCCCATAAAAAATATTTACAATCAATAAAAGACACTAAATATTTTCAGTATTACAACCTGTAACCTATTTACAATCTAGCCATTAATGCTCCAGAGTGTATATTATGTGCCGGACATTTTCATTTTTTATTTAGCGTACCAACATTTATCATCATAACCTCAAAGTCTCGAACATTTATCATCACAACTTTTTTTTACCAGTGATTATCATAAAATGGTGTCAGAAGCAATGTTTTTCCATATCTTCTCCGAAAAATAATTTGTATTTGATGAGGCAATCCACCACATCAATTAGAATTTATTTTCGAGATTGCACAAGAACATTGATAGGACCAGCTAGACAGCAATCATTGGTGCGCTGTATAGCCACTGAATAAAATTTATGGAGATGTAAATGAGACTCTGCAAAAGATGGGAAACATGTGTACGCTGTTCTTCTTCTGCAGCTATGACCAATTTGGTCCATCTGTATTATTATTGGGTGAAAATCCTCAACCAAACGTAAAGGAATAGGAGTGAGCTTGGTTTAGCAGATGCTCAAACCATATGAATGGGTAAGTTGAGAATCAAACCTCAAGGAATGTAAATTTTCAAACGATTTACTATTGGATTATAACTGGACGGACTTTCAAAATAAAGGGCTTTAAAGGAAAACAAGGAGGCGTTTAATATATATATATATAAAAGATGGGGTTTAATATATATATAGTTTTTAAGATAAACTAGATGGGTTTTATATATATAAGTTTTTAAAGATACACAAGGGGAAGGGTTTAAGAGATTTATATATTTATAGTTTTAAAAGATAAATCAGATGGGGTTTAAGAGATGTATATATAGTAAAAAAACTGCTTTCTGTAATAATCACATATAATTATGAATTGTCGATCCGTTTCCAATCAACGACTCGTTTCGAACCAACCAATATGGTTCATGAAGATGAACCACACTGGTTGGTTCGAAACGCGTCAACAATTCATGATTATATGTGATTATTATGGAAAGCATTTTTTTACAAATTATGGATCAAAGAAGCCAAATTCCAAAAAAGATGTATATAGATGTAGTTTTTAAAAATAAACAAAGAGAGGTTTAAGAGGTATATATATGTAGTTTTTAAGATACACTTAAGGTTAATTTTTTTTTTGTAAGTTGGTTTAATCTATTAATATGGAACAAAATATACAGAGCGAGATTCACAAAAATATCCAACTCCGGAGGGAAGCATAATAAAAAAAACATAGTATAGGCCGCCCAGAACCGGGAAACTGACCCAAAAAGCGTTGCCCTTAAATGGGAACCAGCATATAGAAAATGTCCCAAAAAACTGAATTTGAAGAAGAAACTGTTATTGCTAAGATTAATACATTCAACGTGTCCTAACTTGCAGCAATTCATTGACAAAAATCACAAAAAAAGAGGAAGAAGACCTGTCATCAGGCTAGTTGTAGTCATCCTCCATGTCGTCCTCATCTCTTTTGGAATGCTGGGCTGAGTTCTCAGAAGAGGAGGGAGAGCTTGTATTCTTCAAATCCTTATCCACGAGCGCTGAGCTGCCGCTGCTTGTGTCTGCACTGCTAGAAGTCTGCGAGCGAGATTTAACTGAGAGAACTGCAGATTTTCTGGTAACCGAAGGAGGCATAACATAAATGGTAGACTTCCTTCTGCATTTTCTGGAACCAAAGGCAAAGTCACTAGACTGCTCCTCCTGAAAAACTACCGAAATTGTCACTGTGACTCGCGGCTTATCCATGGTCCTGTTGAAGAGGAAGCAGGCTTCATTGCTAGCCGAAGGCTGGTAGGTGCAGTCGTCATGGATAGAATGGGGCGGACGAGAGCCATCACCACCACTTCCACCACACCATCCCCCCTCCTTTCCACTGCCACCCCTTCTGCACCTCATATTTGCATTTTTTAACAATAATCCGAGATCGTGTCCCTATTCAAGGAATACATCTCAAATCAAAATGAAAAAAAACATGAGAAGGATACAATTCCCTCTCATGTCACAGGATCACCCATTTGGGTTTTTTTTATGGAGTTGCACAAGGAAACAAAAGTGGGGGGAGGGGGAGGGGATGATAAAACTAATAGGAAACAAATCTGTGATTTTCAAAATTCGCTTAAGAAATGGAACAAACACGAAAGGATAACTAATTGTTGTTTGGACTCTTATGTTTCTAGCTAAGCTAAAAAAATTATAAAATGCATTCAAATTCTTAGTGACTCCAAATGTGTAATAAAATGGAACAAACAATAAAGGAGAACTAATTGTTGTTTGGACTCTTATGTTTCTAACTAAGCTAAAAATTATAAAATGCATTCAAATTATTGGTGACTCCAAATGTGTAATAAACTGGTTAGCAGGTAATTCCCCGTTGGAGATGCTCAACCTTGCAACTTAGAAAAGAAGAATATAAAAGACAAAGAATCACTTCCAAGAAATGAGTTTCCACCATATTTATAGGGAGTTCAACACTACTACTCATTGGGTTTTTAAAAACGCTCTAACATTGGATCTTGATCATATTCATTATGAAGTGCTTGATGGTGTCACAGTTCAAAGTGTACACTTGCTTCCAACACACTAGATGTTTCATTTGATCTCTCTAGCATCTTAGAAAGACAGTTACATACTATTGTTTCAGCTTTCCTGCTCAACGGATAAAGAAGATGAGATTCTATTATTCTCATTTCCAGTTGTTTTTTAAACACTTCAAGTGTATTTATCACCTTTATTTTATCAATTTTGTTACTGCATAAATCAATTTGATTTTAATCTTATTCCAGATTTTTATAAATCCAATTAACATCAACATGAGTTTTTTTATCAGTACTACTCTTTCTATCAGCTATTTTGATGGGTATAGAAAACTCAATCTTATCTCCTTAACTATGTACTTTTTAATACAATTTTCACTTTAAAAAAACTAGTTAATTTGTGTAGATTTAATTTCCTTAAGTTTGAAGTGACATAATACAAAATATGGAAAACTGTATAAGAGGTGGAGTATGCTAAGCTCTAATAGCTAGGCACTATGTTTGCTAGAGATGCCCCTACTCTTTTGCATCGTTTCCCAATCACAATAACAAGAAAGTGGGCTGATCACCAACCAGTTCGTGCTTGAGTTTCAATAATTAACTTTTAGAAACATCAGGTAAAAATAGGAAAATAAATCTCCGGTTCGTGCTTGAGTTTCAATAATTAACTTTTTAGAAACATCGGGTAAAAATAGGAAAATAAATCTCCCATAAAAAATATTTACAATCAATAAAAGACACTAAATATTTTCAGTATTACAACCTGTAACGTTTTTCCATATCTTCTCCGAAAAATAATTTGTATTTGATGAGGCAATCCACCACATCAATTAGAATTTATTTTCGAGATTGCATAAGAACGTTGATAGGACCAGCTAGACCGCAATCATTGGTGCGCTGTATAGCCACTGAATAAAATTTATGGAGATGTAAATGAGACTCTGCAAAAGATGGAAACAAGTGTACGCTGTTCTTCTTCTGCAGCTATGACCAATTTGGTCCATCTGTATAGAGGCATATTCCACTTTCAGAAACATATTATTGGGTGAAAATCTTCAACCAAACATAAAGGAATAGGAGTGAGCTTGCTCTAGCAGATGCTCAAACCATATGAATGGGTAAGTTGAGAATCAAACCTCAAGGAATGTAAATTTTCAAACGATTTACTATTGGATTATAACTGGATGGACTTTCAAAATAAAGGGCTTTAAAGGAAAATAAGGAGGCATGTAATATATATATATATATATATATATATATATATATATATATATATAAGAGATGGTGTTTAATATATATATATATATATATAAGAGATGGGGTTTAATATATATATATAGTTTTTAAAGATAAACTAAATGGGTTTTATATATATAAGTTTTTAAAGATAAATAAGGGGAGGGGTTTAAGAGATTTATATATTTATAGTTTTAAAAGATAAATTAGATGGGGTTTAAGAGATGTATATATAGTAAAAAAACTACTTTCTGTAATAATCACATATAGTCATGAATTGTCGATCTCATGTTTCCAACCAACGATTAGTTTCGAACCAACCAATGTGGTTCATCTTCATCCTGTAATAATCACATATAATCATGAATTGTCGATCTGTTTCGAACCAACCAGTATGGTTCATCTTCCGGACAAGATGAAGATGAACCACACTGGTTGGTTCGAAACGCATCAATAATTCATGATTATATGTGATAAAGTAGTTTTTTACAAATTATGGATCAAAGAAGCCAAATTCCAAGAAAGATGTATATATATGTAGTTTTTAAAAATAAACAAAGAGAGGTTTAAGAGAGGTATATATATGTAGTTTTTAAGATACACTTAAGGTTAATTTTTTTTTCTAAGTTGGTTTAATATATTAATATGGAACATAATATACAGAGCGAGATTCACAAAACTATCCAACTCCGGAGGGAAGCATAATAAAAAAACATAGTCTAGGCCGCCCAGAACTGAGAAACCGACCCAAAAAGCGCTGCCCTTAAACGGAAAACCAGTGTATAGAAAGTGTCCCAAAAAACTGAATTTGAAGAAGAAACTATTACTGCTAAGATTAATACATTCAACGTGTCCTAACTTGCAGCAATTCATTGACAAAAATCACAAAAAAAGAGGAAGAAGACCTGTCATCAGGCTAGCTGTCAATATGGGGAGGAATCTCTTCCATAATTGGGCAGTTGTAGTCATCCTCCATGTCGTCCTCATCTTTGTTGGAATGTTGGGCTGAGTTCTCAGAAGAGGAGGGAGAGCTTGTATTCTTCAAATCCTTATCCACGAGCGCTGAGCTGCCACTGCCTGTGCCTGCGCTGCTAGAAGTCTGCGAGCGAGATTTAACTGGGAGAGCTGCAGATTTTCTGGTAACCGAAGGAGGCATAACAGAAATGGTAGACTTCCTTCTGCATTTTCTGGAACCAAAGGCGAAGTCACTAGACTGCTCCTCCTGAAAAACTACCGAAATTGTCGCTGTGACTCGCGGCTTATCCATGGTGTTGTTGAAGAGGAAGTGGCTTACTGCCTGGTGCCTGGTAGGTGCAACAGGATGTAATGGGGGGGACGAGAGCCATCGCCACCACTTCCACCACGCCCCCCCCCCCCCCCCCCCTTCCATTGCCACCCCTTTTGCACCTCATACGGTGCCGATGCGGCATTCTTTACTTGCTGAAGGCGGAGAGAGACCGCCGAGAGTCTGAGCTAGGAGACAGAGACGCAGAGTGAGATGAGAGGGAAGCAGAGCGGGTGGACGAAGAGGGCTGAGCAAAGAGCTGAGACGAATTTCGAGTGGTGATGACTGGCGAAGACGGAGAATGGAAGCTATGAAGAGCCAAAAGACTAGCTTCGCTGCGAGGAGATGGAGTGCCTGCTACTCTAGTGGACTGGGAGGCAAAACGGAGACAAAAGTGAAGTGGCGGACTGGAGCTTAGAAGCCGAGGCAGATTGAAGGCTAAGGCAAAGGAATGAGAACAGGGGGACGCGTCTCCATTGAATGCGTCAAGTAGGCAGAGTAAATGTTGAGCAAGTGAATGTGGAGTGCAAAACGCGTTACCTCGAGAGCCTTTAAGGTGGAGGTACTGCGACTTGATCAGGCAGGTGGCCTGGCTAGATGTCGCCATCGAGGCCCGCCACCATCAAACCATTAACAATCACCCACATCCGAGCCACTTAATGTTAATTTTACTGTGAATGGGAAAATGATTTATTTTAAACATTTGAGTAATTAGTTCCAATATTTTTTTCACATAAAATTGTTTAAAAGTTTATAAAAAACATAAAATTATAGATTTTAATAGTATATAATAATTTGTTAGTTAGTGTAAGTTTTAAGTTTACATAAATCGAGACTAAATGGAAGTTATAAAATTATATAAAGTTCTAGGTTTGAATATTATAAAACAATTTGTTATTTAACGTTATTTAATTTTTGAATTTATAAAAATTTAAATTTAAATGGAAATTATAAAAATAAAATTATTATTTTTAAATATGAATTGTGCTAATTTGTGGAAGTGTCCAATGTTTTAGGCAATCACTCTGTTCATCATCAAGGACTTAATGTTCAATGTTTGGGGTGGTCATTCAACCCATCATCACCAACTTTTAAGTATTTGATTAGGTCACTCAACCCATCATCACATACTCTTAAGTCTTTAATAATGGGTAGAGTAACCTCTAGAAACATTGAACTTTTCATGCAAATTTACTCTATCTACATCTAAAATAACATTACATTATATATAATTCTGAAAAACGTACATGTACTTGTAAAATTTTGAAAAAATTAGAAAAGACATACAATAAAATAAGAATTATTCAAAAAAATCATGCATAGTATTTATCTTAAATAATTAAAATGAACAATTTTTATTCTTCCCACATCACCAGAAATCAATTCTGGTAAATAACATAATAAACTTTATTATAACAACTTCAAACCTTACCTTAAATAAACCATAAAATTATAATATATATATTACTAAAATTTTGAAACAATAGGAAATAAAATATATTATAATCTAAAAATAAAATTTGTAATTATTGATAATGTATTTTAACTAAATTTTATATATTAAAACCTACTTAATATTTAAATTATTTAAATGGCTCTGTAATTATTAAATATAGAGAAGCATTGCTCTGTAATCATTAAATATAGAGAAACTGTACATTTTAAAATAGACATATTTATCTCTAAATTATATAGAAAAGGTACAACGCAGATAAGCTTATAATAGAACATCGTTGTCTCGATTATATACAACAACTGCAATCAAGATAAGCTCAAGTTCTTAAATAAACCCGTATAACATATAACGACGGTCAGTATGGATACGATCACATGCCTTATCCCAACGGTTACAAATTTTCCACTTCTGGACAGCGGAAACAGCGGTCGGTATGGATACGACCATATAGCTTACCCAACGGTTGCAAATTTTCAAATTAGCCCATATGATTTTGGTACAATGTACCGCAAACCATATCTCTGATTTATTTCGCGTAGTCTAAAAAGGTAGCGTTTTCACTCAGAATTCGGCAATGATTTTCAGAAAATTTGGTAAAGATTTGCCCAGAATCTCGTTTACAGTTGTTAAACTTTAGTATTTTGAGTGTTTTAAAGGTTTTTGATAGCGCTGAATCCATCTCCAGCATCAAAAATGGATTCTAAACTCTCCAAGTACCTGATTTTTTGAGTTTTAGTTGACCGGATTCAGACAATTTTCTGCCGTCTGGGCTATTTCACGGCCTCCATAGACAACTCCGTTTTATTTTATTTTTGTCTAAACATTTTGCATAAACATGTTATGTTTTAGAATTTGAATTGAGATTTGTTAAATTTTGTTTGTCAAATCTTAATTTTTGTTATTTAAAATGGTTTTTAATGTATATATAAATTTAGTATTCTGAAAAATCTCAGAGTAATTAGATTGTAGAAAATTTACAAGCTTGTTGTTTAAAAAAAGTTTTTGATTATATATATGAATTCAATATCCTAAAAAACACTGAAATATTTGGATTATAGAGAATTTACAACTCAAACTTGTAGTTCTAAAAAATCTCAAAAAAAATTAAAAAAAAATAAATTATTTTCTTCTTTTCAATCTCCAAATTAATCCAAAATTTTTAAAATTTTTAATATATATATATATATATATATATATATTATTCAAATAACCCAAAAAAAAATTCCATTATATTCCGAATTTCTTCACTTCTTTTCTCCAAATTGATTCAAAACTTTTAAAATTTAATATATATATATTAAATTCAAATTAACCGAAAAAGGTTCCATTTTCATCATGTTTTCTTCATTTCTTTTCTGAAATCAAAAGAAGACATGCCCATGCCATCAACATTCACCTGACAACTTTAAAATCGAGAGGAATCTATTAAATTCAAAATTAGTCCAAAAAAAGGACTCTGACATATCTGTAATGAAACTTACAAAAGATAAAAACCATATGACTCGTCAAAGGGGTCCAAGGACGGTGCAGATTGCAGAAATCTTCAAGTCGGTCCCCACTGCACACGCCATTATTAGCTCGTAGTATATTATAAGCGTGGCAGACAAATGTCACTGCCAGTCTTTTTCTAATGGGGATTGGAAAGATTGTTACTGTTAGACCACGTTAAAGTTCAATTCTTTGTGTTTATTTTGGCTGGGATTCGAACTGTGGTTCAACAGAAAGTTTGTTGGCGTCTCTTTCGAGGCGTTCCTAGGTTTAATCTTTAATGCTGTAGTTTTAAGGAAATAATAATAATAATAATTGAGGCCTGATAGTGAGAGTTAGGTGGTAGTGGGGATTGGTAGCTTTAAATTGATTTAAAAAATAAGCACCCATTGCCACAGTGGGGAGAGTGGAAATCTGTTGAGATCAAGAAAGCAGGTAACAGTTCCATCGAACCACCTTCCAGGGTTGCCAAAGTTTCTGGGAGTGTGGAGGTGTTACTATCAAGTGAAATTTTTTGGAAGTTTTTTTTTGGATTTTTCTGGTTTAATTTTTCTAAAATTTAATAGGAATTTATTTAAATCACAAGTTTGATAAATAATTTTTACACAATCAAAGTAAAGTATCCGATAGATTTTTCAGGAAGTTGAATCCATATATATAATCAAAAAACCAATTTAAATAATAATGCTAACACCTTACTTATAAACTAAAACTCAAACTCAGTTAAATTAGCAGAATTCTTTTGGTAATAATCACATGAAATAAAACGAGGTCGACGCGTTTCGAACCAACCAGTGTGGTTCATCATCAGAACTATGTGAGAGATCAGATCAATCATCAGAATCTAAGCAGGTAGAATTTTTTGGAATGTGAAGTTGTTGCTATCAGAAGCCACAATCCAAACAAACGTAGAAGTGAAGAAAGTTCAACGCCTCATGATGGTTTCAGAGTAAAGAACTCATCCATCATTGTGATAAAGATGCCCTTGGAGCTGCTATTAAGTAACAAATCGGTATCATGCATTTCTTTCAGCACTTTATATCATTAGAACCCATAATTCTGCATGTGTTTTACCCAGACAGCCATCTTGTCAAAGAGCTGTTGATAAATAAAAATTAATTAAAAATATTTTTTTTGTTTACACATTTAACCATGGTGTTCAACTATAGCTCCATTAAACTATAACTTAACATGCACTGGATTATAAAAACCATGAAATTTTATTTCACCAGATTTAGATGACCCACAAAGATAGATTTTAATTCTAGTCAACGCCCAAACAACTCCATTTATAAAAGTTGCACTTAGACCTAAGTAATGGGTAATTGTCATGCAAACTCTGAGTGAGTACCTTGCCCTAAAATGTATAACAATAGAATAACAGTAATAATGATTTTGATTTGATTTTGAGTATTTTTATTTTCATATTAAGGTTTTGATTTGATTTTGAGTATTTTTATTTTAATATTAAGGTGAATAGTAGCAATTTTGATCTTCCAAAATGTATAACAATAAAATAACAGTAACAGTGATTTGATTTTGAGTATTTTTATTTTAATATTAGGGTGAATAGTACCAATTGTGATTTCCAAAATTACTGATTAGATCCTAAATCTTACCAGTATCAAACATATAACCATAAAAGATATTATATATATATAAATAATTAAATCTAGCCCATATCAAAATATAACAATAAAAAATATATAAAAAGAATTCCCCAGAAATGCTTCCAATTTCAATTACCTGTATACACTTTGCTATAACATTTATGAATGTGACAATATGCTTACACTTAAATTCCAATTCCAATGACTTCTACACACTTGGCTCTAACATTTAATCTAACAAAGAATGCTTAACACTAGGAAGACATTGAATTCATACAAATCCAACTGTAGGCTAAGCATTTAATATTATATGTTATGTGGACTGTTTAGCTTCAGTGGCAGCGGCTGCTGGTAGGATTTATATGCCATTTTGGGAATCATACACCATGATTTTGAGAGTAAGCTAATGCTTGCAATTTGTATTATGTGGATGTGGCTTTTGATAGGATTTGGAGTTCATTTTGAGAATTAAATTTTTTTATTGTTGAATTTAACTACTTTTACCGTTTGTATGTTTGTATTATTTGGATGTAGCTTTTTGATAGGATTTGGAGATCATTTTGAGAATTACATTTTTTATTGTTGTGTTTGTATTATGTGAATGTGGCTTTCGATAGAATTTGGAGGTCATTTTGAGAATTACATTTTTTTTATTTTTGACTACTGTTTGGAGAAACAGTAGGTTGATGTAACACACATTAAATGTTGCATGCGGTGATTATAAGTTGGATATGAAAAATAGCCAACTTAAGTATGTTATTAAATACTGTGTGAAGCTGTTTATAAGTGTACTTGAATTTGAAGATAATCTCTTAATCATAGAATTAAATGTTGAGTGAGGTGGCTTATAAATCATTGTATCTGAATTGTGTTTCAGATTCAACAACTTATAAATCACTGAATTTAATGTTGCATTACAGGGTGGTTATTGATCATCTTAAGAGCAGATGCACTGGTGGCTTCACTTTTGAATGTGAGTTATATAATTATTCTCTATCATAAAGAAGCTTTTTCAAGCTTTCACTTTTGGTAAACATATAAATATCACTTCATATCTAAGTTGAGCCACTCACAGAAGATGCCATCATGATCCTACTTATACTGCCAGACTATTATATGTACTGACACTTGTTACAAACATTATTATTACAACAGTGATATTTTTAGACAGATCTGAAACTTGAGACAAAATCAATCATGTCCTCACTTGACCGTTCCAGCACAAAGCTATGAAATTCACATCACATTCAGTAGTTCGTAAGTTAAGGTTAGGAATTTGAAAGAAAAATATAAAGATCGTTTATTTTGACCTATAACATCCAAATAAGTTATCAGGGCACTTTCAAATCAAAGCCACGCAAGCAAGTACACCTAGTCTTATTTTTATGCCCTTTCAAGTTGATTTGAGATCCTGGTGGTTAAACTTTACTTGGGTAAAATACTGTACAACTACCCATGATAATAAAAAACTAAGGTACCTTTGTCTTATTTTTATGTCCTTTAAAGTTGATTTGAGATTCTGGTGTTCCAGGGGATGGAATGACCACAACAATCCATCCCAAATTTGGTGGTTAAACTTTAACAAAAAACTAAGGTACCTTTGTCTTATTTTTATGTCCTTTAAAGTTGATTGAGATTCTGGTGTTCCAGGGGATGGAATGACCACAACAATCCATCCCAAATTTGGTGGTTAAACTTTAAAAAAAATTTAGGTGTTAGCTTGATACAGAGTCATAAAATCTTAGAGCCTCTTATTCAAAAGTCTTCTATTACTAGAACCTTCAAAAACTATTATTTTGGCTATGGATTCCATACACACTCTTTCATGCATGTAAATTACTTGAATAGTTGAATAGTATTTATGGCCCGATGTAGATGCAAGTACGCCAGAAAAATAATGGAAGAGCAACATTGACACTACAAACTTGCACAGAATTTAAATTTATATGCGAGGTGACTGCCAATTCGCAACCCTGGTCACAGACAGCACTGACTCACAACTTGGCTAGACATCTAACTACAATCTGTATTACGCAAAAATGGGATTTTATCAGCATTCATCAAAACTGAATAGGATAACACATGAAACTTATATGTTGAAATAGATCCTTATGGATAAACAATAGCTGCAAACACAGGCTTCAGCAAAATTCCTCCACAAAGTTTCTTATGCCTCAATCAATTCGTCATATATAGTTTGATATAAATACATCCATTGTCAGGCATCAGTCAATGCAATGACGCAGACTAAACTGCATCAGATTCCCTACAGTAAAATGTTAATGCTGCATCAAATTCATAAAAACTGTTTTAGATTCTATACGAACAAGAGAAATTAGGCATGAGCCACTGTGCAGAAGAGGAAGATTTAGATGAGTTTTCGCCGAGATAAGCTCCTTATAAAACAGATGTTGTAAGTCCGATTTAAAAGGAAGAATCATTTCACTCCCTTCTGTAATTTTTTCTCCCTCCTGTGGAAGGGAGAATGATCTTGCTAATAAATCAGTGAAGAGCACACATAAATAAATGTGGGATCAGCTTGTTAGTGCCATCCAAGGCCAGAACAAGACTTTTCTTTATCAATTTTAAATGAAAAACCTGATACTTACATTTCTAAAAGGGATGTAACTGCAATCATTTCCTGTGGCGAAAGAACAGGACCAATTGATTCACCAATACGGAGCTTCACAGCTTTGACAAAGATATAAGGCTGTAAGCTGCTGCATAGCATCATGGAGTTCAATCAAGGAAACCAGATATCCACTCCCTCAAATCAAATCCATCCGAGTAAGACAATCAATCTGGGTAAAACTTATAAACATGTAGAGACCTGTTGCCAGGTTTTAATTCTAGTAGGCTTTAACAGCATTTTCCTCCTCTCATCTGCTATGTGCTGGGACAAACCACTGAGAAGGTTGTGAACAACCACTACTGTTTTGAGTCAGAGGGGTTGTTCCTAGAAACTATCCTTGTTAGGGGCAAGAGCATGGGCGATTCGCTTGGTGAAGAGGGAGACAGGGGCATCATATGTAATATGGGATTCGGAGTCGAAACCGGAGAAGGATGATGAACCAGAGAACAGGGTGAAGAATTAGAATCACCGACAATAATGGTTATAAAGGACCCATCTTCATCACTAGAGACTGCAGAACAACTAGAAGGGGAAGATGGCACGGGTGGCTCTAACTGATGCTGCTGCTGCTGCTTCAAGCCCATGGCTGTGCTGTTTGCTACTTTCTCATCAGCATCTCTCATGAACTTGAACTTCGGGGGAGGAGAAGAGGCCGGGTTAGCATTTGGGTATCGCTCTTCTTTGATCGGGTATTGATGTTCTAGGTGCCCTTGTTTAAGGGGGTGCAGTGTGTCATTCTCCTTGTTGGGCACAAGATGTAAAGTTGTGCATGGAGGAGGGGAATGTGAGGCAGGAGAAGCGAAAGATGAAGGAAATGAAGATGGCAATGAAGACGAAGCTGATGAAGAGGAAGAGGAAGAGCAGCTCCTGGAGACCTCAATGAGGGGACTGAGGCGGAGCTGCTGTTTGTTATGAACAACTGATAAGTGGGGGAAGAGGGATCGGTGCAGAGGGGTCAGAGGGGTCAAGGGAGGGGTTGCCGTTGGAGTGCAGAATGGTGGTGATGAAGGAGGCGTAACAAATGGAGTATTATTAATGGGAGTAATAGCACCTGAGCCACCACCAATATGAGCCAGCAGGTCACTCAGACTCCTACTTCTAGACCCTCTTCTGCTCTTCCTGGATCTCCCATCCTCAGAATCCAGATCTTCCTTGGTCTCCTCCTTGATTGTAAACAGAATCCTAGGAGGCCCCAACAGGCCATGTAACCTCATGAGCTCATTATCCATGCCCTCTGCAGGGAAAAACTTGGCCATAAAGTCTGTTCTGATGGGGGATTGATCTGGGGACATTTGAGTTACAACCAGACCATCATTATGCCGATGATGTAGACGACTGGCAGCTTCACTGCCATTAGTAATAACATTAGCATCCCTCAGATGGTGACGGGGGTTTAATGCTCTAATAGAAGAAGCGGGCTGCTTCTTCCAGCAGAGCAAGAAGAAGAGCTCTCTGGATGGACTGCTGTACTCATCCTCCACTTCACCATTCATTGTCGATCCTGAGTTCATTCTCCTCCTCCACCAAAACACATAATACAGTTCTGCAACAAGGGCTAGAAGAAAACACCCAAACACAACACTTAAGCCAATTCCCAGCCTGCTCAGGGAGCTCATCATGGAACCACTCCTAATAAAAAGTTCAAATCAACTCTAAACCAATAATAAAACATCCATCACTTTACTTACCAAAAACACCCATCACTTCACTATCCAAGACACACAATCCCTTCCAGCCCATTAAGTGAATAACTGGTTTAATCAGTCCCAGTTCTATCCCCCAAAAAGAAAAAATTCTCACCTCATTGCAACTCCCAAAAACCATTTTTTAAATCTCAGTTCTCCAGCTAAAAACACTGTTGCTCCATTTTCATGAACAGAGCTCCATCCTTCACCATTTTGAAGCCAAACTGAATCCTTAATCAGATTCAGATCCATCCAACCTACACTATTTTCAAACCCAGACTCTATTTTCCACCATCAAAGAATCAGAAAAATCCGTTCTGGATCAGAAACAACATTTAAAAAAAAGGAAAATAAAAAAGACACCCACATATGAAAAGCTCTTCGTTCAGTCAGTCCCCATTCGCAATGACAGTTTCTCTTCCACAAAGAACAAAGGTTTTGTTCTTCTCGTTGGAGTTACAGGAAAAACCGCTCTCAGGGTCCATTGCGGATCAATACCCCCTTCACACTGTGGCTTATCCCTTCCCAAAAACGAAGCGCCCGTCGCTATTCATCGCCATCGCCACCCACATAGAACGACGAGAGAGAACAAAGTGCCACTGAAAATAAAGCAAACCATAAACCGCCGTCAAAAAACAACCGCCACTCATAGCGGTTTCAGGATCCTGTCATTAAAGTTTGACAGCTTCACGTGAAAGACTGACGTCGAGTCGACGGGTTAAACCGGTTTCCCTCGGTCGACTTCCTCCCTCCACGGAATATTCTAATAGTACAGTAAACAGTGTTTTATTGGGAATATTCTGTAATTTTGCAAATTTTGACACGGAATATATGGGTCAAGAGTTGGGTTTAAGCCTGCAGGTATTTGGTTTGAAAGGATGGATTCATGAGGGGAGATATTATTTTTCGTGTTTTTGGAAATTCTTTGGTTTAATTTTTTTGAAATTTAATTAAAAATGAGGAAAATTACACTTTTACTTATTAAAGTATTAAATTTATTTTTATATTCAAAAATATAATTTAAATAAATTGGATAATGGTTAAGGTTATTGTTTTTAATGACGATCTTATAGGATATTGTCCCTCCTTCATAAACGTAGTCATAATCGCAAGAAGGATGAACCAAAACACCTAACATAAATCTAGTCATCCAAATATTTCTAAAGGCCCTTCAACTTTTTCAATCTCTTCAAGAAACACTAAAGCAACCATAGAGGCCATGACTCCAATAGTGAATAATTTAAAGGACAATGGATTTTGGTTTCCATGGGCATCAAAAAAAATCCCAATAAGGAAAAGAGGTGCAAAAGTTGAATATAGGTAAGATAATGTTATTATTTATAAATTGGAAAAGAGGTGTTAAAGTTGAATATATATAAGAGAATGTTGTTATCTATAAATTTGTGGGTATGTGGTCGTTGGAAAAAACCCTACTCAACTGGATTTCGAAAAATTAGACTACCTAAATCTAAAATTGGACTACAAAGATATTTTAACAACCATATTCAACAAAAAGACATAAATTGAATCTTCTAACGGGGGCCTTATTTCATGAATTTTGTTGGCCTCTTCATGAAGCCTTGGGTTCAAAGATTTATTTCAGACAAAGAAGATTTATCTTTAGCTCCTGTCTGGATTCATCTTTATTCTCTTCCCTAGGAATTTTTGGATCCAAAAATCCTAGAGAGTATTGGTGTCGTGATGTTGGGCACAACTGAACAAGGGTGATACACTTCTTATGTGTGCCTTTGTGCTTACCTAGACATATCCAAACCCCTTCCAACCAGCATCCAGCTCAGTAGTGAAGATGAACTCTAGGAGCAGCCAATAGATTACAAGCAAATCAAATCTCATTCAGTTGTCGCAAATATCATCAATATGGCCCTATATTCAAGGATTGTCCTATCAAACAAGTTTAGCAAGTGGCGAAGGAAAATCAAATTTTTGATCAAAATTGATTTTCCCGTATAACTAATACACGGAAATAGCCAAAAAGGGCTCTTTGAACTCCACCTCGACATTTGACAACAACAAAAATAAGTACACAGTCTCTCAACAGCTAACAGATGACGAAATAGCAAGTGGAGAGAAGAGGTTGAAAACGACAGAAAATGAGTTGCAACTCAACACCAAATGGAAAGCACAAAGGAAATATTGACAAGTAAGGTAAACCAAGAAGATGAGGAGATGGGAGAAGATACATTGAAACCCTCTAATCTGGAATACCTAGAGGAAAAGGAAGTTGCAATACATCAATCTGTAAACCCTAGCTAAAGAATGGAGAAGCAAAGATCAAACAACAATACTGAGAGAGCAAATTCAAATCATCACAAAAGCCTACCTCAAACACCAAGAACACCCATGTAAAATGAAGATCACTAAAGCATTTAAGTGCATTAACATTTTAATTTTTAATCATTTTTTTTATATTATTTACTTTATCTCTTCTTTTCTATACAATATTCTATTTAATTTTTTTGATTGTGAAACTTTAAAATAAAAAACAATATAAACAACGAGAAAATTTTGTATTTCTTTCCCAAAAATAAACCAACAATAACACCAAAAACAAAAAAAACAAAATATATATATATATATATATATGCTTTTGATTATAATATAATGATATAATAAAAAAAAAATATTGACAACAAAATATGTCATCCAAAGGTCACCATTTTTTTTTATTTTCTATTCAAACTTAACTTTAATAAAGAATCTTTAAATCAAATTGAGCCGTTAATAAATGGTTTCTCATATTATCACATATAAAAATCATTTTTGAATTGAGGTGTTTTTAAATAAAGTTATAAAAAGATTTATCTTCAAAATCTATTATATATATCTTTTAGATTGTCAATATTTAATATTTAAAACTAGTTAATGTGTTTCATTTCATTTTCAAAATGATTAAATAAACTACATTAGTTAATTCGAAGCTCGGGATAATCTAAAAGAATTATGTGATGATTCAGAAATCTAAAATATTTATGTAATGATTCAGAACTCTGGAATATATATATAATTTCAACGATTTTACAAATTCCGTCGTCAATTACAATATTTTATGACTAAATTACAACAAACCCGAACACAAATTCCGATTCCGACGCCGGCTCCGTTGCCCGCGGTTTTACCTGGCGGTCATAAGACCGGCTACGGCATACGGTGCATGAAGGTCATGAATGACGTGGGTCTGGCTAGAACGTGATGCGACGTCGCGAGAATTCGAACTCGTGACCTGCTGCCGTAGCATATGATCACAAGAATGTCGATAGGGCGGTGGGAGAACATGCAAGGGATATATTTTATTGGTGCTTTATTTGTTCTTCAGACTTCTCTATCATTTTTTCGCCATGTTTGTTAAGTTGGTGGACCTTAGGATTGCTTTACTTCTCTACTTACTTAGTTGAGTCCCGTGGGGATTACTCCCCTTCCCCTCCTTCACTTGAGTTGAGTTTAATCAAAGGTTGCTACACTACATTTATCTAAATTTTAAACTCCTCCGTTTGAGTTAAGTCAAAGGTTGCTATACTATACTTATCTTAATTTAAATGCATAAATCATTTTCCTAATCCCAACTATATTATAATTTTTATATTAAGTTTCATAAGTTATGTTTTAAATATATTTTTTATATTTAATTTTATAATACATTTATTTAATTTAAATATATAGATCATTTTTCATATTTCAAAGCATACATGTCATTTTTAAATTCAATTTCAACTGATCGTTATCCTTGAGACCCTAGTGTTGAGAGCCGTGTCGATCTAAATAAAGACAATAAATCAAAAAATAGTGTCAAAATATATGGGCCCTACAACACTCAACTCAACAAACAATAAATAAAGACAATAAATCAAAAAATCGTGTCAAAAAATATGGGCACTACAACACTCAACTCAACAAACCATTTTATAAGGCAAATTATTTTATTTAAGAAAACATCTCGTTCCAACCACGAAACATCATAAAGCGTTAATGTTTTGTCCCTTTTAAAATGTGGTCTTCTAACTATTTTTAATCTCAAGTTGATGTGAAGTTTATTATCTATTGAAATCAATAAAGTGAGTTTAATGATTTGTTTATATTTAAGGTACTAATATTTATTATAATTTAACAATGGAGTAATGTTGAAAAAAATTATTATTAAATAATTTTTAATTAAAAATAAATTGTTATTTTCTAGATGGATGATGATCGAGAAAGAAGGGGTGGGTTGTCGCCATCTCACTTGGCCAAAAGATCGGGGAACATGGTAGCACGCTCTTGTGAACGAGTTATGGCTTTAAGATCACAGACCTTCAATTTCATTAGCCACACCATGGTTGTAATGAATTCAGAAACAAACTGGTTACGATTCCTCTTGTGTGTTAGTCAAATTTCTACTTGTGTGGTTCTAATGCAGGAAAGGACTTCACCCATGGCTCTAAGCCCACATCTGCATTTCAAGCTCGTTTATGAGGTAAGTAGCAAGCAGGGGCACATGAGTTTGGAGCCTGCAAGGAGTGAGATGGGATCTGCATAATGGTATCTACATCTATGCCCTAACGAGAGTTCAACTACCAAAAATTTGTTTTCTAATCTAGTGATTCATCAATTCACGTGAGCTATTTCACTCTTTGCTCAGTCACAATGCATTGAAACTAATAATCTTGGTATTCTATGTAGAATTGATATCAGTCTACATTCTTTGCTCTCCTACAATTTAGTCAACTCGGCGTTTGCTATGGTGCTCGAGCTTTCCTCTTTCATTTCTCCCCCCTTATGTTGGACGACTCCCCCTTAGTTTTCGTCAAGCTTCATCATTCTGCTTGGTTCCCTCCCCTCTCTCCTATCCCCTGACTCTCGTGCTCCTCCACTGTACATCCTCTCCTTCTTCCCTCACCCTATTCCATCTTATTGCATGCATCGTCTTTTGAGGTAGCTTGACGTAGGCTCCTACCTTAGCTTATTCTGGTTTATTTCTTATGTGGGTATGCCTTTTATCTTCCCCCTTCCTTCGTGCTGACACAACTTTTGTATCTCATTGGAGGTCCCTTTTGTTGTGGTGATTCTCTATCCAATGTTTTAGTTACATGATGCTCATCCCAGTTCTTTGAATCCTTGTGTCTGTTCTATTATTTGCTTAATCCTTACCTATTCTCTAACTTTTCATCCATGCCTCTCAAGGGGCATGAGTTCTTAGGGTTGGCACCTCTCACTTTCATCATCATTATGCATCATTAATTGGAGGATGTCGCCATTCACTTTTGTGACCTCATCCTAGGACCCATTTAGGAAGAGCTCACCCATGTTGATGGAGAAGCTTCCACTCATAAATTTCTTCTCTTAGATATGAAGATTCTCTTTGAGTGGGTAGATTGGATTTTGGACACAAGGCATACGAGAGATCATTTTAACCAATATATGCACACAATTGATCTTTACTAGCACATGAAATTTCTAGTAGGGTGCACTCTCATTGACCAGCACGAGCATCACGTTAATGTTCTCCATTCCCTTGAACATATGAATCGACATATGAAGGACTTAGAATGAAGGATGGAGTGAATTGTCATAGAAAATTTTAGGACTTAGATTGAAGGATGGAGTGTATTGTCAAAGAAAATTTTAGGACTTAGGTTGAAGGATGGAGTGTATTGTCATAGAAAATTTTAGGGGCGAAATTAGGGGGTTATTTATTTTGGTTGGGTGATTTTTTTACAAATAGTGGTTTGAATATGTATCCCCCAATATTTATTTGAAAAAAAAATAGTTGTAAACCATTAGCCCATGGAAATTTGATGGGGAGAGTTTAAAATTTATTTGGCCTTGCAAAATTCAAACTACATTCTCCCATTTGGCCTATTTTTATGGTAATGGCAAGTATCAAGATATATTTCACCCTATTTTTATGGGAATACCAATTATTTGGATTTGTTTCTCGTTGTGGAATTTATTTTCACTCTATTATAATTTTCTATTAACCCAAAATTTTTGGAATTTGTTTTTTTTTCCTAGTAAAATTCAAACTACATTCTCATATTCGCCCTATTTTTATGGTAATGGAAAGTATTTCACCCTATTTTTATGGGAATTCTAATTATTTGGATTTGTTTCTCCTCGTGGAATGTATTTTCACTCTATTATATTTTTCTATTACTCAAAATTATTGGAATTTGTTTTTTTCCCAGTAAAATGTATCGGCACTTTATGGAATGTGGAATCATGGGTTTATAGGAATTGGGGGTTTATATGAAACTCATTCCATCACTATTTAAACAACCATTGCAATGGAGAGATAAGTTTGTCAATTCCTCCCTATTGATTTGACATCTAGCAAACACAGTTATTCAATTATATGTGTTTTAATTTGGTAAGCATTCACTCACATTTGTGCTCTTTAAATGTTCAAATGAAGAAACTATATGGCATAAAAATATGAATATGATTATTACAAATTTACTTTTTATTTTATTTTTTAACTAAATAAACTATTATGATTTTTTCTTATTGTAATAGTAGAGAATATCAATTAAGCTCTATATAAATAGTAGAGGATGTACCATCCTTTTATATTTTATATGTCTAGATTGAAAAGTTATTTTTTCCCAAGAAAAAATTGTAATTTCCATTAATTATAAAGAAAATTACATGTTGTATCAACTACATATTGTGACGATGCAAAACTATGGTCATACCATAAGTTATCATAAGTTCAAAGTACTGTGCAGTTCAAAACATAAATTGCAACAAAAAATGAAGTATCCCAAAAAGTTGATGTGCCAAAAATGCCTCTAATGAGTCAAATTGATCAAACTGCTCCAAAATTCCTGTATGTTCAATGAAATTCCTGTGGTAATACTGGAATGCTTCCGGTCCATTTTGTTCATTGATGAGCCATTGTCCCCAAGTTAGTTGCGTGACTTATTTGGAAAGGTAGTCAGCCACTTGGTTCCTTTCCCTGTAAATATGAGTAATAGTAATGAAATCAAAGTGAGATTTTAGTGCCATAACCTCATCCAACAATCCTCTGAGTGTGTGCATGTGACATCTGGCTTCATTTTTGAACCATTTTATTACAATCTTATAGTCCCCAAATATCTGAATTATGTTGCATCTTTTTTCAAGGGCAAAGATTAGAAGTAGTATGAGGCAGTGAAGTTCCGAATAATTGTTGGTGCCCAAGACTAATCCCATCTTGATCTTGTAATGGTGGGTGTATGAATGATATAAAATGGCACCACCTCCACAACCTGCAATGCTTGTTGCCCCATCAAAATATGCCCAAGGATAAGATTTTTCTATAGTTTCGGGAATAAGAACCCTACCTCGCAACTTGATTTCCTCAACAAGGATCATATGGAAAAGTGCTACAGTGGAGTTGCATATGGGAAGCCAGTTTATCGTGGAATTTTGAAAGGTAATGAGATTGCGAGCCGACCAGATTCCTCAGGAAACCAGGAGAGGAAGGTTTCGAAATTTCAAGGATGTAACCAAGTGCCACCAGTTTTGCCACATTGATGGGATAAAATCCCCTTTCCATATGTGAATTATGCCTAGGGCAGAGGAGGTCAGCTGCCATAACTTACAGGTCATGGAGCATTTTAAAAATAGGTGATCAATGTCCTCACCATGTTCTTTGCACATACCACATCTGGATGGTCCATGAATTGATCTCCTTGCAAGATTATCCTCCTTGGGTGCATGGTTTGTGAGAAAACACCACATGAATAACTTAGCCTTTTGAGGTTCCTTCAGCTTCCAGAGGTGCCTCCACCACCATTTTAGCTCAGGGGGTTCTTCAGCTGAGATGACTATTATATAGCCTTCTTTAGGGGTGTATAATCCACACGGGGAAGCAGCCCAAATCAACTCATCCTCCCTCTTTGAAATTCTGACATGGGTTTCCCTTAGTGCTATGACATATCTAATCCACTCCCCAATCCAATTCTTCAGGATGTTCAGTACTTGTGGAGATTTCCAAGCCCGTTTTTCCATGTAGAATTGTCCTCATCCGCTATGTCACACATATATTGGATCCTTAAGGCCATGAGAAATTGTCGTAATTCCATTGATAACAGGTGCTTGCATCCACATCTTGACCATACATCCATTCCAATCTGAACCTGGCTGCCCTATCCAATGTGCTAAGCAAGGCCACATTTGATTTTTTCATTACACACCATGCAATAGATGAGTCAGGTCTGCATCTAATGGGTCATCTGATCCAATCAAGAGTGGTCATAGGTGCAATGTATTTCATATGTGTAACCTCATGCCAACGAATTTTTGAATTTAGTAGTTGCCATCCCATTTTTGTAGCCAAAACAGTGGTGAATAGATTTAAATCCCTTAGGCCCCAACCTCCCCACTATTTGGGTTTTTCAATTTTTTCCTAGCCTACCCAAGCAAAGGTGTTGCCCTCCTTCTCCCCCCTCCAAAGGAATCTCCGACATATTTGTTGTATTCTAGATGTAATGCCCTTGAGGATCCAAGCAAGTGCCATCCAGTAAACCGAAATAGCCTCCAATAGCGACTTGATGAGGACTAAGTGCCCATCTCTAGAGATCCATCTCTGTTTCCAAATATTAACTCTCCTCTTCACTTTCGCAATAAGCCAGTTCCAATCCGTGATCCTGTAATAGTTGGGTTTGAGCTTGAACCTCAGATATTTGAGCCCCTCCTCTATATCTCGGTGATCAAATTGGAATTGTTGGAGTGCATGTCTACTCTCTTAGATCAAGCATCTAGCCATCATGATGGTGGATTTGCTGATATTGGGCAACATGCCTGTAGCTTTACAAAAAATTGTCAAAATCCTCTTGAAACAATTGGAGTCTCGAATTGATCCATCTAGGAATATAAGAACATCATCAACAAATAACAGACGAGTCAGGTGAATATATTCATTAATTTTGACCCCCATTAAATCCCCATCTACCCTAGACGAGGCTATGAGCTTGGTCATCCCCTCCATGATCAGAAGGAAGAGAAATGGGGATAAAGGGCATCCTTGTCTGAGACCTCTCCTAGAGTGGAAAAAATTAGACGTTGCACCATTAATGAGAATGTTGAAAGAAGCATTTGCGATGCAACACATGATCCAATTTATGAAAGAGTGGGGGAAGCCATTATGAGTGAGGATAAGCTGTAAATATGTCCAACAAGTGCAATCAAAAGCCTTAGCGAGGTCAATTTTAAGGCTTGAGGCTTTTGAGTTTGATAGAATGCAGTGCTTCTTAAGCCATACCAATGGCCTCATGAGTTTTCCTTTTATGGGGAAAGGAAAATTGTTCCTTGGATATATGTCGGGATAAAATAGGCTTGATACGATTGGCTATGATCTTGGGAATGACTTTGTATATGCAGTTACATAAGGAAATGGGCCTATAGTCGTTAAAGTACATAGGCTTGTTAATTTTAGGGATGAGGGTAATGAATGTGGAGTTGAAGCCCTCATACATTCTACCCGAGACTCTGCATTCCTCAATGGCCAGAAGAAGGCCCTTACCAATATGTTGAAAAAATAATAGATAAAATTCAATAGGCATCCATCTGGACCAGGACTCTTGTTTTTTTTTAACCATTTTAGTATTGCTTCTATCTTCCCTAATGTAACAACACCATTGATATTATCAGTATCTTCATCCCCCACACACCTTGGTATATTCCTAGCAATATTGAGCACCTTTGATATATTAGCCACCCGTGGGTCTCTGTATATATGGGAGAAGTGCCTAATACCCATGTTTGAGAGATGATGGTAAGTTTTCACCACCCTACCTTCCTGATCCTTTAGTTCCCAAATGGTATTGATACTTTTCCTACCCTTTTCACATTGCTAAAAAAATTTGGTATTGTCATCACCCGCCTTGAGCCAAATAGCCCTGCTTTTGAGTCTCTAGGTTTCCTCTTTTTGTCTTAATAGTTTGATACTTTCCGTTTCCAGTTGGATTAGCTATTCCTTTGTCACACTAGATGTGAAATCCAAGCATTCTGATCTAATCAATAGTGTTATTTCTCTTTCAACCCTCCGCAATGATTCTTCATCTCAAAGCCTTTTCTCCCTTGCCCATTTGATTGTCCTATCCTTGATCTTGATCAAGTTGTGTTCATAATGGCTAACCCTCTGCAGTTGAAAGATAGACAGGTAATGGATCACCCATGTTAGGGGTATCCTTTGCTCTAAGAACCCAATAAAATGAGATTTTCCTCTCCGAAGCCACCTCAATCCCTGCTTGAAGGATGGCTTTGGAGAGCGATGGTCTACCCTCAGAGGATTTCAAAACCTTGAGGGAGGGATCGTCACCTAACCCAAATAAGTGTCTGGGTAGGGCTTTTACCGAGGACCTAATGTTATATTGGTGGGAGGAGCTATAACTCGAATGCTCAGACAGATCTGAGGGGCGAGAGTCTCCAACATGAATGGTAGGGACGGGGGTAGATGGAAGAGGGGGAGAAGATGCAACAAGTAAACTAATGGGGACAAGAATTTGATTATTAATTATCGAACTAGATGCAATATTAGATAAAACAAGAGATTTAGTAAGCAGAACATTATAATTAGTGGGGAAAGAGGGAGAGATCAAAGTAACCAGAATGGTCCCAAAATCCTCCTCTTGTGGTCGAGTGACCTTATTTGGAGTCGCTTGAGGAGCGGTCTATGGATTCACCTTCCAGGAGGCTCGTGGAGGTCTCGATTCAGTGGAAGGAATCTCCTATGTTGTATCCATCCCAAAAACCTTCGTGGTTTGAGTCCCCACATGCGCTAGAGTCTTGGGAGGTTCCATATTGGCAACATTGATGAGTGGACATTCCTTGTATAGATTCCCATCCTCATGGAATCACTTGCATCTGAAGGGCACCCCTTCATAGTCCATTATTTTCCATCTGGTAATGTCCCTATACTGTAAACAATAGATTTCCACCAGCCCCTCGCGGGTGTCCAAGTGCACTAGAATTCTCGCCATCGAGATGTTCCTAGTCGCCATATAAAACCGATCATGATCCAAGTAAATACCCAGGTCTTCTCCAATGCACCTGAGGACGTCCTCCATCCAAAATTGCAGCGTCAAGCCAGATAACCACACCCAAATAGGACCAGCTCCCATTTTTTCCTTGTTTGGGTTGAAGAGGGGATTCTATAATTTTAGCAGGACCGGGGTCATCTCTATATGCCAGTATTTTGAAATTACCCAGCTTTCCATGTCTGGATGAGGGAAGATAAGGGCGAACCAACCCCTGTTCATGGTGAGTACAACGGGGAGTTGTTCTAATATGTTCCCTCAGATCTCAAAGGTCCATTTTTTAAGTATGGGTAAGGTGTAATTTATTCCCCGAACCCTTCCAACCAAGACCATTTGGGCAGTCTCCTTCATTTATTACATGTTGATGCCTTCACCGAAAACCAGGACTCTGCCTTTTTCATTGCTCTTAGTACACCTAGCCTTCATTTTTCTCATTCTGTGATCTAGTATGTCTCGTGTGAGACTCAGTTCTTTTGGAAGGGTATCGTCAGAGTCCGACGCCTAGTTGTCTTCCAACAAAGGTATTGGCAGTGGAATCCCTTCAAAATAGCCAGAGGATTTGACAACAAGAAAGCTACCAAAAATGTCCTCCGAATTGATAAGTTCCTCAACGGGTCGTAGTCCTAGGTGTTCAAATCCAAATGCCTCGTCGTGGGCACCACAGATACCCTCCATTCCCTTAGTGGCCACAACTAGTTCCTCCTGGATAATCTGAGGCTATTGGTTGTTCCATAGTATGAGAATTGATGGTGAAGGAATGGAGAAAGCGGGAAAGGCTGGTATATCTGGGGCAATATCATTAAACCACTCCATAATAACCAGATTAGTTTCCCTAATCCCTAGTTGCCCGAGTGATGACTCACCCACCTCCATGTCCATTAATCGAGGTTCCACCTGTTCGTTGCGGTCGACGTTGCATCCATGTGAACCCTAATTGTCGGTTGAGGTGGGTAGTTGGTCCAAATATGCGTTGTTTCCATCATATTGGTGGAGTAGTCAAGCTCAACCTCCTCTATAACGGTGTTCCGAGAAAATAGAAGTATTGTCTAGCAGAAACCCCCCAAAACCTCTTTTCTTCTTCAAATTTTTCCGAGAAAAAAACGCAGGGACTGTAACCGTCTGAATCGCTCTGATGGGGTCTAGGGTTATGCAGTCAAATTATTATTATACCCGTATGTCGGGTTGTCAGCCCTCGTGAGAGTCACGAAGCCTTCCAGGCAGTCAACCCCTCCAACTGGTACCTGTGACGGTTAACAAACTATGGCTTCGTGTTATGTTAGCCCCGCACCAGACTCTATCATAGACGCAAGGCCAAGGTTTATGCCGGGGGTTCCCCATCACATGGTATTGAAGCCGCATATTCCGCCATCACTAGGGTATTAAACCTGCAAATTCTGCCATCACTAGGGTTCCCTGTACATGCGCATGGAATTACTTGGCAAGGAAGCATACTTTCATTTCTTTCCTTCTCGATTGAAAATTTGTTTCATCTACTACATCATTTAACCATCTATATAAAAGAGAGAGCTGATTTTATAAACCTAAAATACTCTAGTAGTAATATAGAGTTAATTGTAGGCATCACCCCATTCACCATCGAAGCTATAAAAAATGTTCAAGAATCAATAAAATAATAGTCTAACAAAGATTGGTGTGGGAGTTCACAAATTCCTTTAATGTGGACACTCCAGGAAATTCAATGGGCTTGACCCACCATGTATCATGAAAGGGTGTTTATTCTCATAACTATAACAATCTTTCCTTTCTAATTCAATTAGTTATAAATGATGGAAGTGAGGGTGGTGGAGCTATATTTCAATGTAGATATAAAAACTATTAACTTGTAATGTCCCTCTTTTACTTACCTTAATATTTTTAAAAACATTAAAAAATAACTAGTTTCTACATGTTGAGATTCACATTAAGTCATTTTCTTGCAACTTTAAAGGTTTGAAGTCACTTTCACAAAATAATCTCTAAATTCCTTTGATTTTACATCCACCTTTGTGTTTTTCTTTAGTGTAACAGTTTTATATGTTCGGTTAAAAGCTTATTCATGTTTAAGGTATATAATATAAATCATAGATCTTAAAAAGTTTTGCACAATAGGTTGAGAATACTAGTTTTCCTCACTACTTAGAAACATTCTATTGCTTGCATGTTTTAGTTTTTTAGTAAAATTTTGTGTATAGAATTAAAAAATATAATCAAAAAACATATTAGATAAAAAGAATAATAATTAAACTTTTTTTACAAAACATTAGTAGAGATACTAAGTTTGAGCATGGAATTAAAAAATATAATTATTTATATAAATGATTTGCCAGTGGAGACAAAGTGGGGACATTTCCTTCCCTTCCTTTTATTTGTAAAGGTAGATTGACTATGTTTTTTGGTACAATTTAGATAAATTCATTTAAAATTTAATGTTGGGTTTTCTCACCTACAATTATATAAATATGTCAAATTCACACACACACACATATCTTTTGAACCATATATATAATTAAAACTTTGTATTCCAGTGGTGGAATGTTTTCAAATGAATTTTGATGTAAAATTTTTAAATGGGTTTTGATGCAAAATTATAGTAACACCTGAGTGTGCACTTTTCTTAATCAATTCACTTGTTCCATTTCCTTTTATTGCATTGTATTTAAAAAAAAAACTATTTATTTCTCATAGTAATAATATTAGTGATTTTTTCAGAGATTGGAGTAGCATACGAATTCAAGCTCCGAAGATGAACCCTAATTTTTTAGCCGAGCCTCCCTTCCCTACGCCATTGTCAGGCCTCCACTTGGCCCTGCAGAACATGGCATCGAGACGTTAAGCATGGCGCCGATTTCACTCAGGCTAGCCCTAGCTATGAGGACGCGCACAAACATGCGAAGGAAAATGAAAAATAGGCACAGGATGGGCTCCTCGCAGGCCGCACGCTCGCTGCAGCCAATATGGAGGTGAATCCTCTTCATCTGCAGGTCTTTGGAAGCCATGCAGAGAGGATGAGGACACCCCCTGCCCCGAGGGATTTCTACAAGACGCCAAAATCCTTTATGCTTTGTCTAACGTCAAACCTTTGAGGGCTCCAGACTGACCCTGCGTCCCAATAGTTCACGGATCCAGTGCAACACCTCGGCTCAAACGAGTTTGACAAGCTTTCGCACCTGGGAAAATGGAAAGAGAAAAGATGTTGCCGCATAATGTAGCAATCCAACTAGGATCATCCAACAAGCCTCTCAGATGCGCTATGGCAACCAGGGTCTCTTAGATCCCGCATCCCCTGCTTTTCAGATTCAGATCTCGCTCCTCTTGGGCAAATCCATACTTCACTGGGTACACTCAACGGATCTGGTGTAGAATATCTTGCATGCCATTAAACACAGGTTGGGGATTCCCTTAACTCTTCAAAGACTTCTATATTGAGGTAAACAACTAGAGGACTCTCTTCTCCTTTCATATTACAACATTGAATGAGATGCTTCGATGCTTTTAACCCTTCGTTTGCGAGGGGGAGCAACCAGGCAACCTTCTTCTACTCCAGCTTTCTCTTATAAGGAAGCTTTCCATGCACATCCTCCCAAGAAAGTTGCTCAACCCTCAGAGGCTCCCAAGCCTTTTCTGGTTGATAAACTGGAGGAAGTTCCCTGCATTGAAATATCTCATCCAGCTATTGAAGATCAACTTCAATTATACGCAGAAGCCACCACCATTTGTCGATTCAATGGACTTTGGCCTCGCACAACAGATCTCTACCAATGGATTCATTCCACCTGGACCAACAACATCAAGGTCATCTTCTGTTTGAAGGGTTTCTTCATAGTTTTGTTTGCTTTCAGCGAATATTATCAAAAGGCCTTGACTGGAGGTCCATGGTTTTGGGGAACAGTAGGGTTATTCCTCACCCATTGGTTCCTAGACTTCGACCCCTCTACGACAGTCATTACCAAGCTTCCTATTTGGGTCAGGCTTCCAAATTTACCTACGCATTTATGGCACTTTTCTGTCTTCAAAGGAATAGGAAACACCTTGGGCCACTTTCTAGCAACAGATCCCTCTAGGGGGGGAAAAGGAATATACACCTATTGCAGAATATGTGTTGAAATAGACATAAGTAAAGGTCTGCTCGATGAAATCATCCTCAAAATTGGTGATTTCTCATGGACACAGACCCTGGACTATGAGAACATTGCCTTTTACTGCCACCACTGCCATCAAATAGGGCACCTTCAGAACTCTTGCACGATGTTCCTCGCCCAAAAGAAGAAAAGTAATCACAAATAAAAATCCAAAAGCTAGAAACAATGTGATCCGCCCCCCCATGGATAATATTGACTCCTTGAGCTTGGATGAGGAGGAGATTGAAGCAGAAGGTGAAGCTGCAAAGCAAACAAAAGACTCACCCTTCACTGACCCTGAGGGACCCACAGTTTCTTCGAATACTCATAAACGCACTTAAGAGTCCTCCTCCTCTGATTCGGATAGGGAGATTCCTCCCACAGTCAACAACAGTCTCCAAGTGGTTCTCACCCATCCACACTAGGATGGCTAGGTCAAAGTCAACAAAAAAAAGGAAAAAAAATGTCGTATTGAGAATTTGACCCATTCTGGGTAGATCCCAGTGTCTATCTCCTTTTGTTTTCTTGTTATGATTATTGGTTCTCTTTCTTATTCCTAGTTACTTATCGGGATTGAGGTTGATAGTTTTTCATTTCTGTATCTCCTGTTTTATTGCTTCTCTTGATTTTAATCTCACTTTGTAGTATATGATCTCTTAATAGAATTAGTCTTATTCAGAAAAGAAAAAAGAAAAAATAAAAAATAATATATATATATATATATATATATATATATATATATATATATATATATATATATATATAAGCCCCAAGGGTTAGCTCAAGTGGTAGTGAGCCAATACGTGGTCCTCTCCGTTGAGGGAGGTCACGAGTTCGATCCTTGAGTCCTTTGGGGTCAGGCGCTGAAAGTCCGCCGAATGGTTTACCGCGTACCATCCAGAAATTCTGGGGAAGTACGCCCGGGTTTCCCATGAGCTTTCCCCTCGTGAAAAAAATAAATAAATAAATAAATAAATATATATATATATATATATATATATATATATATATATATATATATATATATATATATATATATTAGTGATTTATTTTATCTATTATTATTATTGTTATCTACACTACTTTGAGCAAAGAAGCAAGTGTTTGACTAATTTTCTCATTTAAAATTAATAATTTTATAAATTTGAAAACACCTATTAGGTTAACTTTTCTTTTTTAAGAGATATATATAATAAAAAAATAAAACATTATTGGTTTTACAAAAACCTGTATATCTCTGTATATGTTTCACCATTGGATGCATGCTCTTCGCATTCCTCTAAGCCAGTTCAAAGTAGGTTCTCATAAAATTCGGGTAGAGTCAGATCACCAAGTTGATATACCATACATAATCTACCACGTATATTGCCATCTACATGAAGTAGAGACCGAGGTGCACTTTATTTTTGGATTCCCTGTCTACTACGAGATCAGAGGAAAGTTTCATTGCTTGTTCACAGATTCTCATACCTTCACCGACTTCTTTAGGTATCCCAATCAGAGATGTTTGACCCTATATATGCAAGAGGCTCTCAGGTTCAGAACACATATTCTTCAACCTCCCATCAGACCATGCCCCACATAGAGGATCACGGCATTTTTCAGGGTACCACCTTTAGACATGGGCACCAAGAGACCAATTGATACTCATACATATCCAGACTCTAGATTAGTGAGGATTCATGGGACCTCACCCCGCCACACAAGATCTCAATAGCAAATATGTCTCAGATCCGTTCCTAGGAGATGAACTAGGTCTTCCATACCTTAGCAGCGCGTGAACTCCCCCATGCAACGATTTAGTGGACAATCTACACATTCCACCGACTCCTCATCGGACCAACAAACATTGTTGAGTTTCTTCAGTGTCCTTCATTCAGCCTCGGATGTTAGGAGAGATGTGTCTGATCCTCAAACCTATTAGGTCTTGGATCTCCACTGGGGTCAGATGTTGGTTTACTTCATGCATTGTATCTTTTATAGGAGAGTGTTTAGTTCTCTCGCTTTGTATGGACATCATTGTACTCAACAGTCCCTTTGACCTACATTGTGGTCATTAGTTGGACAAATATAATTATCTTATCGTATCTAACAAAATTTCTATAACACTTGTAAATGGCTAAAATTCATATAAACATCTAATGATTAAAGAATAATGGATGTAGAGATACAATAAAACTATTTCATTATGATAGAAAACAAATTAATATAAGATATAATGTTTATATTTACTATCTTTAAATTTTTACCCAAATATATTAAATATTATTATAATGGTATTTGTATATAACTCAAAATATTATTTTGGCATTCTAACCATATTCTTTATATAACTCAATATAAATAAAAACATATAAAATATAAGTAATACTTCATATAATTAATCAAAAAAATATTATATAATTATAATAATTATTATCAATTTTTAATTAAAAATATTTCTATAGGAAAGATTATTTATTTTAATTTATGTTTTAATGTAAAAATTATATACATCATATAACATTCTATCTTGTTGTAAATATTAAAAATAAAAAATATTTTTATTTATTTTTTATTATTTAAATAATAATAAAAAATATTTTTATTTATTTTTTATTATTTAAATAATAATAAAAAATATTTTTAATATTATTTATTAATTATTATCTTTAAAGATGTATTTTTTTAGAATAGAGTTTTTAAAATTTTAATTTAATTATCAGTAGTTATTTGGTGGGACAGTTTGACCTACACTAATTTTTAGTACTAGTCATGATAAGGGTTTGATATTTATCTCCAAAAAAGTAACTCCTAACCAACCTAATTTCCCCCCAAATGCCAACAAACCAACCCTACTATAGATCACCAAGTGGAAAAAATGCTCCTCAATATGACCAAACCCAAAACTTGAAATATGTGGATAGGGAAATAATGTCACATAGATTAATGGTCCTTTAAACTTTTCCAAGATGTTGCATTAATCTCACCTAGTGCCAAAATATAACTTGTGAAGTTGTTGAACACTTTGAAGATAACACCATTGACTTAGCCACCAAAACACTATGTTGAGAAGTAACACTATTTGCAATGACTTTACAATGTTTTATAATTATTGAAAAATTTGCCAAGATTTAACAAAAAAATACAATTCGATAAAAGATTCGCCAAAAAATTAAATATACATATTATATAATTGAAAAAATAGGTTGTACATTTTTATATATAAGCTTGGTAGGACTATATCTTCATCATGTCCAATATATCACCTCGATCGAGGTGGGGAATTGAATCGGTGATTTCACATCAAGGAGTGCCTTAACAAAACACCCGATTACCATCTATCCAAGACCCCATGGACCCATTTATTATACATACAGTTTCAGGGGGGTTTCTTAATTTTTTTCCTATGTATTGTGCGACATCTCGGTACCTCTCGAGATAATAAAGATCCCATCCAAGTCGTTGTCACAAACTCATGCGCTTTTTTATTATTGGTTTTTTACATTCCTGCTTAAGCCAAATTCTTAGTTTTCGTATGTTCAATCTTGTATCTCCTAGTACTTATTTAACTCTCACATCACTACAAAGAGTTAGTTTTTGGATTTGGTCTAGTATCCCAGGTCAGATATTAACTTGACTTTTTAGTTTATCATATAATCCCCTTTTTTGAAGGAAATACAGTTTACCCTTAAAAAAAATAGTATCATTATTCAATAAAATAAAATTATCGAAAATAACTTATTAATATCCTCAATGGGGGTGTGTATTGAGGCGATCGATGGAATTGGGGTTTGTGCCAACCACCTTGTAGAGGGGATTTCAAGAGATGGATAGGGTGGCGTGGCCACCCCCATGCATGCAGAAGCATGAGAGTATATTGCATTACATCAACCATGTTAAGCTGATAGTATAAGGAGGAATGGGGAGCGATAGGTCCGTCTGAGAGCCATTTTCGTGAAGAAAATCTTGAAGCCACTAGAAATGAGGCTTGAAGTGTCTTTTCAAGTGAACTCTAAGTTAAATAGAGGCGATTTTTTTAAAATAACATGGGAATATAATCGCATGGCATCTCAAAAAGCTTCTCTGGAGGGAAAGGTTATCAGAGTGAAAGTATTTGGATAAGGAAAATTGGAGTTGGTTCTACGCAGCTCGGGGCTAAGGGAGTATGGTGGGTGTTCATACCAGCTTCTTGTTGCATACCATCGTGTTTGAATTGCTTTAAATGGAATTGGTACGTAAGGACCCTCGCCAACCATATTCCCTCGATTCACACAACCCATAACATCTTGGGTAATTTTGAATCTTTCCTGTATTTATAATTTAACTGCTCGTATTTTTCTTGGCTACATGTGTTTTCTTTTGTTGTTAGTTTCTTGTATGGGCTTGGTTATTATCTCGTTGGCGTAGATGTGTTAGTGGGACTATATTGTTGTGTTGTAGGTGTTATCCTTTCATTATTTCCAGGCCTTGCATGCATCGATGTTGTTTTATTTTCGGTTACTAGTTTTTACCTCTCTGGAGTTGGGTCTAGCTCATTTTGGGTTACATCACTCTGATTTAGTCGATGACTTGAATATTTCCTTATCTCTGCTTTCAATTTTATGTTCCTATCTAGTTCTGCATTGATATTAGAAGGATACACTTGATTGAATACATGCAGTGTCAACGTCTAAGAAGTAGGCATGGGGGTGTAGAAATTTCTGAATATTATATCTTATGCAGAAATTATTTCTGTTAATCCGGTTAAGCTTCTCCTACTTATACAAGTAATCAATTGAATAAATTCAAGTTAACATCAATGAAAAACACGTAACGGATCTCTACCAATTCACATATAGAATAAGCACATGCACACATAAACAAAGTGACACAATTATTTATGGACAAACTGTCCCTGTAAAAACCCAGTGTGGGAAAACCGGTCTCTGGTTGCTGGAGGGCTCTATTATTAAGAATATTTCTGAATACACAACTTTGGGTTCCAGATCTGGAAAACCCTATAGAGAAAACTCTAGATCTGCAGCACCTGGCTGATCTAAGACCAACAATACCGACTGATCCACACCCTCAAACGGGATTTACAGAACTCATCTAGATCTAGGCCTAGAAACCCCAGATCTACCCCCGAAAGACACTGCGTCAGCCTCTGAAGGCCTCCAAATTCTCAACGCTATCACTGGAAGGGACTGCATTACCCCAGATTGGGTGACGCAGTCACTACGCTGCCCCTAAGGGTCTCTCCGTAGCCCCTGAAGGATTTCCTGAAAATCATGCTGTCCTTGTTGTTGCTACTTCTACTGCTGCTGCTGCTATTGTCTGCTGCTGTTGCTATTGTCGTTTGTTGTTGCCTTCCTTTGTGTTGTCTTTCTTGATCTCTTCTCTGCTTCTTGTGTATTCTAGACCCCGGGATCAGATCATCCCCTTGGTCTAAATTCCCCTCTCTGCAACTGAAACACTTGAGAATTCTTAGCAACCCCACCCTAGAATCTTAGCTTAGCTTCAGTGCTCTGCCTCTGTGTGCCTTACAAATGACCCCAAGCCTTTCCTTTATACTTTTCTCATTGACAAATCAATGACCAAGATTAAATATTTAATCAATGGCTAAGATTAAAAGAAATATTGATCCGTGTGACTTAAGACAATTTCATCACATGTTTAATTAAATTCATTTTAACTATTTATTTTCCTAAGTTTTAACTTAGGAAATACCTTAAAATAATTAATTAATTTAATATCTCCTAAACTAAATGAAATTTCCCAAATCCATTTCTGGGTCTTGTAGATCAGGTGAACTCTAGTCCTTACTCAAAATTTGGGACCTAGAGCACAAATGATGCTATCCCAAATACACAAAATATCAACACTCCCTTTTAGCATCAAAGGTGTGCTCTAGCAATACATCACACTTATGTATTACATGATTTTGGGCACTGGTTCTGTGTTGCTAAAGCTTGGCCTCCTGCCACTCAACTCTGCACTGCTGCTGCCATTATGTACTGCTTCCCATGACTCTGCCACTGCCACTGCAACCACTATACTGCAACTCCCTCTCCATATGTTGCATCTATGTTGCTCATAGCACTGCCACTGCTGATTTGCTGCACTGCAACTTCAGTTGTTGAGAGTAACAACTGAATCTCCTACCCAATCTTTGACAGACAAGTCAAATGGGCTGCATCCTTATCACTGAAGCTCCATAGGCTACAGATCTGTACTGGCATCTAAAGAACGATGCATAGCTACAACTCTGCTTGCGTAATCAGACTCCCTCTGCACTGCTAAAATCACATCAGCTCCTTGTGCTGAAATCTATCACGCTGCTGCTGCACTATGCTATCCCTTTGAAGCTCTCTACGCTGCTGCAGCTCTGCACTGCGTAAGCAGTACTGCATTGCGCTGCTGAAGTCACATTGACCTCTCTGATGCTGCTACTTCTACACTGTTGCTGCTATGCTCTACGTTGCTCCTCCCAGCCTCCAGATCTGCCTCTATCTTTGCTTCATCTATGATCTATGCACCCAATGCTTGTTGTGAAACCAACTCCAAAAATAGAAGAAAGAGATATCAATGCCTTAGAAATAATCCATTTCGAGGGGGCAACCTCCAATACATTACATGAATGAACAATTCTTGGATGACACAAATGACAAAACCTCCTTTCTATATATAGGAGTCCATGGGGCCACAATGTAATCCTAGCCGACCTAACAATAATAATGTAAGGGCACAATAATAAAAATATGGGGGTTACAGGGGTACAAAAATAACAATAAGGGGGGCTACACTAACATAATAAGGGATTACACTATTAATATATGGACTTAACATGCCCCTCTCCTTCAAACAAGGGTTGTCCTCAACGCTTGATTATTTCTTGATGCTTCTGTATAAAATTCTCATCCTCCCATGTGGAATATTCTACAGGAAAGTTCTTCCACTTGCTGAGATACTTTAAAATTGATCGTACTTGTCGAATTCTTGTTTCTGTGACTGCTTCAGAACTTCTTTCGATGTGATGTTGATCTTCCTATTGTTTCATTAGATTCTGCACCAAAGTTAGGTTATCCTTTGAGAGTTGGAGAACTTGTTGTTGATGCCCGATGTGATCTTCCACTAATTTATCATCCATATTAGCTATTATTTTATCCTTCAAACCATCCAACTTAGTCTCCATTTCTAATTTTAAACCATCTATGTCATCTTCGGTTGCTCTTTGTAAGATCGAAATCTGTTGCACTTGGTACTGTAATCTTGATATCTCATATTGTAATTATTCCTCTTCATGCGTCATAGTATAGATTTTTGAGGGCTTAATGGGTATGGAATTATTTTTTTGAGGCATTATAGAACCCAATACTGATAAAAATTCTAAAATATGCCCTTGGAATCACTTCAAACTGTTTTTTCAAACAAACGTTATGCAATTTTAAAAACCAAATACACACCTTTTTCTTGCTTTTGAGAAGCTCGATATTGAAACTAAATTATCTATATGATTTCGGATCCTCAATAACTGAAATTTGGCCCTGAAGTAGCCTTTTGAATCTTATTTTGAATGCTATAGGTCTGACCTAATTTAGACTCTTCAAGACAAAGTTATGTCCAATCTCCCACAATGACCTAATTATGGACTGGTTCAATAAAGCGAACTTATACGACTTGCCACGTGTCACCGTTTTCTCCTTTGGTTCTGAAATTGATAGATAGAAAACTAAATTATGTGTACTTCCAGCCACTTTTTACAGATTTCCAATCCGATGTTGAGAGAGAGATTTATTAATATTTTCCCACGATCACCTCTTTGAGATGAAATTCAGGAGCCTGAAAAAGACCTAACTTCCACATATCATATCTCTAAAAATATTGCAAACCAAACTCTGAAATTTTGCGATGAGTTTCCTTAGGATTTCGGCTTCGAGCTCTAAAAATTGCAACTTCTGAACCTTCGAATAAAAAAATTTATAGTGAAAATTCCATGATGACCTGTTTGGTGCAGCAAAACCCTAGAATCCAAATCTCTGATATCAAATGTTGTGAAACCAGCTCCAAAAATAGAAGAAAAAAGATATCAACACCTTAGAAATAAGTCACTTCGAGGGGGAAACCTCTAATACATTACATGAATGAACAATTCTTGGATGATACAAATGACAAAACCTCCTTTCTATATATAGGAGTCCATGGGGTCACAATGTAATCCTAGTGGGGCCACAATGTAATCCTAGCCGACCTAACAATAAAAATGTAAGGGCACAATAATAAAAATATGGGGGTTACAGGGGTACAACAATAACAATAAGGGGGGCTACACTAAAATAATAAGGGACTACACTATTAATATATGGATTTAACAATGCTCCATTGGTCCCGCTACTGTCTTAAGGCTGTCATAGCTCGCTTTTTGATCCAAGAGATGAGCTGCTCAAGGATCCCACCTCACTTCCATGTAGCTCCTCTACATGTCCATGTCACCCCACCTCTGTGGTTCATGAGCACTCATGGCTACATCATCTCCTGACCCATCATCTGCCATCGCTTCTCTGGAAGAAAATGCTTCCTTTTCCTTCTTAGTTTATGGACAATGGCTGGCAAAATGTCCCATTCCGCCACACTGGAAGCATTTGATCTTAGAAATATCCTTCTTCTTCTTTGGCTACTTCTTCGATGCCAAGGCTGCATCTTCCTCCTCTTCCTTCTTAACCTTGTTCAATGCAGGGCTGTGCTGATTCTTGGTGAAACTTCATAGTTCTTCTTGCCACAGGATCGACCATAAGCTGTCCCAATCTGGGAGGTCCGCTCTACCCAAGATACTTTGGACAAAGGTTTCCCACTCATCTGTGACTGCATTGAGGGCAATCCTGAATATCAATGCATAATCTACGGTTGCACCCGTTGCAGTCAGCTGATCCCTAATTGACTGCAATCTGAAGAGGAAATGTTCGATGTCTTCTCCCTTGGTCATCATGAATGACCTCACTTGGGCCTCCAACAACATCTTTCTTTGGACTAATTTTCCCTCATATAGGGAAGTCAAGGCCTTCCACATCTCATTATTTTTCCTCTTCTCAGCTATGTGTGACACAATATGATTCTCTATACTGTCCATTATCAGCCGCTTAACATGCCCAACAACTTCTCTATGCTTTTGTAGGAGATCCGCATCTGTCGGTGTGGCTAGGGTCTGCTCTGCATGGTCTCTTAGACCTTATGCCTCTATGAAAATCAGGATCCTCATTTTACATACCGAAAAGTTTGAGAGGCCCTCTAGCCTATCCTGATCACACAGTCCATGAGGAGCCATCTGCTCAAAATGTGTCAGAGCTCCTCTTTTCTATGCTAGAGATCTTGGATCTAGGGTCCTTTTCGAATTGGGAACCATCTGCTCCCTTTGACACTTGATTTCCCTCCTTGGAAATCTACCAAATCAATTATGATTTAGCTTCTTCTTTGATCCTCTGACCAAATTGCAAGTTTCCTTTGGCAAGAAACTCTTTGAGAAGTTGATCTCTTCCCAAACTTTGTCACTTGTGATAAGGTTAAAAATTTGAAAACTTCAGAAGTTTAACCCCACCAACTCTTCTAAATTTCTACAACTTTTCTGCATACTTTTTCTGGATCTGACAGATTCAAATCTGAATCACACTCGTTGGCTTTAGACCCAACCATCGTTGTTTTCGAGCTGCCTCTGTGCAGTAATTGTGTGGGCTTGCTAGGACATAGCGCTGGACAGCGTGACCCTTCCCTTTGTGTGAATCTCCTCCTGAAAAATGCGTTGTCCCTTCAAATTTGATTTTTCGCTGCTTTCTGTAGCTAGATCCTTCATATGCTTTAACTGATGACCCTTCTAGATCTGCAATTGCTCTGATACCATGTAGAAATTTCTGAATCTTAATTCTTATGCAGAAATTATTTATGTTAATCCGGTTAAGCTTCTCCTACTTATACAAGTTATCAACTGAATAAATTCAAGTTAACATCAAAGCAAAACACATAACGGATCTCTACCAATTCAGATCTAGAATAAGCACATGCACACATAGACAAAGTGACACAGTTATTTCTGGACAAACTGTCCCCGGAAAAACCCAATGTGGGAAAACCGGTCTCTGGTTGCTGGAGGGCTCTATTATTAAGAATATTTCTGAATACACAACTCTGGGTTCCAGATCTGGAAAACCCTACAGAGAAAACTCTAGATTTGCAACACCTGGCTGATCTAAGACCAACAATACTGACTGATCCACACCCTCAAGCCGAAATTCCTGAGGCTCATCTAGATATGGCCTAGAAACTGGATCTTCACACGAAAGACACTACGTCGGCCTACGAAAGGTCTCCAAATTCTACTTGACATCCTTTGGAAGGGACCATACGTTACCCTAGATTTGGTGGCCATGATCCTCGTTGCCCTAAGGGTATGCGTAACACGAGGGATTTGCACAGAAAATTCACGTCGTCCTTCTTGCTTCTTCTTCTTTATCACCGTCTGTGGCACCGCTATGACGCCGTCTCTCTTTATTCTTCAACAGCGTCGTCTTGTTGTTGTTGCTCTTGCCTTTCAGGGCAAACTTTCCTAATCTCTTCTCTGCTTCTTGTGTATTCTAGACCTCGAGATCAAATCATCCCCTTGGTCTAAATTCCCCTCTCTGCAACTGAAACACTTGAGAATTCTTAGCAACCCCGCCCTAGAATCTCAGCTTAGCTTCAGTGCTCTGCCTCTGTGTGTCTTTACAAATGACCCCAAGCCTTTTCTTTATACTTTTCTCGTTGAAAAATCAACGGCCATGATCAAATCTTGAATCAATGGCTAAGATTAAAAGAAAGCTTGATCCGTGTGACGTAAGACAATTTCATCACATGTTTAATTAAATTCACTTTAATTATTTTATTTTCCCAAGTTTTAACTTAGGAAATACATTAAAATAATTAATTAATTTAATATCTCCTAAACTAGATGAAATTTCCCAAATCCATTTATGGGTCTTGTAGATTAGGTGAACTCTAGTCCTTCCTCAAAATTTGGGACCTAGAGCACAACTGGTGCTATCCCAAATACACAAAATCTCAACAGGGGGGGTGGGGGGAGGCCATGGCACATACGGTCGAAACCTAACCCAACAACAAGCCTAAGAGGCTATTGAGACCTTCCATTCGATCACACCCTCTTAAATTTGACTATTAGAAACCCTAATAGCTAAAGATAGGCATACCTTCTCAAATTCGAAGGCAATGGATGAAATGGGGCAGTGGGTTCCTGATCTTGGTCATACCAAGGGAAGGAAAAAAAATGTTTTAATGCATTGTCACTATATTGGAAAATGAATACTCTATTGGGCAAGGCCCTTACTGAGAAGCAGAAACAGAGATATAATGCATTTGCAAGTCTTGAGGATGTAAGTGTGTCCAAAGAAATTAGTGAGTCTATCTTAAGAGTATGGACGCTCGGTTGGCTCGTATTGAGCGCCACATTCCATGCATTAATGCAATGTCAGCTCCTCCAAGATCTAGTGCCAAGGATCCGATGCCTATCACCTCTTATGATTCTTAGCTTTTGAAATGTTTGCTGGCAGTTTTTTGTTTTTTATTATTCAGTGGATACTTTAATTATACTTCAGTTGTTAATATTTTTGAAATTGTAGACAAATGATTCTATAAACAAGTGGCCAAAAATATTTGGTTTCCGCTAAACAAATTGAGATCACCTATGAACAAACATACTTAAAATGGTTAGATGACTAATATACCAAGCATCATGATTTTATTTTAAAAAAAGAGAAAACTTAAAAATATATATCAATAGATCTTAAAATTAAATTTTAACTTCTTGAGATACCATAATCTTAAACATTAAAAATTTCTATTAAGTTTAAATTACACAACCTATAAATTATATGTATTCACTTTCTTTAAAAAAAAAAGGATAAAAAAGTTGATGGATCTTATTGTTACATTAAATCATGAAACACAATACAAAGTTAATGTTTTGCTTTTTGACTATTTATTTTTATATTTTTTTCTCTGAAATGTGAGTTTTGCTTTTTGCCAAATTTTTTTTATGTTTTTTTATTGAAATTTAGTATAAAATTCATTACAATTATATTTTTAATTTTATAATAATTTATTATTATTATTATTAAAAGAATTTCAAATTTAAATTTATAAATATAAAAGATTTAAATATTTCATAAAGATAATCTAAAGATAAAATATCTAAAATTTTTGATTGCAGTCATATAAATTAAATGATTCTTATAATTACTATAGTTATATAAATTAAATAATTGGTAAATTTAAATAAGCATTAATCTATAAGAAATATAGAAACATTTGTTTCATAATACATGTTATACATCTCACATTACTAAAATTAAAAAATAAAAATAAATAAAAATAATCGAATTATAACTTTTTTTCCAATTATTATATTACTATTATTGTCTACGGGGTTTTGGATAGACGATGATCAGGTGCTCGGTTAAGACACTTCTTGATGTGAAGTCACCGGTTCAGTTCCCTACTCTGATCGGGGTGATATATTGGACGCGTTAAAAATGTAATCTTGCCAAACTTACAAAAAAAAATATTATTGTTATTAATTATAAAAGGAATTGATATATAAGTTGAACATATGTACATTAAAAATATATATAAAATAAGGTTATTAACTATGGAGATTCACCCCCGCTTTATCATTCAGATTTTTAATCTTGTAAAGAGGTTTTGTTGGTCAATACCATATGCCTCAAAAATCATAACTATTTTCCAATGACTTTTTTTTTACTTTACCAATTTAATTAAAAATAAAAAAAAATAACATATCTACTTTTCAAATAAATCTCAACCTTTGATTTGTGAATCCTACTAAGAAAATTTTATTTGGAATATTTAGTGGAGGTTAAATCTCTATCATCGACCTAATAATTTTGATAATTAAGTTAAAATTATGGAAGCCTCTTCAAAAATAGACACACCTATTAGCCTAACAAAATCAATATAAAGCTAAAATATCTCAAACTCAAAGAAATACTAAGGCAAACATATAAATTAAATGGTTAGTAAATATTCATAAACATGAATACATGGTAGGAATCAAGACACTTACGTCATGTTACATGCCATATTATTAATATTGAAAAAAATCATAAAACTAACTAATTATAATTTTATAAGTCAAAAATACGTACATTAAAAAAAAAAAGGAATTCAATGTTATAAATAAAAATCAAACATAATTTAATATTTGTGATATGATATTATTTAAATTAAATGGAAAACTAATCACTTCATAAACCAAAGGATTCAGGAGCATGCAACCTACATCAAACATTGTAGGACTCTCTCTTTAGCTTTGGTCGAACATGACGAGAAGACAAAACATTATTCATGAACATGCAACTTACATCAAACATTGTAGGACTCACTCCTCAGCTTTTGTCGAACATGTTGAGAAGACAAAACAACACATTTGTATAGAAGAGCCTGAAGTCATTGCCAAGATTAATAATTTCCATCACCAAAAGTTTAGGGAGGTCATCGAAATTGAGAAAAATATATTACACTGAATAGAGACGATGGATGCAAAATTATCAATTGTTGGATCCCTTCCCTTTCTTCCTAAGTGTCTTCATTTTTTTTGTTTTCTCCCCTTGTTTCATTTCTTTGATTTATTCCCTTCTTTTTAGTTCCTTTTTTTTTTTTGTTTGATTTCAATTTATTTTATCATGCATGTGTATTAATTTCAATTCTTTTCCTCAATTATTATAATTCCTAATTAAATGACTTAACATTATATATATATATATATATATATATATATATATATATATATATATATATATATATATATATTCTCTTTCTCCTTTAAACATACTTAATGATAAAAAAACATAGTTACTGATCAAATGAGAAAATCATTGATTACTCATTTTTTTTAGGTAGCAAAAAAGGCACCTAATTTTGAAAAGTGGTTATTCAGAATAACCTTTTTTTTTAACATATTTTTGGCACTTTTTTTTTTTTAAATTGTTATTGACTTTCATGCTGATTTTGAAAAGTGTTGATGCAACATCAACACCTTTTTTAAGAAGGCCCATTTTTTACGCTTTAAATTTTCAAATGCATTAAGAGTGAATAATTTCTTTTAAATGTTGATTATTTTACAATTTTTTTCTTATTTGTCTTCTTATTTTTCGTCTTAAGATTATTTTTTAAGGGTTTTCCAAACATGTTTTTTGTTTTGTTTTTCTTTGCAATGTTTTTTTATAATGAAAATTTTAATTTGTTTTACAAAGTTTGAAAAAAATAGTAACATTAATATTTTGAGGTTATGATTTTTTATATATTTATATATCGTTAGTTAATACTTCAATACACATAAAATAATTGTCAATAAAATTTAACAATTGTAAACACTCGACAAAAAATACACATTTTGCATATAAATATAACTAACAAAATATCTGTTTTATGACATTTTCGCTAAAAAGCAACATGTTAAATAAAATATTTTTATGACAAAAATCGAATGAAAAGTTCAAAAAATAACAAATTTTATATTCAAAGATGATGAAATTATATATATATATATATATATATATATATATATATATATATATATATATATATATTCTCTTTCTCCTTAAAACATACTTACTGATCAAATGAGAAAATCATTGATTACTCATTTTTTTTAGGTAGCAAAAAAAGCACCTAATTTTGAAAAGTGGTTATTCAGAATAACCTTTTTTTTTAACATATTTTTGGCACTTAATTTTTTTTTTATGTATTAAGTATGAACATTTTTTTTAATTGTTATTGATTTTCATGCTGATTTTGAAAAGTGTTGATGCAACATCAACCCCTTTTTTTAGAAGGCTCATTTTTACGCTTTAAATTTTCTAATGCAATAAGTGTGAATAATTTCTTTTAAATGTTGATTATTTTACCATTTTTTTCTTATTCGTCTTCTTATTTTTCGTCTTAAGATTATTTTTTAAGGGTTTTCCAAACATGTTTTTTGTTTTGTTTTTCTTTGCAATGTTTTTTTATAATGAAAATTTTAATTTGTTTTACAAAGTTTGAAAAAAATAGTAACATTAATATTTTGAGGTTATGATTTTTTATATATTTATATATCGTTACTTAATACTTCAATACACATAAAATAATTGTCAATAAAATATAACAATTGTAAACACTCGACAAAAAATACACATTTTGCATATAAATATAACTAACAAAATATCTGTTTTATGACATTTTCGCTAAAAAGCGACATGTTAAATAAAATATTTTTATGATAAAAATCGAATGAAAAAGTTCAAAAAATAACAAATTTTATATTCAAAGATGATAAAATTTTAAATAATATATATATATATATATATATATATATATATATATATATATATATATATATATATATATATATTGTAAATTAGATAGGACTGATTCTATTAAAAGTGTATAGTACAAAAGGAGTTACAATCAAGAGAAGATGGAAACTAGGGGATGTTGAAGAGATCAACAATCAATCTCGGTTCCTTAACGTTGTCAAGAGATCAACAAAGAGGAGCAAAATGAGAGACAAGGGAGCCAAGTGAGACAAACACAGGGATTCACCTAGAATAGGTAGAATCCTCCATACGACTTTACTTTCCTTTCTTTTTTTGTGACTTTAACCCAAACGTCAAGGAGTGGGTGGGCTAAAACCACTTGAAGATTGTTGCTGACCAAAGGAAGAGATTCCTTATCTAAGTCGGAGGAGGTGGACTCATGTGAACGTTTCTGGAGATTTGAGGAGGTAGTGGGCCTCTCAAGGATTGTCGAGGATTGCGCTTGTTGCTGTATTGCAACATCCTCATTTGGTTCAATCTCTTCTTCATCCGAGCTCGAGGAATCAATATCATCCATGGGAGGCGGATCATAAGGTTTCCAACTTTTATTTTTTGATTTGTGGGTGCTTCTACTCTTTTGGGCAGGGAACATAGCGCAGGAGTTCTAAAGATGCCCTACCTGATGGCAGTGCTGATAACGGAACGTAGTGTTCTCATAGTCCAAGGTCTGTGTCCAAAGGAAATCAACAACTTTGAGAATGATTTGATCAAGTAAACCTTTGCTGATGTCAATTTCAGCACATATTCTGTTGTAGGTGTAGATGCCCTTCTCCCCTCTCGAGGGATCTATTGCCAAAAAATGTCCCAGAGCATCTTTAATTCCTTGGAAGACGGAAAAGTGCCATAGATGAGCAGGTAAGTTTGGAAGCCTGACCCAGATTGGAAGTTTGGTGATGATTTCCATGGAAGGGTCGAAGTCTGGGAACCAAGGGGTGAGGAATAACCCTACTTTTCCCCAGAACCATGGACCACCTGTTAGGGCGTTTTGGTAGTCCTCACTGTGAGAAAATATAATGATAAAGAAACCCTTCAAGCATAAAATAACCTTGTAGTTATTGCTCCAAGTGGAATGAATCCATTGGTATAAATTTGTTGTGCGAGGCCATAGTCCATTGAATCGAGAGATGAAGGCAGATTCTGCATATAGTTGAAACTAGTTTTCAAGATCCGGGTGGGAGATTTCTACAAAGGGCACCTCTTCCATTTTATCTACCAAGAAAGGCTTGGGAGCCTCCATGGGTTGAGCAGCTTGTTTGGGGGGTTGTGCTTGGACAACGTCCCTGTAAGAGAAATAATTAGCTGCAGAGCACTGCCCAACCACACCTCCCCACAGACGAAGGGATATAACCACCGAGGCATCCTTTTCAATATTGTAAAATGAGAGTGGAAAAGGGTCCTCGAGTTGTCTACCTTCATGGAGAAGTCACATAGATGTGGAGGGAATCCCTAGCCTCAGTTCAAGGGCCTTCGAGAGGTGCTTCACCAGGTCCATAGAATGTACCCAAAGTAGCATGGTTTTTCCAGTTAGGAGAGCAATCTGAATTTGAAAAGAGGGGGGAAGAATATTTTGGGGTCCATGGCTGCTAGAGCATATCAGCATGTCGAGTCTGGATGGCTCGCTGCGCCGCAAGGCTGTCTTATTCTGTTTATCGTAATCCTTTGTAAGATGGCTTCCCTGAAATGAAGTTCCAGGGGAAACACAGAGGAGCGATGGGCTGTCAAGAAGTAGGGGTAGGCTAGAGCCATCTGAGCCTATCTCGCAGATTGGCATCTCTCGGAGGTTCCCCCATGATGCATCGGGGTGAGTTTCTATCTCGAATCTGTCTGTAGGGGTGTCTCCGTTCTACATTTTTTGGAGGTCATTGTTTATGTCTGCGGCCAAAAGAGCAAGGTAGAGATTTGGCAGGGCGCGATTCTCTTTTCCGGTGATTTTGACGCAGCTGCTTCCATGAAGGGGCACGCGAGGGAGTGCAGGCTCAACAGAGCTCTGGCCGCCATGAGCTTCAAGGCAAGACTGTTTCGTGACATCGGCAGAGGAGCCTGGAGTGCAAACCCTAAAAGCCATCAAATCGTCGAGATTCTTTTTCCTTTCCACTTTAAAAATAAAAATTAGAAACATAAAAAGTTAAAAATAAAAATATTTAAAAAAAAAATTAAATTAAAAAAAAATGATAATAACAAGAACTAAAGAAAATAAAAAAAACATCAAAACAATTTAAAAAAAAAAAACTAAAACACTCATAAAAATAAATAAATTGAAAAAGAAAAAAAACATATTAAAACTATTAAAAAATAATTAAATAAAGACATTAAATACAAATTAAAGAAATAATAATAATAATAATAATAATATATTAAAAAAATTATAAACTATAAAAAGAAAACCACAAAATAATAATAATAATAATAGAAAAAAATAGTGTTTTTAAAAAATAAAAAATAAAAACATAAAAAAACAAAAATATTCAAAAATTAATAATAATAATAATAATAACAATATAAAAATTTACATATATGAAAAATAAAAATAAAAAATCAAACTTGGGTGTGCCTAGGTGGCGCGGAGTTCGGCCCCCACGTTTCTCCCCACCGCCAAGGCTAGCCCTCGCAGCCACCTAGAGGAGTCCAAGTTTGATTTTTTTTTAAATGTTTTTATTTTTTTTTGTTTTTTTTTAAATGTTTATTTATTTAATTAAATTTTTTGTTTATATATATAATAATTTTTTTTTAATGTTTTATTTTTTATTTTTTTAAATGTTTTTTATTTTTTAATTATTATTTTAATTTGTTTTTTTTTCATATTTTTTTTATTGCTTTACCTTCTTTTTCTTTTTTTCTTTCAATGTTTTTGTTTATTCATTTTTTTTTCACTTTTAATATTTCAAATTTTTATTTTTTAAGGCTTTTTTTTCAATTATATGTTTTTTTTTAATATATTTTTGGTAATTTTTACTTTTAATTTTATTTGACTCATTTCTTTTGGAAAAATAATTATTATCTTTTTATATAATTTCATAAAATTTCCATAAAATTTATTATTTTTTAAAACTTTTTTATTCAAAATTTTCATAAAATCTTATAATTAACATGTCATTTTTAGCTCCCTATCCACACAGACTCCATATTTTGATTTTTTTTTAATAATTTTTTTAATTTAAATTTAAATTTTTAAGTTTCTTCACAATGATTTTTTCGTTTTTTGTTTTTAATATTATTTTTAATTTTATTAATATATATATATATATATTTTATAATATATAATTTGTTTATTTTTATTTTTTTATTAGTTTTTTATCAATTTAAATTTTTTGATGTTTTTTTATAAGTTAAATTTTTTAAATGTTTTTTTTTCTTATTCATTTCTTTGAAAGTTTTATTTTATTTTGATGGTTTTTTTTTTTTTTTTTTTTTAATGTTTTTTAATTTTATTTTAATGGTTTTTTGTGTTTGGTTTTTTTTTAATTTATCTCATCAATATTTTTTATTTATTTTTTTTTGAAATTTTTAATTCTTTTCTTAAATTACGTGTTTTTTTTTTTTTTTTTTTTTTTTTTTTGAAATTTTTTGTTTTGTCTTTTTTTATGTTTTAATATATATTTATGTTTACTTGTTATTATTATTTTTTGATTTTTTTGTGTGTTTTTATAAGGTTTTCATATTCTCAATATATTTGATTGGAGATATATGTCAAATTAAAAATATGTAGAAGTAATAAGACTTGGAGAAATTTTTTTTGTTGATGGTGTACTTCCTTAGCGGTCCATAAGATTCAGAAATGACAATTTTTTTGTGCATAATCTTTAATATGTTTAATAGTTTCAATTTATTAAATTCAAAAGAAATATAATTTTAATATTAAACTATTATAATAATAATTATTATTATATATGAAAATAAAATTATATATATATATATATATATATATATATATATATTAAAAACAATTTGCCAATTTCAAAATCTTAAAATTATTTAAAAATAAAATATTTGCACAAATTTCCAAAAAAATAGATGTTTTAATGCAGAGAGTATCAAAAATTCCAAAATCACATATAAATTCATTTGTTTTGTAAAGTTGTTCATTCAACATAACCGAAGTGTTTCCTATCCAATGACTTATATACATTATATAAAAAAGACTTTATATTTGATAAATTGTTATTATTATGATAAACTTCAAACAAAAATAAATTAATATAAATTAAATGGTAATAATTTTTTAAAATAATATTAACACCATCACTAAAAATTGTTGGAATTTTAAGATTTTTCATAGAGGTGATATTTTATCTTTAATGTCATCATTGGAATCTGAAGGCTTTTCAGAGACATGATATTTTACCTTTAATACCATGCCTAAAAATCGTTGGAATTTTAAGACTTTTCAGATTTTATCTTTAGTGTCATACCTATAGTAGGAATTTTAAAGTTTTTGAGAGTCATGATATTTTATCTTTAATGTGTTGAACCCTTAGTTAAACTGAGAGGAGAGGCGAATCAGTTTAATACATTTATAGACTTTTAAAACTTTCTTTTAAACTTATTTACACCTTCATTTCATGATCAACTTAATGTATAATGAAACAATAATCTTAATATGTGAGCAGCAAGTATTAAGCAGATTAAATACAAAACATCAACACAGAATCATCATGCATATAGACAACAGATATAAGCGGAAATCCATAAGGGAGAAAACCACATATTATTATTATTGTGATGCAAAGGCAAACTCCAACTCCCTCTCACCACTTATTTTTTGTAGGCTCCAACCTATAGGAGGCTACTACCTCAAATTATGCAAGCTACAACTTACAAGGAAGCTCCAACTCCCATCTATTTTCTGCAGGCTACAACCCACAGGAAGCTCCTACCTCAACCAACTACAACTGGACATCTATCAAGCTACAACTTAATACGGAAGCACCAACTTCCTCACACTACAATAAAATCATATGTTGATTTACCTGGATATCAACTCTATTTTACTCCTTCACTGTTGTCCTTCTAGCCTTCAAATTTGCTTTATGTTAGCTCTGGATCTTCACAGATTCTCTATATGCTCTTTCTTATTCTTCCACTCTCTAACCTCTCTATGCACATAACAATAACATCATTTATAGAGATCATGTCATAGTTGTTTGCATTCCATATGGGAATACGAAATGAACAGGTATGACTCTTTGCCTTCCACCCTCTCGGTTTCTCGCTCAGCATATTCAAGATGTTACAACAATATATATGCTCATTTTAGTATGAGATTGGAGTTTTTCTTTGCCTTAGAGACTTGCCTTTGCATCACAAACAATATAAAATAAATAATACATGTACAGTTACAGTCAATTATTTTACTCATCCCTTTTAGTTTCATAGCTTTGTTGTGTGTTTGTCCTCTTCTGCTTGTTGTCCTTTATCTTTTCTATTTCTGCAGTTATATTTCAACTGTGTTGCATAACTGCCCTTTTTGCCTGACTCGACCCATGCTGTTGCACTATTTTGCACGAGCTCTGGGTCCTTTTTCTTACCCGATCCTTTCTTTGTTGTGTTCACACTTTTCTTTTAACACACAAATACAACTGCATAACATTGTTCATCTTGGCCGACTTCCTTGACCAATTCCACGGATATATGGGTTATGGCCCACATAAATTCTCCTTTTATACGCAGCGGAATAAAACTTCGGAGTTAAATATAACATACATACATTAGGAATCAAACAACGTAAAATTTATAACATGGTGCATGTAACAGGACACACATAACAGGACGCACATATACGCGAAACATGAGTTTTTCGGGTCCCAAAATCCTAGACCAATCACAATACATCGTACTTCGCTTGCTCGCAAATTCAACTCTTATCGATAATGCTAAACCGTATAATATTGCGATTTGCGATATTGCAATGGTGCGTAATGCTGACACGTGGCTCCTCCCTCATCGCATCACATACAACTTACCATACCGTGCAAACTCTTAACGGTAACCTTTAAGATCTGCAATGTGCGATCACGCACAGTGCTGACACGTGGCTCCTCCCTCATCGCATCGCATACAACTTCCCATACCATGCAAACTCTTAATGGTAACCTCTAAGAGCTGTGATGTGCGCTCGTGCGCAGTGCTGATACGTGGCTCTTCCCTCATCGCGTCGCAACCAAAACAACATACCGTGCGATGTCTTGAAGTTAAAACTTAAAGTTTTCAATGTGCGATTTTGCGATCCACTGTCTGTCGTTGATTTGCGACACGATCCAATGGTCCTCACGTTCTCCCTCCATCTTATCGTATCTTATATTGTTTGACTTGCGAAGTCATCACGTCCGTTCTAATCATGATCGTCCGCTCACCTTCACGTGGCTCTTCTTCGCCTCTTTAGCCTGCTTTGATCTCTACCGTTAATTCTTAACCTTCGATTCTGCGATCCGATCCTCGTCGTCGATTCTTTATTAGGAATTCTTCTAAGTGTTCTTTATTTATTCGATTTCTGTTCTTTATATTGTCGGTGCTATGTAACATTGGTTCCTCCACGCTACTCCTCCTGAGCTTGTTCAAAGTTCTTCAATGCGAATCTCTCCTGAGCTTGTCCTTTTGGTTATTCATATAACCGTTACATCGTCTCGAGCCTTCATTTTCTGCCTTTGCTGCCTCTGCTACCTCTCCTTATTTGTTGCCTCTGCTGCCTCTACTTATTTACTACCTCTGCTCCTTGTCTGCCTTACTTCTTAGCTGCCTTTGCTGCTCTTTTATGCTTTCTTACTGCATTTTTTCCTGATCTGCTCCTTTGCCTTATTGATGGTTCTGGTGTTGCTCCTTTGTACTCATTTTCCATCAATGACAATATTTCCAACAATCTCCCCCTTTGGCATTAATGGCAACACATCCACCAATACTCCAATTCTTCCTCCAGGACTTTCTCCCCCTTTGACATCAATGGCAAAGGGTTGCACATTTCCCAGTGTAGTTTCTATCTATGCACTATTTCTCTCTGAGTTGTGTTTAGGCCTTCTTCTTCTGACTTTATACCTTGCTGCTCCAGACTGGTGTACCAGATTTGTTGGGAGAACACTTTGAAAATTATTGAGATTGCATGGAAGGCTTGTCACCATAGAATGTTATGCACTTAAGTCCCTTACTTCTTGATAGAGGTGATACGTGTTGGACTTTTGATGTACTTCTGTCATAATACTCTGATCTTGAGGACCTGTACCATACCATTGCTCCATAGTTCTAGCTCTTCTATGACACCTTTTATGGGTTTCTCTCCCCCTGGAATGATGCTTCTTATATGATAATAACTTATCTACTTCACTATTTATGTTCCTTATATGACAACCTTTGCTGGTGTATCATCATATTTTTTTATTTTTATTTTGTTTCTTTCTGATCGTATCAGAGAGTATCATCTGCAGACACTACCCCTAGTTTGTCTCTTAGATATTTGAATGGCTCTCTAGCAAGAGGTTTTGTGAATATGTTTGATGTTTGTTTCTTTGTTGGTACATACTCCATATTTACTATTTTCTCTGCTACTTTTTCTCTGACGAAGTGGTACTTTATTGGGATGTGCTTGGTTTTCGAATGAAGTACTGGATTTTTTGATATACTTATTGAACTTGTATTGTCACATTTGATAGAAATGGGTTAATTGATTCTTACCTTCATGCCTTGGAGAGTTTGTTTCATCCACATTACTTGTGTGCAACAAGCTGTTGCTACTATGTATTCCGCTTCTGTTGTAGATAGAGAGACATATGTTTGCTTCTTGCTTAACCATGCCACCATACTTTCTCCAAAATAAAATGCACCTCCACTTGTGATTTTCATGTCATCCACACAGCTGGCCCAATTTTCATCCGTATATGTTGTCAATGTGAAGTATTTTCCTTTCGGATACCATAGGCCATAATGTGTAGTTCCTTGCAGATATCTAAATATCCTCTTGATTGCTAGAAAGTGATTTTGTTTTGGTCCTGCTTGATATCTTGCCACAAATCTTACTGCCAACATAATGTATGGTCTAGAGGCAGTTAGGTATAACAGACTTCCTATCATAGATCTGTAAAGTCTTTGATCCACATCTGTGGATCCATCATCAACACATAACTTGCATCCAGTGATCATGGGAGTTGACACAGGTTTGCAGTCTTCCATTTCGAACCTTTTCAACATGTCTCTTAAGTATTTTTCTTGTGAAATGAATATTCCTGTGTTATTTTGTATAATTTGAAGTCCTAAGTAGAAGGTAAGTTCTCCCATCATAGACATCTCAAATTCCGACTTCATCTCTTCTATAAATCCTTTTGCTAACTCATCTTTGTTGCTACCAAACATGATGTCACGTACATATACTGCTACAATTAAGAGTTCATTTTAATCAACCTTTATGTACAGATTGTTGTCTACTCCTCCTTTCTTGAAACCTTTTTTTTGTAAGTATTTTTCTAGCCTAGAAAACCATGCACATGGAGCTTGTTTGAGACCATATAAGGCTCTCTTTAATCTGCACACATAGTTGTGTTTATCTGTCAAGGAAAATCCTTCAGGTTGTTCCATGTAGACTTCTTCCTATAGATCTCCATTCAAGAAGGCAAACTTCACATCCATTTTATATACCTTGAAATAATGATAGCATGCAAAAGCCAAAAACAGTCTGATTGCTTCAATTCTTGTTACAGGGGAAAAAGTTTCATCATAATCAATTCCTTCGAATTGAGAGTATCCCTTGCATATAAGTCTGGCTTTATTTTTGATTATATGACCTTGTTCATTCATCTTATTCTTGAATATCAACTTTGTGCTAATGATATTTTTCCCGGTGGGTCTTGGAATTAACTCCCAGGTCTTGTTCTTCTCAATTTGGTCTAGTTCTTCCTTCATTGAATTTACCCAATTTTTGTCTTTGTTGGCTTCATCGAAATTCTTTGGTTTTATCTATGACACCGTGGCTAGGTACACTTCCTCGGTCTGTTCAACTAGTTGTCTTCTAGTTTGGACTCCTGCACTCGTCTCCAATTATTTGATCTTCTGGACCGTTCTTCTGAGTGTGTCTCGAGGGTCCTTTTGAGTTTAATTCAGTGTCTTATGTTGTCTTACTTTGTTCTTCATTTTCTTGATTCTCATATTCATGTTCATCTCGACGATTGGCGCAGTTTGTGCTTCTGGTTCTGTTTAGCAGATCTTTGTCAAATCTCACATCAATTCTTTCTACAATTTTATGCAGTCTTTTGTTGTAGCACCTGTATCCCCTACTCTTGGATGCATATCCCAAAAATATTCCTTCATCAACTCTTGCATCATACTTCCCCAATTTTTCATCATTATTCTTTATGAAACATTTGCTGCCAAAGACTCTAAAGTGCTTGATTGATGTCGGTTTCCCATGCCACAATTCATATGGTTAAGAATATGGATAGCTGCGTGTACTGCTTTTTCCCAGTAGGTTTGGGGAATGTTACTTTCTTGCATCATGGCTCTGGCAATCTGTTGTACTGACCTATTTTGCCTCTTTGCCACTCCATTCTGTTGAGGTGTACCTACAATTGTAAAATGTTGCCTTATCCCACATTCATTGCATAGGTCTACAAAATCATCGTCAGTGAATTCACCTCCTCTATCTGATCTGATGCATTTTAACTTACATCCAGTTTGATTTTCTGATAGTGCCTTGAATATCTTGAATTTCTCAAACATTTCAGATTTATATTTGAGAAATGCCACCCACGTTAATTTGGAAAATTCATCTATTATCAACATGAAATACAATTCTCCACCTGGTGCATTAGTTCTTGAAGGTCCGCACAGGTCCATGTGTACAAGGTGAAGAGGCTTACTTGTAGATAGTTGGTATTTAGCTTTGAATGATGTGTGAGTTTATTTTCCCAGATGGAAAGACTTACATATGGTATTTGGAGGCTTCTTTATTGCAGGAAAATCTCTGAAAAATTTCTTCTTGCTTAGTTTGATGATGTGGTCAAAGTTTAAATGTCCCAATATTCTATGCCATAGCTAAGATTCGTCAAGTTTGCCGATGTGGAATGCTTCATTCTCTTCTTCTACTATATAGACATTAATATTTGTTCAAACATCTTTTATTAGGGTCTTTCATGTGGTGATAGACCTTACTTCACAATCTTGGGCTCTGAAAAGGACCTCACAGCCTTTATCACACATTTGATTGACACTTAGCAGATTGGCTTTCAGACCATCCACAAATAGTACATCTTAAGCCTCTCCTCTCCCATTATTCAGGATGACTGAGCCTTTTCCCTTGATTTTCCCTGTTGAGATTCAACAAGATGATGAGCTTCGTGAAAAGAGTCGCCTTCACTAAGTGGGCCCGCAGGCTATTTTTGGCGCCAGTCTATTTTTAGACTATGTCTATTTTTAGACATGGTGATCATATTTCAGAAGTTGCAGGATGCTATTTGTGGATGGTTGATCAAGTTGGAAAAATAGATGAAATTCTATTTTTAGAATATTGAGCGAAGTCTATTTATAGATCGCTGATCTAAAAATAGATGCATGTCAATTATTATTAGCTCTTAATAATAATCAGACACTAAATAGCAACTTATTCTCTTGGATCACTTTGTTTGGTCTGATTTGAAAATCGATTGGGGCTGAGAAATTACGTTTCGGGAAATTGGTGGTTCATGCTGTCAAAGTAGGCTTTGGCGAATGGAAAGTTATGACACAGTTGGAAGAAGTAGTTATGGAGTTGTATTTAGTTTAACTCAGTTAGACTCAGTTGAGCTAGTTGTATCTAGTCTAACTGATTGATACACTAGCGAGAGTGGAGTGAATTAATTAGTTAATTAATTCATAAATAATAAATCATTAATCAACTGAAGAATACATCAGTTAACTACGGTGCATGGCAGTTTCAATGGAATGAGATGTGCATTGATTGCACCACACACACATTTGAGTTGCCAATGAGGATTAGACAGTCAAGGCAAGGGTAATTCGAATTCATTCAGAGCTATTCTTCAACAGGGATTGTGCAGTGGAGGCAGGCTAGCAGGAGGGCAAAGATTGGTGCATGGATTTGCAGATTTCTTCTATGTTAGTGTGTGACGATTGAATGTACTGAGAGATTGATGTACTAAGCTTTGTATGAGATTGTTACATGATCTCCATGATACATAATATATGATAGTTGGGGTTTTCAGCTTAAGGCTTTCCCGTTAGACAACTGTGTTATGTGCGATTGTTTTTATTTATGCTTCACATGTGTTGGCAATTAATTTTCCACAAAATATTAACAGTGGAATGATTCTGTATTTTGCAAGAAGTTAAATATTGTGAGATCAGGGGAATCTGGATGTATGCATGCTTAGTGTGTACTAATTTCTACATTCTCTGCTCTATCATTATTGAATGTTACATTTCCATATTTCTTTTCATCAAAAGTTATAAACTTGCTTCGGTGTCCAATCATATGTTTTGAGCTCCCACTGTCCACATACCATTGGCTTTTCTGATCTTGAGCTATTAGAAGTAGATCACACTTATTTAGCTTCTTTTTCCATTGCATGCAGTTTTTTGTTTGGTAGATCTCCTGAGGAGATGGACCACAGTCTTTGAGAGGGAATTCGTGAGACTTGTGCCCAATTTTATGGCAGCAAAAACATTTGATTGTATTTCTGAATGGATTATGTATACGAGTGAATCCACCATTGTTCTTAATTCCCCTTGAGTTTCCATAAAACAATATCTGTATATGCGTTCTGCACTCAATATGATTATGTCAACCATGGGGGATGATTCCCCATTTCTTAAGTAAAATGGTAAAAAGATTAAAAAATAATAAAATAATAAAACTATTTTTTCAAATAGTATTTTCAACTTATCTCCTAAAGTTTTTACTCAAATTTCGAGCGGGAGTACTCGTCGGATGAAAAATTTAATTCCTCATCCAAGGAGTACCCATGTTTGATACTTTCGATGGATCATACTACACGAAAAATGAGAAATACATGAAAAAACATGATTGCAATAACGTTTTTCATGTACTTCTCATTTTTCGTGTAACAAGGTCCCTCAAAAGTATGCAACATGGGTACTCCTTGGATGGGAAATTAAATTTTACATCCAATGAGTACTCCTTCTCGAAATTTGAGTTAAAACTTTGACAGATGAGTTGAAAATACGAGTTGAAAAAATAGTTTTTTGTTTTTTTCCCTCTAAAATTTGATGATGTCATCAAATCTTATTTTATTATTTCCACGATTATTTTATAATTTCCTTATGATGCCCATTTCAGACCTCAAAATTCCCCTAATGTACCATGTGATCTAAAAAAGAAAATCGATCTTCCTCTGACACTTTGCAAGTTTGATAAATTTGAGTCTTTAAACGATCACTTAGATTGTAACTTGTTCAACTGTGACTAGTTAAGTTTTCAATGAACTTAAAGGTGAAACAAAACCATGTGAAACATGTGAAATTTTGGTTAGCTAAATCCTATTACAACAATTGATGTTAATTCTTCTAATTTTTAATTTACTCAACAATTTACTTGCAGTTTCCCATGACAAATATCGAATTAAATACACTACAACATTCACAAATAAAATATTGCGAAAGATATAAAAAAAAATGGAAGAAATAGATGCACACACAAAATTCATCATTATTTTTATAGAATGTCCCTAGAAAAACCCAATGCAAGAAAATCAATGCAGCAGCTGAGGGCTTTGATATTATGCAGTAGTGAAAATCTGAGTACAAACTATGGATGCCCAAACTCGCAATCCAAATAGAGATAAACTGGCAAAAATAACTAGTGAGGTAAATTACTCACTCCATAGGCAATCCAACACTAACCTCAGCTCGAATTGAGCTACTCCCAACTTCCTTTGCGAAATCACTACATCACCCTATGCGGTCACTACATCCCTCCAGCTAAGAACTGTGCCATCTCTCACTGTCTCATCATATGTTTTATGAGAAACTGATTCTCTCGGCCTCTGGAAAATTTGTCCAGCTTCTTGAATTGAATCTCACCTTCTCCCAATAAAAACAGAATTTTCCTCTAGATGGAACTATGTTTCATTTGTGCTGCCTCACTATGGCACTCTCTACCTATCTAAAAATGTACTCGCTGGATCTGGAAATATTCCTCCGACTTCACTATCTTTGCCCCTCTCTCACTGCTTCGATCTCATTGAATCACTTCCAGAAACATACAACTGTTACTCTAGAAATCGATTTGTCAAGAAAATTGAATGCTCAACTGATTTGGCGTGTCTTCTCCAAGCCCCATTGACTTCTTCTTATAATGCTCCATTGATACTTCAAATACCATGATTAAATCTTAATCAATGGCTAGGATTAAGTAGAAATATATCTATGTGCTTTTCTAGAACATTCTCACCATGACTTAATTAATTCTGATTAATTAATCATATTCCCTAAGTTTAGACTTAGGAAATATTAAAAACTGACTAATAAATATAATTATGTCATCTCTTACATGAATTTATAGAAACTATTTATGGGTTTTGGAGAATACATGTATTCTAACCTCTCTACCAAATATCGTTGCTAGAACACATCTGATGTTACAAAAATTAACAAAACACAACATGATGAAAATAAAGAAGAGAACAACCATGTGATAATGGAGTTCACCCCTCTTGGGATACATCTCCAGGACCTTCTCCAATGACTAGGTAGCTTTATTGATCTCAACAACAACAAGAGTACATTTCAAATATTTGACCCATAGAGTAAACCTCCTTCTAGAGTGGCACTTATTTCTCTGTCAAAGAAACGTTCTCCTTCAGATAACTCTCACTCACAGGTTGACTCCCTTTTACAAAAAAAAATGGTGCCAAAAGAAAATGGACACTCTCACTGAATGTGGCAACAAGTGCAATGCTGCTCAACTTAGTTTTCCTAAATTGATGTCACAAATTGTCAACCAGGGCTAGTAAACTGTTGAAGTGAAGTGCACTGTATGTGCCTAGGTATCTTCTTCCTACTTCGTTGTGTTTGGTGTTTTTCTAGTGTTTTTGGTTTTGTGTTTTTGTGCTTTTGTGTTAAGAGGAAAAGAACTAAATTGTTGGCAAAGAGAAATTATTGGTCACACTAAAACAGAGGAAAATCTACTCTAAACTATGTATGGCACCTAAGAACAGAAAATGCTAATTCACCAATTGCAAAGCTTGACAAGGAAAGTAACTCATAACATTAACTCAGTCCAATTCATTTCATTAGAGATATGTTGGAACAACTTGAGAAAAGGATAAGTTTTATGCAATGAGGTTCCTTTAAGTAAACAACAACTTACAATATCACAGAGAAAATCTCATCCATAGTTAGAAATTTGTTGGAACACATTGGGAAAAGATTATCTGCAACATATTAAGGAACTCTATGCTAATTTAACTTATGACACGAAAATCAACCCATTCTGAAACTCAAGATGTTACTATTAAGCCTCATTCAAGGGTTAGAGATATCTTGGAATAGCTTTGGAAAAAGGTTGTTTGTAAAATTATGAGAAATTGAAAAACAGTCAAGACCTCAAAATGATATTAATAATTCTTGTTCATATGATAATGATGTGTTAGCAGAGATTAAGAACAAGAGAATTTTGTAAATAATGAAGGCTGTTAAGTCTAATTTAACAGGACTAGAATGCAATTAATAAAACTTGCAATGCAATGATCATAACTGAACTAATACACAATTAGCCTTCGAAATACTACAATTGAAATAAAATTAAATTAACCTCTGAAATACTACAACTCTATCTCATTCAGTGTTAGTGATATTTTGGAACAATTCATAAGAACAAGATTGACTGCACTATTCGATGTGAGTGAACATAAACATGAAGTTCAGTAAATTGCCTGAATTAAGAATGAAACGGAGCTAAAGTCACTTATCTAAACAATATGCACAGAGCCTTTCGGACAGTAGGGGCCCTCTACCATCGGATTGGCACACGAATCTCCTCAAGATTGCTTCAGATCATGTATTAAAGTTGTACTTCTTTCATTAAAGGAAAACGCTTCCAAAAACAGAGTATTACAGTCTTGGACAACTTAACAACAAAACATCAACTAACTAACTGTCTCTCGGTTCACCAAGTTATTTTTATAAACAAAATACATAACTGTCATTGAGAAGAAATAGGGATAGGTGTCTTTTTCAATCAAAATCGAATTAGAACTCCTGTTGAGGCCTCGTACTTTTCTGAAGACACCTGAAGAGTCCTTGTCCTGGTAGAAGTCTACTTCTTAGTTTTGGTTTCCTCCACATGCATAACCACTTGCAGAATTTTTCTCAGACTTCGTAGAGGGCAAGGAAAGTTGTAGGTGAGTTCTGGAATTCAACCATATGCATTTTTCCTTTAAGTGACACCTGTAACCTGTGTGAACATAAAGATAGCTGCGGAATATGCGACTAGCTACAGAATGGCTGCATTCTGTAGCTAAGTCTAGTCAAAAATCACTACGACAACAAAACCATAAAAGTATAGCAAGTCAGTCATTGTATGCATTCTTAAAGTGACTTTAATCAATCCTATTGATCTTTTAAGCCTATAATTGATAAAGGACAAAGGAAATGAAGTGAAATTTGGTGAAAGAAAAGGACATCTTTGGGGCTCAACATACCCCCACTGCAAAGCTTTTGCATGTCCTCATGCAATTAATCCATGTATTCTGAAACTTCTGCTAGGACATCTAACTTCCTTTTTCTACTTTGCTTGATGTTCAGTGGCATCCTAGGCTTCCTTATGACCAATTTGAACCTCAGGTTTATAAGTGCCCTGCTCAACTTTTTATTTTTCTTCTTCAGCTTCTCACTAGCCTTGTACAATTTTTCCATTTGCAGAGAGAGAGTTGTGTTCATGTTACTCTTCAGCTTGAATTGTTCCCTTAATATTTCATTTTCATTTTTTATGTGCCTATTAAGTACTTCCAGTTCATATTTATCCCTTCTCAGCACTTCAATGGAAGACTCTTGTGGGCTAGGAGTTCTTCCTCTGTTTTCTGAGGCTCTCTTTTCCAATGACTCAACATAATTATAGATTTGTTGTTGTGCTGGGTCTACCTCCGGAGTTCCTCTATCAAGATCCTCTTCGTACTGGTACTCAAGAGATCTATTAGTTGGTGTCTCTTCATCCTCAATATCTATGATTCTCGTTTGTTTAACCCCTGTTTTCTTTAATATGCCTCTAAGCCTATGGCTTCGTCTTAGTTTAGATGGTCCCTCACCTATCTCCTTGGCATACTTTCTTATTATCTTCTCCTTTTTAAGTTGTTTCTTGATTTCAGCCAATTTTTCAGAGATAATCTCCTCACTGTCCTCTTGTATAGATTTACCAGTTTTAATTTCAACAGATTTGGAAATTTTTCCTCTCCTACTTCTTCTTGCAAGTTTGCCTTCAGATGGAGTTTCTTTAGGTTCTTCAAAGTGATTCCTCAAGAGGAACTCATCCCAATTGTCTCCCACCTTTCTCAAATGATGCTCAATTAGGATTTTAACTAGGCCATGGTGATACAAGGTGGTTTCTAAGAATTGAACCCTTTTTTGTACATTAGAAGCCATCCTCTTTAGGCTATGGAGTAAGAAAAAGGGTAAATTGATTTCTTCATCTAGGAAATGCATCATAAGCTGAATATGATAAACATATAGGGTACCAAACCTTCCCTCACAAGTTATAAACTTTTGCAAAATGAGCAACATATTTCGCCATTTATTCTTCAGTGCTGAGCTAGGAATGCCCTTCTTAAAAACTGAAATATCCATACCTGGTGTTTTGAGCATCTGCCTCCATGCCTCATTGTGAAATTCCTTGTTTTTGAACCATCGTTCACCTTGCCTTGGTAATTCTGCTGCTTCTGCAATGAAGGATTATGTAATAGTGAACTTGACATCACCTATTTCAACTTCTGACCCGTTGAAGGACCGGGAAAATGTCTTGGTAACCTCTTTATGGAATCCATTGAAATTTTCCAAAAATTGTAGCCACCCCACCTGCTGTAACATTTCTCTAATTTGTGGGTAACCCTCTTGGTATTTTGTTCTGACTGGTTCAGATCTTACAATGAGTCCCATGGTTCCTTTTCTCAATCTTCAATTTACTGCTCCGTAACTTCTCTCTTATTCACGGTAAAAATGGTTGTAGAAGGTTGTTTTCACCCCAAAGATGACCTCTCTGTTTATGCAGCAGGAATTGGCTACGGAAAAATGACATGAAGTGGTTATGGGATGAGTGAAATACGGTGAGGGTGATTCACATGAATTAATGAGTTTGAGAGTTGTTATGGAGGAAAAGACCGCGGAAAAAACTTGTGAGAATTTCAAAATCATCACTGAATACTTCGGGTTAGTGACGTGACCTAATAGGTCACTTCAAGTACTAACCATTAATTTTTAATAAATGATGATTTGGTATGGCAGAATGGAAGGGATTTTGTCCAAGGATTTTATGATAGGCTCGATCAATATGAATAATTAAAATAACTTTACGAAACATACATATAACTTAACTATACGATAACTTTCATAATCTATTATCATAATAATTTCACAAGTTACCTTAGCCCTTCTTTTGATTTTTGTGGTTTTTAATATGCTTTGTCTTCCTTTGAAAATCATTGATCCTTCAGTCTTCATAATCCCTTTGCTTTTTCTTGTTGACATAGGTGTGCATGATCAATTTGCTGCTGAACAAGTGGTTGCTGGATAGTTGCCTGCAGGATATCTGGCTACAGAATGTCTGGCTGGCTGCAGAATGTCTGGCTGCAGAATATACCTGTAGAAGCTTTGAAACATGAAATGAAATGATTTGAAACATGGATGGAGTGTAGTATGAAATGAAATAAACTAGATCATGAAATATGGTGGAATGGAGCATGAGTGAAGTGAAATATAATGGAATGAAATGGATCATAGATGTAAAGTGGAATGAAATATGAAAAGTGGCCTGCAACTTATGATTTGTAATACTCAATTGCAGAAAGAGATCAAATTTAAAAATATGAAATGAAAATGAGGTGGACCATGGAATGGAGTGAATGAAGTATGGATGAATGGAGTGAATGAAATATGAATGAAGTGAGACATGATGGAGTGAAATGGATCATAAGTGGAATGGGCCTGCACTTATGATTTTATGATAGTTGCTTGCAGGAAAAGAACAAATTTGAAAAGCTAAAGTGTCAGAAGGATTCTGATTTTCACTTTATCTTTTCTGTATAAACATGCTAATCAATGATTAGTTTTCATGTTTATACTTTTTTTTTCATGCATTTGAATTCAGAAAATTCAATTAAGTTGATGAAGAAGAAGAATTCTTCTTCATTAACTTCACATCACTGTTTTCCTGAAATCTCTTGACAAATTCTTCTCTTGAAAGTGGCTTATGATACAGCTTCAATCTATGACCATTTACAAGAAAAGTGACATTCTCTTCATCTATTGTCCTAATTTTTATTGCTCCATTGTCAAAAAATTTCATAATTTCATATGGCCCAAGCCAATGTGTTTGGAATTTACCTTGAAAATCTTTGAACTTTGAATCAAACAAGAGGGCCCAGTCACCTTCTTTGAATTTATTTTCCTTGATGTACTTATCATGCCATATATTCCTTTGTTGCTGGACTATTCTTGTTTTCTGGACTACATCTTGTCTGATCTCATCCAATTCATTAATCTGCTCCAATCTGTGCTTTTGTGCATCTGTTAGATCAAGTCCTAGCTGAATTGCCATTTTAAAATTTTGAATCTAAAACTCTATGGGAAACAAGACTTTTTTTCCATAAACAAGTTCATAAGGAGTATGACCTGTTGTGCTTCTCCATGTAGTTCTATAGGCCCACAAGGCTTCAGGAAGCCTGTCTGCCCAATCTCTTCTATGTAAATGAACAGTCTTTGTTAGGATCCCTTCAATGACCTTATTAGTAGATTCCACTTGAACATTTTCTTGTGGATGATAGGGAGTAGATTTTCTGTGTCTGATTTTGTACCTCTCCATCATTTGTTCCACTAGCCTTGATGTGAATTGAGCTCCTTGATCTGTAACAATTTCCCTTGGGACACCAAAACGAGTAAAAATATCCTGAAAAAGAAAAGTAACTACAGATGCTTCATTAGCAAAAAGTAATGGCTTAGCCTCTACCCATTTGGTAACATAATCAGTGCAAACTAATATATATCTCTTTTGTCTTGATGGAGGACTAATAGGTCCTACAAAATCCAAAGCCCATTTTTCAAAAGGTTCAATATGTACCTGAGGCTGCAATGGCATCTCACATGAAGGAGAAGGTTTCCCTACCCTTTGGCAACTGTCACACCTTTTGACATACTCTTTAGCATCTTTAAAAAGGGATGGCCAATAGTATCCTAAATGAAGGACCTTATAAGCTGTCCTTTTATTAGCAAAGTGTCCGCCACAAGATTCATCATGACATGCCTTGAGAATCTCAGGCATCTCATCTTCTCGAACACATCTCCTAATGATAAAGTATGGACCTGTTTTGTATAACTCATTAGCAACCCATGAATATTTTGCACTGTCATAAATGATCTTTATTTTGTCTCTTGCATTCATTATTGAAGGAAATTTCCCTGGAACTAAATAATTAGCAATGTCAGCAAACCAAGGAGTTTGAGTAGAAATTGCAAAAAGATATTCATCAGGGAATTGATCTTCAACTGGAGTATTGTTTTGGATTCTAGATAGGAAATAAGCTATTGTATTTTTTTTCCCAGGCCTATCTAGAATGGTAATGTTGAATTCCTGTAAAAGCAATAACCATCTTATGACTCTGCCATTAGTAATTGATTTTTTCATTAGATATTTAATTGCAGAGTGATCTGTGTGAACAAAAGTTTCATAGCCTGTTATATAGTGTCTGAATTTATTTATGGCATGAACAACAGCTAAGAACTCTTTTTCAGTTACAGTATAATTTAACTCTGAAGGAGTCAAATTTTTACTTGTATAGTAGATGGCATAAGGAATTAGGTCTTTTTGTCCCAATACTGCTCCTAAAGCTGTATCTGAGGCATCTGTTGAAATATGAAAAGGTAACTTCTAGTTAGGTCCCCTTAAAATAGGTGCTTCAGAGATTTTTGTTTTCAGGGTCTCAAAGGCTAACTGGCAATCAGGATTCCACTTGAATTCACATTCCTTGGTAAGTAATTTGAAAAGTGGAGATGCTATCTTGGTGAAGTTTTCTATAAACCTTCGATAATATCCTGTAAATCCTAGAAAATTCCTAACATCTTTTTGACAACTTGGAATAGATAAGTTAGAGATGACTTCAACTTTTGACTCATCAACTCTAATCCCATCCCCTGAAATGTGATGCCCCAAAACAATTCCTTCGGTAAACATCATAAAACACTTCTCATGACTTAGTGAAAGATTTTCTTCTTTACATCTCTTTAAAACTTTTTCCAAGTTTGCTAAGGCTTCTTCAAATGTGTTTCCATAAACTGTGAAATCATCCATGTATACCTCTACACAATCTTGTATTAGATCTGAAAATATTCCTAGTACTTCCCTTTGAAATGTTGCGGGTGCATTGCATAGTCCAAATGGAAATACTCGGTAAGCATAGGTACCCCAAGGACAGGTAAATGTGGTTTTGTATTGATCTTCAAGTGCTACTTGAATTTGGTTATAACCACTAAACCCATCTAAAAATGAGAAGTACTTTTTGCTAGCTAATGTATCTAACACCTGATCTATGAAAGGTAGGGGAAAATGATCTTTAAGAGTAGCTTTGTTTAATTCCTGGTAGTCAATACACACCCTCCATTTACCATTTTTCTTTGGCACAATTACCAAAGGAGAAACCCACTGACTATCTGAAATGGGATAGATAAAGTTGACATTTAACAATTTCTGCAATTCTTCTTTAATAATCTCCCTAAGATTTGGATTCATCCGTCTCTGAGGTTGTCTGATTGGTTTACAATTTTCCTCTATGTAGATGTGATGAGTGCAAGTCTTAGGGCTTATCCCTTTCATATCAGTGTACTCCCATGCATATGCAGAAGAATGTATCTGTAATATCTTGACTAGCTTTTCTTGTTGAGATTTCTCTAGGTTCTTGTTTATGTTTAAAGTTTTACCTGGAAATATCTCAATTGTAGAGCTGCCAAATTTATCCATGGAATAGAGAGACATCTGCCTTGATGACAAAAACTCAATGTTGGATTCTTCTTGAAATTGTTCATGTTTATATTCTGAAGAGGATTCAAAGTTTTCCAAGGTATTCAGAATTTGGCTATCTTCACTAATTTCTGAAATTGTGAAGAGAGGTTGTAAGTCTTCTTCATCCTCTATCCATTGAGTATCATCTAATTCTGTAATTGTTCTTGCTGGAGGATACAAATTAAATTTCTTGGTTGAACTACCATCAGAGATGTACATATCACCGGATCTACAACTAATGAAAGCATCAGCTGTAGCTAACCAAGGTCTTCCTAATATAACAGGATGCCCCCCTAGATTATTCTTAGGAGTTAGGATCATAAAATCCACAGGATATTCCCAAGAATATAGGGACACTGGAATGTCTTCTATTACCCCATCAGGTTTGATCACAGATCTGTCTGCTAATTGTAATGATGTGGGTGTAAAAAGAAGATTAGGAAGTTTCAGTTTATCCATGATTTGTCTACTCATGATATTGATTGCTGCTCCTAAATCAATAAGTGTGTTTTGGATCTCAGTTCCATTGATGTGTATTTTAACAACTGGATTTCTTGGGTCTAGATACTTTGGAATGACAATCTTACCCATCATGATATCTGCTATTTTTCCTGCCAGTTGAATTTTCTTTGTCTCTTTGATTCTTTTTCCTATTTTTTTCATGCTCAACTCCTTTATTGTTTTTGCTAGAATTGGAATTTCCTTGATAGCTTGTAATAATGGGATCTTAATACAAACATTTCTCAGCTCATCTAGGAAATCATAATTAGGCACCATAATTTGTTTTTCTACACCCCTATCAATTTGTAATATTTCTAGAAAGGGAGGTGTAGAGGTGGATGTCGATGGCTGCTCTAATATAGGAGTTGAAATTATTGGTTCTTTTTGTTTTTATTTTTCAATGTTTGGGGCTTGAAAAGATGTATTCTCTTCAAGACTTTTATTTACCCTTATAGAATCTTCCTCAGAATTGTTTTTCTCTTGTATGATCACATAAGGTTTCATCTTTTCAAGTATTCTTCCAGACCTAAGTTGAACATCATTAAGGTCTAAAGGAGTAATCAAATAGATTGGAAACTGTTGGCCTTCTATGGGTTGGGCAGGTAACTGATTTTTTTTCTGAGGAAATGATAATGGAAGTGGTGGATTTTGATGTTGTGGATTTTGAGGATTTTGTGGAGGATTTTGTTGAAGATTTTGTTGAGGAGGGAAATTTGGATATGGTGGATAGGATGGTGGATATTGATAGTACTGAGAGTATCTTCCATAGGGATTTTGTGCTCCTTGTGCCCAAGTTTGAGATTGATTTTGGAATTGGGGCCAAGGTTGTTGCCAAGAATTCCAATTTGGTGGGGGTTGATTATACAGCTGATCATGGAATCCTTGTGTTTGAGGTCCTTGCCAAGGCCTCCTAGAGACAAAATTGAGAGATTATGTGGAATTTGTAGGGGTTTCTTCTTGAAAGACAGCTTTAAGACCAGGAAGTGAAGGACAACTCTTGGTCTCATGTTTTTCTGAACAAATTACACAAGTCTCTACTACTTTTGCATCCAAAGGGCACTCTCTCAAGGCATGATTCTTTCTACATTTGGGACAAAAGATTGCTAAGGCATCAGATTCAACTTTTTTCTTGTTTTGTAACTTGAGGGTGTCTATTTGCTCACTAAGACTCCCTAAAATGTTAGATTTGAATTCATCAAGTATATGTCCTATTTCTTCCCTACTTACTGTCCCAGAAGCAGACTTACTTGCCCTTGCAAGAGCAAGGTCTCTTGGTCCTTTTACAGTTTTAGATTTCCCTCTTGAAAGGTTGATACATAATTCAGCAATTTCAGGTAATGTGAGCTGAGATATATCCCCTTTTCCCATCATATTAAGGATATCTAACCATTCATCCCTAATTGTCTTCAACAAGAGAGCTTTCAAAGTATCTTGGTCTAAGTTTTCCATTTTTTCCCTCTTGATGTTATAGTTAAACCTCTCCAACAGATCTTCCAAATTTTCATCCTCTTTTTGTAACATTTTAAACACTTCCTCCTTATGGTTGAATGGCATACAGTAATCCAAATACCTCTCTAGAAATTCTTGTTTCATGTCTTCCCATGTCCTAATAGAACTGTTGATCAAACTCATAAACCATTTTAATGCTGCTCCTTTCAATGTTGAAGGGAATAGTTTAAGTTTTTTGGCATCTTGTAAGTAATCATAGGTTCTACATAGGACTTCAAATTCAAATAGGAAGGTTTCAGGATCTTCACTTTTGAGTCCATAAAAGTTTGGAAGGACAGAGGGTGAATTTTTTTTCATAGTTGCATTGGTTTCTTCATCTACTATAGGAAACCCAAAAGAGCTTCCCATTTCCCTTCTACCTCTTCCTCTGCCTCCTTCTTCACCTCTACCTCCTTCTCCTCTACCTCTACCTCTACCCCTCCAAATAGTGTATTTTCTCCATTAAAAACTCCTCCTCCTCCTTCTTCTGCCATGGTTGATTCTCCTGTGGAAGTGGAAAAGTTTATGTCTCTAGCAGGGATTCTTGAATCTTCGTATAAGACAGGTTCAGTGGATGAGGTGGAAGGTCTCTCTGATGGAATATTTGATCCTAAGCCTTCTAGAAGTCTGTGATCAATATAGGATGGGATGTGGGTTTGAGTTGGAGGTGTGCTGCCTCTTGGTCTTGGTGGAACAAGTGGTGTTCTAGGAATCAAGCTTCTGCTTCTTATGAATCTACCCCTTGAGTCTCTTTCTCTACGCATATCATTTTTTTTGGGAGGTAAGAAACAAGGCTACCTAGTTACACTTCCCCGGCAATGGCGCCAAAATGTCTGCTCAACTTAGTGTTCCTAAATTGATGTCATAAATTGTCAACCAGGGCTAGTAAACTGTTGAAGTGAAGTGCACTATATGTGCCTAGGTATCTTCTTCCTACTTCGTTGTGTTTAGTGTTTTTCTAGTGTTTTTGGTTTTGTGTTTTTGTGCTAAGAGGGAAAGAACTAAATTGTTGGCAAAGAGATGTTATTGGTCACACTAAAACAAACCAAAATCTACTCTAAACTATGTATGGCACCTAAGAACAGAAAATGCTAATTCACCAATTGCAAAGCTTGACAAGGAAAGTAACTCATAACATTAACTCAGTCCAATTCATTTCATTAGAGATATGTTGGAACAACTTGAGAAAAGGATAAGTTTGATGCAATGAGGTTCTTTTAAGTAAACAACAACTTACAATATCACAGAGAAAATCTCATCCATAGTTAGAAATTTGTTGGAACACATTGGGAAAATATTATCTACAACATAGTAAGGAAATCTATGCTAATTTAACTTATGACACTAAAATCAACCCATTCTGCAACTCAAGATGTTACTATTAAGCCTCATTCAAGGGTTAGAGATCTCTTGGAATAGCTTTGGAAAAAGGTTGTTTGTAAAATTATGAGAAATTGCAAAACAGTCAAGACCTCAAAATGATATTACTAATTCTTGTTCATATGATAATGATGTGTTAGCAGAGATTAAGAACAAGAGCAGTTTGTAAATAATGAAGGCCGTTAAGTCTAATTTAACAGGACTAGAATGCAATTAATAAAACTCGAAATGCAATGATCATAACTGAACTAATACACAATTAGCCTTTGAAATACTACAACCGAACTAAAATTAAAATAACCTCTGAAATACTACAACTCTATCTCATTCAGTGTTAGTGATATTTTGGAACAATTCATAAGAACAAAATTGACTACACTATTCGATGTGAGTGAACATAAACATGAAGTTCAGGAAATTGCCTAAATTAAGAATGAAACAGAGCTAAAGTCACTTATCTAAACAATATGCACAGAGCCTTTCAGAAAGTAGGGGCCCTCTACCATCGGATTGGCACACGAAACTCCTCAAGATTGCTTCAGATCATGTATTAAAGTTGTACTTCTTTCATTAAAGGAAAACGCTTCCAAAAACAGAGTATTATAGTCTTGGACAGCTTAACAACAAAACATCAACTAGCTAATTGTCTCTCGGTTCACCAAGTTATTTTTATAAACAAAATACATAACTGTCATTGAGAAGAAATAGGGATAGGTGTCTTTTTCAATCAAAATCGAATTAGAACTCCTGTTGAGGCCTCGTACTTTGCTGAAGACATCTGCAGAGTCCTTGTCCTGGTAGAAGTCTACTTCTTAGTTTTGGTTTCCTCCACGTGCATAACCACTTGTAGATTTTTGCCCAGACTTCGTAGAGGGCAATGAATGATGTAGGTGAGTTCTAGAATTCAACCATATGCGTTTTTCCTTTAAGTGACACCTGTAACCTATGTGAACATAAAGATAGCTGCGGAATATGCGACTAGCTACAGAATGGCTGCATTCTATAGCTAAGTCTAGTAAAAAATCACTACAACAACAAGACCACAAAATTTTAGTAAGTCAGTTATTGTATGCATTCTTAAAGTGAATTTAATCAATCCTATTGATATTTTAAGCCTATAATTGTTAAAGGACAAAGGAAATGAAGTGAAATTTGGTGAAAGAAAAGGACATCTTTAAGTAACAAAGTCCTTGTACTCATTATGAGAACAAAAAGCACAAAAATAGTTGCTTCATAATGAAGTGTTTAAATGGTCTTTTCCACCAACATACTAAGAATAGACTGAAAATGGATGTTATAATGAATAAACAACTGCTGTATATGAGTTTGGAAGGTTGGAAAACCCTTGTCTAGGCTCTTTCCATGCTAAAAAAGGTCTCCATATGGCCTAAAAAAAACCAAACACAATCTTTGTCTGCAACAAAAAAGGACTTGACTTTGAAAATTTTCCATCATACAGTGCTCAAATAAAAAAAATAGCATTTTCATTCAGGTCAAAACACCCAAAAACCCTTGTGTAGGCTCTTCTTGGGCTCAAAAAGACTGGAAAATTACCAAGTTAGTCCTTTTGGAACATTTCTCTGCTATATATCCCGCAAAATGGAAAAACTAGCTAACATAGGAAACAAATTCCACCTTTTGGTGATAAATTCCCACCAAAAATAGTGCAAATTGTTGCCTCCTTAGAAAGACCACTTGCACCCAGAAACTGCCCAATAATTTCGGTTATATGGGGGGGGGACATGTGGCTAGGGCCAAGTGCCACGTGTAGGTGCCTTCAGACATATCTCCAACTGCTTTGGGCAATGGTCACATTGGCTTACATGTGGCTAGGGTTTGGGACACGCACCTGCCCCCAGCTCCTCCATTCTATTCATCGGTTCTAGGCAGTTATACATGACCAAGGGTCGAGGCCCAAACTCGCGCCCATTAAAAAATTGTTCATAGTTTGGTCACATGGTTGTGATATGAATGAAGGCTGGCGCCTACTCCCTGCTCCCTCACCGTCACCTCCACCATGGGTCCCATCCTGTTATATGACTTAGGGTTAGGGCTAACCACCCCCCCTCCCCCGAATCTGCCAACAACATAACATTAAAACAAACCGATGATCAACGATTATTGAGAATCATATGTACGATGTGGTGGTAATTCATTGATCCGTTGTGTGGTAGGTCGAGGGGTCGAACCCATAACCATATTTTGTTCAGTCCCAAGGGCCATGTGGCACTAACCCATTGGACCACGTGGTGCATCTTCATTGGCCCACATCAAACCAAACAAAAAATCAAATTAAACACCTCAACCTGTAGTGTGATGCCACTTGTCAAGCTTGGATTAGTCCACATGTTTGTCATACGTCCTAGTCAGCATGCTGACATCATCATGATGTCACTGTATGACCTGCCCAGTCAGCAACCCCATCAACCTTGCAAGTTGATTTTTTAACCGCTTGTCAGAAACTTCAAAATGTGATAACTTTCACATAGGGTGTCAGATTGAGGTGATTCAAGCGTCGTTGGAATCAAAATGATGAGGCTACACCTTAGCACCGATTTCAAGTAATTCCGAGAACTTTTACCTTTTTAGCATATTCTAATCCCCTGGATCATTCTGGATCACAAAAGAATGCCAAGGTACTTAGAGGGTAAAGTGTCAATAGATAAATCATGTATTCTTGTTAGATGTTTTTGGATTGATACAATAGTGTTGAAAAAAAGATATTATATTTCACTTTGTTAAGGGACATACCTGATGTAGATTCGAAGATTTCTAGGGTTGCCCACACTGCATGTGCCTCCTAGATTGTTGGAACCCCAAACAACATATTATCATCCACAAATTGCTAGTGTGTAGATGAGAGATCAGTACCAAGGATTTTGAGCCCTTTAATTTGACCTTTTTTCTTTAGATCCTGGATCAAACTTCCCAGAACCTTTGCTATTATGGTGAACAAGAAAGGGTATAATGGATACCCTTATTGTAATCCTTGGCTTGAATGAAAATTTTGGGTGGGAGAACCATTTATCAAGACGAAGAAGAAGGAAGTATATACCATTGATTGAATCCATCCAATCCAATCTTTTGAGAAGCCAAAAGCCGAAAATATCTGAAACAAAAAATTCCAACTTAGACAATCATAAGATTTTGATAGATATAATTTCATGAGCATACCAGGTATATGGTGGGATTTGCGCAAGTAAATTATTTCATGGGTTGCTACTATTGCATCCAGGATCTGGCATCCTTTCACAAATCTTGTCTGCTATGGTTTTATAATAAGTTTAAGGGCTTGATTCTGTAGACCATAAGCGAGGATATAACCTTGTAGATTAAATTACATAGTGTGATCGATCTATAGCAACTTGGATTGTCAGCCTCATGAGATTTAGGGATCAAAGTCAAGAAATTTTCATTTAGGCCTGACCAAATTTGTTTCCTATTGCATGCCTCCATGAGTTCGACGATCTCATCCCCCATAAAAGGCCAGCTTGCTTTTTAGAATTCAACAATGAATTTGGTCGGGCCTGGGGATTTATTGTTTGGAAAATCTTTAATAATAGTTTCCACCTATTATTTTGTGGCTGGTCTCATCAATGCTTCATTTTTCTCCTGTGAAATTAAACGAGGGGTGATACCAGTAATTCAGTTTATTGCTTATTCTCAATCCTGATCCCCTTCTGTCAGGATGCTATATAAGTAGTGTATTTTTTATGATTCCATATCCTGATGATCTAAAAGCCTCTCTGCTGAAGGTGAGGATAGGGAGAGGATATGATTATATTGTCAATGATTTATCATAGAGTGGTGGAAGAACTTCAATTTTATTTCTCCCTCCCTCAACTATTTGATTCTTGATTTATGTCACCACAATATCTCTTCATGTTTTAGTCTTTCTTCTAGCTCTTGAAAAATTCTTCCCTCCTCTAAAGGTGATGTCCTACGATCTACCTTCTTTGATTATTTTACTTTGTAGGTCCTCCATTCTAGTCTCCAGTCTCTTGTTTTCCTGGATGATATTACCAAATTCCCTTTGATTCCATGAATTAATTTTGTACTTCAGTTATTTCAGTTTCTTTTGGAAGCACTACATGTGGTTGTGCCCTTTTACATGAATCTCCCCCTACCATTCTTCTAATTTAGTTAAAAACTTCGGGCTTCTCAGCCAAAAAAAATCGAATCTAAAAGGATGATTTTTTGGTACTGATTTGATGTCCATTTCTAGTCTAATGGGGCAATGGTCGGAGGCCATACTAGGAAAAATCATGGCCTCCATGAAAGTATACCTCCCAATCATCTCTTATGAAACCATAAAGCAATCTAATTTATTGGCTATTTGTCTACTTCCCCCCTGTGGTTATTCATGATGTGTACTCTAATGCTCATCTCGATCTCTACCATCTTTAACTCTTGGATTGTTTCATTGAATAAGTTAGATATTTGATCCAACCTTCTGACCCCTCCTTGTTTTTATCCCAAGTCCTGGATTAGATTTAAATCTCCACCTATACTTCAACCCGATTCATCAATGTCTTCTTTAATTCTACACAGGTCTTGTAAGAATTTTGCTTTATTTTGGGTGACATGTGGACCATATACTATCGATAAGTAGATTCAATCCTTATAGCAAATGCAACGAAACTTACATGTAAAGCTATAGGGCGATCCCTTTCAATTCTGAAAAGTGACCCTTGAAGGATTCTATAGAATTGTCAATCCTCCCATTGTGCCACAAGCATACACCGTCATGGAAGAGTTGTTTGGCCATCATTTGACTTCCAACTGTCCCAATTTTTCTCCTGAAATTTTTATTTCTTGTAACAGAATAATATTTGAGTTTTCATTTTTTATTTTTTCTTTGAGACGTCAAAGCTTACTTGTGTTATTTAAGCCTCGAATGTTCAATGAAACACTCTTCATCATATTACAATTAGAGTGTGTGGGTAGTACTCCTTAATTTGACTCATTTGTCCCAAATTTAAGAGGAATTCGTCTGCTTCTTTCAAGATTTTATTTTTTTATTTTTTTATTTCCATCCTATTTTACCTCTTTCAGCAAGAATGAGAGCCGATTGTGCCTACGCGAGTTGTCTTCCTTTTTTGTCCCTGTTACTTGGAGTAGGTTCCCATTCCTGCTGGGAGATCCAACTACAACATTTTCTAAAGAGATTATGAAAGATGACTAATTGGTTGGAGGGGATATTTGTCTCTTCTTCTTTCACCCAAACTCTAAAAAGTTAAAGCATTCTCCTCTCGTCCTGGTTTAAACAATTGCTCTTTTATTCTAATTCAAGAATCTTGCTAGTTTGGGTTAGGATTTCATTTAGTTTCCGGCCTTCTTCAAGATCCTCTAAGGACTTCCTCTTGGATATACTTCTTTCCATGGGTTTGGCTTGAACTTGCTCTATCTCCATTGCATTGATCATCACCAATGGATCTTATGGGACTACCAATTCCACTGTTTCCATGTTTACAAGAGTCACAAATGGATTCTCTTATTGTATCCTTTGTGTGCTATTTTGATATCCATTTTTCCTCATTTTATCCATAGCAACTGGTGCACAGGCTTGATATTGGGAAGCTTGAGTCTATCTGCTTCTTGAGGGGAGTAAGTGGGGTTTTGGGGTTTTCCCTTTGCGAGAACCAACCTTTTGAAAACCCTCCTCATCCATCTTCTCCTTTTCCTTTTGTTCTTTTTCAATTGCGAGGGGACAATTCCGACTCAGTAGGTATCCATATTCATGGCATATCTTGCATTTGAAAGGCAAGTGCTCGTAATCCAATGATTGATTCCACACCAAGTTATGGTACTCTATATCTATGGATTCTGAGAGGGGTTGAGATATATTCATATGAACACATATTCTAGCATATGCTACATGACATCTTCTCTTAGTGATTTCTGAGATTTTCATAAATTGGCCAATGGATTTGCCTATTTCTTCAAGAATATAAACTTCCTAGAAGTCCTCCAGTGATGAGTAAAGGTGACCCCAGACTGAGGCTGCCAAGAAGATCTCTTTCTCTGGGTTTTTAAATTCCTCCTAGAATCTCATGAATAACCCAAATTTATTCATAAATTATGGACCATTTTCAAATACTTTCTTCTGATCTTCCAGATATGTAATTAATACTGTGAAGAAACCTTTTACTCAGAGTCGAAGTTCTATTAGGTCTAGTTGAAATTCCATTTGGTTTGAATCTAGTGAATTATTTATTATTTCCTTGGCCATATACCCATGAAATTGCATATAATTTCCTGATATTTCATGAATTTTCTTGTTTTTTACAGGCGGTTGTTTGGGATCACAAATTTCAGACTTTTTCCGCTTTCGGAAGATACCGGCTTCATACCATCACCTGCTATTGCGCCCCCATAATTGGGGCTTATTGTGCTCCCTGTGGGTCTCCTGATCCATTGATAGAATGGTGTGTGCTTTTGTTCCTTTCTTTGAGGGAACTGATGAAAGATGAGGGTCCTCCCCCTCCTCTTGGGGGGGGGGGGGGGGACACTCATAGGGTGGCCAAGCTTGATCTTGTATGTCCAAACCTGGCTTCAGAACTAGTTGGATTGCAACCTGAAACCATCCTTCAAACTTGCAGCATAGATCTCTCCAAACCCTAGCATTCTTAGAATTTTTTTTCTTGCATAGAATTCCATTAATCAAAAAGAGTTTACATGGAGTATACAATACCCACTTGAATGCAGGTTTTTCACGTAAAGAGCGAGACCAAATTTTGAGGAGACATCAAGGTAAACATAGTAAAAGAAGCAAAAGTATCACCCAACTTTGGGCTGGTTTTTAGATTTAATTTTTTTTCCTTTTCTGTTTGGTGAATTCCACCCACCTATTCAGCGAAGGAGTAACCACGACTTACTGAGAATTTCCCAACAGAATTTTATTGTGTCCTTTTCCTATTATGAGGAAATTAATACTCGGGCTCTCTTTACCACTCCCAAGGAAGCAGTAGTATTTTCTATTTATGTGTGAAGTGCTAAGATTTTATTCTCCCTACTCTCCTTGCAATCCTCATCTGAGGAGAGAATTTTATCATTTGATTCATTGTCCTCCTGATATGAAGATTCAGAGTCCTCTTCCTACATAGGAGTTGGGTTAAATGGCTTCCAAGCCTTAGATTTAGTATTCCATTTTACTAGACTTTGAACACAAAGGTTCTATAGGTGTCTTGTTTGATGGCAGATGTGGCAACGAAATGTCATGTTCTCATAATCCAGGACTTGGGTCTAATGGTAATCACCTACTTTCAGGTTGATTTTCTCCGAAAAACCTTTACTAATGTCTAGTCCTACAGAGATCCTACTGAAAGTATAAACTCCAATTTGGCCTCACGTAAGATTTACGGCTAGCAAGCAACCCAGGGTATTTCCAATGCTTATAAACATTGAATCATGCCATAAATGAGCTAGAAATTTTGGAAGTCAAACCCAAATGGGGGGCCTTATAACTACTACTGCAGAAGGGTTGAAATCTAGGAACCAAGGGGTTATGAAAATCCCCACTTTTCCCCAGAACCATGGGCCCTTAGATAGAGCACTCTGGTAATATTCCTGACAAAAAAACATAACTATGAAGAAGCCATTCGAACATAAAAGAACCTTGTAGGATCTTGTCCAATTAGAGTGTTTCCAGTTGTAAAGACGTACGATTCGAGGCCACAACCCATTTAAGCAACAAATCATGCCATGCTTTACCATTAACTCAAGATCTTCCAAATCTGGATGGGAAATTTCAACGAAGGGAATATCTTCTGAATTTTCCACAATAAATGGATTAAGTGCATCCTGAGAACGAACTTCTTTTCCTGGAGTTTGAGGGTTAGTTCAAGGAGGATGAAAACCCTAGGGAGTATGATTTCAAACTGCGTCTTTATATGATAAATATTAGGAGGAGGGTGGTTTCCCCAAAGCACCCCCTTGCAAACAGAGAGTCAAAAGTAAAATGAAATCCTTACAAAGATGGAAGAGGGTATTCTAATTGCTTACCTTCATAAAGGAGGAATTGAACCATATGAGGAAAACCTTATTTGAGCTCCAAATTTTTTTTTGAGGTCTCTTATGATATCCATAGATCTCACCCAACATAGAAAAGAGTGTCCAAACACCAGTTTGACTGAGATCTGGAAGGGACTCTTGCATTTACAACTCTTTTTAAACAAATATTTTGCATCAACCTGGGATTTTTGCAAGGGCTCTTTCTCTGCAACCAGAGCCTCTTACACCATAACCTCATCTTCTTCATTACATGACTATTTCTCAGTAGTCAGGGCTTTTCTTCCACTTGTGAACAAACCCTCGATTGGAAAAGCTCTAGCAGTTGCGTTGAACACTTTTATGGCCTCATTACCAACATTGGCAGTGATAATAGTATCTACAATTGATGTCAAGGAAGCAGTTTGGGTCTCCCTCTCAACGATACCCGACCTCTCCTCTGCATTGACGATATTTGCAGGGTTTCGGCATGAGGGATGTGTGATTCCATTAACAGGGTCCGGACGGTCATGGTGGTGACTCGCATTATTCTCTCGCAAGTATTGTTATTACATGATTTTACACTATTGAGTAAAATTATTTATCCATTTTTCTATGGGAAATCTAAGTTACATTCATAAACATTTCATTTGAATGACAAAAATTTAATTCAAATAGAAATATTATTAAATGATTTATTTTATTGCCTTAGGATTTAACTATTGGAATCTTGTTTCCTTCTTTGCGTTTCATTTCTACATTTATTTAATTGCATGCAGAAATCATACTCTCCATCTTAGTCGTGATGATGAACCACATTGGGTGCTTCCAAACGCTATTGTAATGTGATTTTAGCAAAGAATTGTCTAAACAATATGAATCACAAAAGCTTGAATTTAGATAGATAATTACCTTTGAAATAAATATGAACCCTCTATCCCAGAATATTATCAAAAATATTCCACGGATAGGTTAAATCTCCATCATCCACCTAATAATTATTGATAATTAGAATAAAATTTTGGAACCCGGGACATACTTATCAACATAGCAAAATGAAAGTTTGTTCAAATTCCATTAAATTATTATGAACATATTTCGTAACATTTTGATTTTCATTTATTTGCACATAAAAATGTCAATAATTTAATATAAATTTAAATTTAGTTCTCAAGTTTATAGTTATGCCAATAGGTGTGTCTATTTTGGGATAGGACTTCCAGAATTTTAATTTAGTTATGAATATTTTTTAAGTGGATGGTAAAGATTTAACTTCCATGAAATATTTTAGATATTCTTAGTAGTATCCATAGATCAAAGGTTGTGATTTATCACAAAAGTAGTTATGCCCTTTCTACCCTTTTAATTAAACTAGCCATATAAATTAAATGGTTGGTAAACACGGATAGACATCAAACAAATATACAAGGATGCATCTCACATTCCCAAGATTAAAAAAAAAAACATAAAAAATCACTAAATTATAACACTATTTTAAACTACCCTAGTTCCATCTTAACTCATATCTATAAGTGTCGAGAGTGATGGAATCTATCAAGCTACAAACCCCCTTTTTTAGTGCAAAACTTGAGGAAATATTTGCACCTTGAGGGATTTAACCCCTCTCGTTGCTTGATAGATCCAGAGTTAAGATGGATCTAGTTTAATTTCTATAAATAAAGTGTAAAGTTAAAATAATATAATTTTCATTTTAAATATATGATATGGAAAAAATTATTATATTAAATTTTAAAAGATTACCCACCAAAACATAAAACAATAGTTACAAATTTTGATCTTTCCCCTTTTAAGTAGGCTATATTCCACTTTAATACTATGGGTAAATACCATGGGCTCTCATAAACCTAGAGCTAGAAAACCATGATAACTTCACCCAGTCAAGTTTACTTGAGCTACCCAAAAAAAAAAATGATATAAATTCAAAAGTGAATTAAAATTCAAAATAAGAAAATGGAGCTTAGATCTAATTTTATTTTTATAATTTTAATTATCGAGTCCACAGTACATTACATAGCATTATAACATCTCTTCTATACTGGGTGGAAGAGTGTCTCTCAACATAGCTATTGTTATTAATAATATAGTTGTCTTGTACTTGTGGAATATTGGGATTTCATCGGTGCTACGTTGGTGAATGGTGTCTAGGCACAAGGAAATTTGAAGGCTAACTGTACAAGACTTCCAGTAGGGCAAGGAATGCTTCATGACAACAAATTTCAAGTGAAGCAGCGTTGCTCTCTGGACCTAGCCTTCACAGTGCAATTTTTCATTGCTATACTGGCTCTTCGTCTGTAGTTGTGGTGGGTGACGACCGAAGATGTGTTATTTGTGGTAAACTTTGTGCCTATTATAATGCATTCTACCCTTTCTAGATTTCATTTTATGGTTATTAGCCCATGCATGTGGTTAGTTTTCTCTATTGGTATCTAGAAATTCATTTTGTGGAGACAAACTTTGAACTTTTATTCTCATTTATCTTATTGGCCTCCTTTTATCACTCAATCCTCTGGTTGTGGTGAATTCTTCTAGGCGAGCCTATTTGGGATGCTTTGCTTCTTCTGGTCTAGTATGATAGCACGTTATGTTATGATTATGTTCTGGGTTACAATTGGTGTCTAAAATTCAGCTTCACTTTTTGCTGCTTCTCCCTCTTGGACATTATGCCTCGACATCGAATGCATAACCATTGAGGAGCGGGTGGTTGTGGCCCTCAAGGTAGACCTCACACTTGGGCCTAGGTAGAGGAGTTTGTTACTATTTTCAATTTGGTTACTTCCTTTAAAATTCGGTCAAAAATTAGACATCTTGAATCCTTGTCTAATGTTGAAAGGAAAGCCTTCTCATATTCCGATATCATTAAGTAGGTTTCCCAATGGGTTCCCGACCCTGGTAATACTAGGGGATGATGGAAAAAATACGTCAATTCTATAACAGTGCATTGGCAGTTGAAAACCATCTTGGGTCAAGTCTTGAAAAAAAACAGGACGAACAATACAACATATTCATAACCTTGGAGGATATCAAACGTGCACAACGATATCAACGCTTTTTCTTGCAATGATTAGCTATGCAGATAGCTCACTTGGAAAACCAAATTAAGTGTGAGGAGAAACATACAACCCCTCCAAGCTCATGTTTTAAAAATTATGCCCTAGTGACCTCGTCTGAATGATGTTTCTTGCTTTGTACTCTTGTAATAGTTTGCTTAGTAATTACGTTCTAGACAATATTGCTCTTTTGTAGAATATGTTATGTTCTGCTCAGAATTTATAGTCGATAGGTTCAATATATATGGTTTCTCAAGTGGTAGACTGATATCACCTAGGACTAGCCCATTTAGGCTATGCTTATTTGATAGGTAGACTGGGATCACCTAGGACTAGCCCATATAGACTATGCTTATTTGATAGATATTTTGATATTTTGATTTTCGGAGGCAATACAAATTAATTCACCCAAAAAAAAAAAAAATTAAATTAAAATTATAGAAGCCTTATTTCAAAATAGACATGCTTATGAGTGTAATTAATTAATTAAAAAAATGTTATATGAAAATTAGTTATGGTTTTTTGGGTATGCGGTATTAGTAAGTCATGATATTGGCCCATGGTATTATAACAAAGCCTATTTACAGGAGAATCTTGTGTGTGTGTGTGTGTGTGTGACTAATATTATTTCTTCTTATAATTAATAATAATATAGTAGAGCCACTTGGATTGTAATCTAACTTGTAAAAAAAAGTGACAAAAGTAGCTAAGAACACTAAATGGAGAAGATCTTATCTTTTAGATTTGGAGTAGTTAGAGGCATCCACAATTATAGGCTCCTTGTAGTTGCCAATGGAGTAGCTTAGATCCTAGGGAATGCCCATATGTACTTCAATCTGACCAAGCCTCTAATCTCAGTTTCTTATTGTTACCTACAACTCATCCAACAAAAGGAGAATTTCCTCCTCTACTTCATGTCGATCTAGCATAACCAATCCAAGTAGGATCTTCAAGTGCCAATAGATATCAACATTGTGCATAGACTAACGGTAACACCCTCGGGTGTGCCCTATGTCGGATACCTAATCAACAATCTCCACTAATATCTCTAAGTCTATCAAACATTCTATTTCTCCAACTATTTCACGCTTAGCTTGAATAACTTCTTCTTGTGTGGTTGGAGGAATATTGTTATTGTAATGATATGAAGAGCTCTTTGTCCTCAATTGGGTGTGAAATCTACCAAGAGTCCACTAGTGTAGCATGGTGAGCCAAGGCCAAACAAAAAATATGAAATCCATGACAGAGGAAATACAACCAAATGGAAGGAAAAAGGAATTGACCTTTGAAAGTCAACCACACATATGAAACTCAGAGCAAGGGACCAAGAGGGTTATGGGACCAAAAGGTGTAACTTCATCACAATATATAAGAGAGAGGAACAACTGAAGCAAGTTGTGACTATCAAGTATGGAACATGTAGAGAACGAACTACAACTCAGAAGGAGGAGCTAACAAGGAGGACACCAAACAAAAGTAGTAGGTCTTGAAGTACGAGTGGAAGAAAGACGCAAACTACAAAGAGACAAGCTAAGAACATAGGGAGTTAAATTGGAAACTTAGAAGGGAACATATGAGAGAGTAAGAAGGATTGAGCAGAAGGATGTCATAATAATCACTAGTGTGCCACCCGACATTTCTCAGTACTGTGATAAAACCTTTCCCTCGTGCTAAAATCCTCTTCCTTATGAAATTAATGGTCGCTTCAATTCACAATAACAAATATGCATGGGGGAACTAGCTAAGACAAAACATTTCAGCGACTGCCAACCTCCATACTCACACATAATTAACTTGATTAAACTCCATTGGGATCTGCACATTAACTCAATTCTTAACTAGTGTGACATTGTGTCATGGGTTTATTAAACTATTTGTTCATCTTTGCAATGTAGTTATAACATTATAATTTCCTTGAGGGAGGCATATGGCCCCATCAACCCAATATATGTTGTGGGATGGTGGTCGTGTGCCCCCACATATCACATCGTGAACACTGCATCAAAAAATATTAAAAATATTAAATAATAATAATAATAATAATAATATAATAATTTTGTAATTTGTACTTTTGTGTCATATATATGTACATATATATTAAAAAAATAAACATATGTAAAATTCAATTTTCTTGCAATATTGAATACATCGATAATATTAAATGAAAAGGATTAGAGTTAAAAAACATATTGTGGATATGAATAACAACTGGATTTTTTTTCCCGAATGGGGTATTTTCTGACAAATGTGGGGGGGAGGGACTGCTACCACCCCTCCTAACCAATCGAGGGATGTGATAGTATGCCCCTACAAGGAAATAAGTGATTTTCAAGCTATTGACGCCTTGCCTGAGGAGAGTGGTACACAAAATCCTCCATCCCAAGACCATGCATCATAGACTCCTTGAAGATAATTTTTTATGCCATGACAGTCCCATCCCTACATGGGAAATGAACACCATTTGCTTGATTACAGATCTAGCTCTCCTTCTGGTGTGAGCCTATCTAAGCTCTAATATCATACACTTTTCCTCACACTTATTTTCCCCATCCTCTTATCTAAGCTCTCTCCATGAAGGGGTCTGGCTGACTCACCTCAGTGAAGGTCAGTCAAGCCACATTGCAAATTCCATCCTCGTCCTTGGTATTTGGAGTTTCAGTTGCATTATTTGGCGTTCTTAGCATTACATGACTACTTTCCACCCACCCCTCTAGTTGGCAAGTCAAGGCATGTTGTTTTTGTTTTTAGAATTATATTCTCTACATGAAAGTTGAAATGCTAGGTTGGGAGCAGGAGGAAAAAACAAGGTCGACACCACCTCTCATGGTAGTCGAACGCTTGTAGCATTCCTTGGTTCGACAATTTCAAGTTTGCACAATATTTTTCTCTTAATTTATGTCCTTGTATTCAGTATTGTAACTAATTCATTCTTGGCTAGCTTTCTCTCTGTTGTTTTTCTCATTGGGCTTTCTTCACTCTTGAAGTTCTATTCCCCTCTTCACCTTCACTAGAATTTTGGTATTGTTCTCTACTCCTTAACTTGTGGTGGCTCATTTCTTGGCACCAACCTCCCTTGTTGGCTCATTGTTTTCTTACATCCATATTTGTGTCCTCTCTGATCCCTCATGGCTTGCTTGCAGATTTTCTCTTCCCCCTCTTTTGAACCACTTTGCATTCTTGCTTATATGTCCACTCCCCTTCCTTTCATGGCTCGCTCCCCCAAATTCAATGTCCGCACATTCACCTTCTTTTGTGTCCTTTTCAATACTAAGATATGGTCTAGAGTCATGCCTTGTCAGCAAGTACGCATCTGCTGAGGGGGCACCTATTATCAAGAGTGTGTCTCTTGAGGACATACACGTGCACATTACAATCTTCAAGAATCCTCTGACCAGTTTTGAGACCTCAACTTGGGACCCATCCAGGAGGAACATGCTTGCTTGGAAAGGGAAGGGGCCTCCCATCGACAACAAATTTCAGACACAAAATTTTTGGTGGATCTGGCTGACTAGGTTGCTGATGTTGGGTGCACTCGTGGTAGTTTTAATTAATATATGCACACCACTTATTTGTATTGGCATATGAAGTTCCTCCTAGGCAGAATATTGTCGAACCACACTAAGCACATGGCTAACATCCTACACTCCATGGAGCCCCTCCACCAGCATTTGAGGGACATCAATCAACATATGAGCTACTTTGAGCACCATCAAGGCATTCCTCCACCAACTAACATCACCCCTAGAAGCACAAAGAACCAATTTAGATGGCTGCTACAAATTCGAACTCCTAGACCTAGTTTTATGTTCATGTTCATTTTGTTTTAGAATCATATGTTCTATCTCCAGGCCAGTTTGACAATTTTTTTAGTATATATACTTTCTACTTATTTTTATAAAGCATGATCTCACTTACCTCTCTGCGAAAAGTGCACTTTTGGTGATAATCCAATCTCCTTAATGAAAGACTAACCTAACATTGCTTGAATATCCATATAAATATCAATTTAAAAAGAAATACAATATATATGCAATATGTAAAATGTAAACATTTATTAGTATCGATTCAAAATTCTTATTTAAATTTTTTTTATTAAATTAATAAAAAAAATTATGAAAATGAAAAAAGCTGAAGTAACATACTCTAAAACATCGCTACATCATGATTACATTGTTAACAACCAACCACTTATCATCTTTGCTCCTTTTTCTCTCTTTTTTTTTTTCACTTTAGCTTAACTCTCACTACTATTCTTCATTTTTTTAAAGTGGTTTAGCCTTGTTTTTGGGCTCTTTCTCTTGAATAATTTTATTTTAGTGGACTTTGAAACTTTTTATAAATGTAAACTAAATTAAAGTATCTAACATAAAAATTACCGTCATTGCCAAGCTTAAGACCAACGAGGGGTGGTCTAAAGACATTAATTGCAATATTGGAGTTAAGCAAGGGTGTCCCCTATCCCCTACCCTTTTTGGCATATACATCGATAAGCTAGATGAATGTCTGGAATCTGTGGGGTTCAAGGGCATCGAGCTTGCTGGTGTTCTCATCAATCTTCTCCTCTATGCCGATGATATCGTTCTTCTTGCAACAAGCCATGATGACCTTGACAAGAAGCTCCAGATTCTTCATGACTACTGCTCCAAGATGGGTATGACAGTTAACACAGACAAGACTAATGTTATGATCATTAAATCCAAAAGGATCACCCATGGTAGTTTCATTTATAATAACAAGTGCTTAGAGCAGGTTTCTTCTTATAAATATTTGGGCATTGACTTCCCTCATCAACTCAACAAGAATTATAACATCGAGAAAAGGATTATTGGGGGCTGGAAAGCCTATTATGAGCTTGAAAACAATTGTAAGTCGGTCGATCTTTGGAGTAAAAAGAGGTTCCTCTTTGAGACCCTCGTCATCCCTGTTGTCTTATATGGATGTGAAGTTTGGGGTTGTAGTATATCCAGAGAGTCATAGAGGAAGATTGAGATGATTCAAAATCAATTCATAACCTACAACCTTAAGATCAAGAGGAGTACTCCCTATCCTATCCTCTTGATCGAATCTGGTTTGTACCTCATTGAAAGTACGACTATGTTTAGATATCTCATGTATAAGAAGAATCTTTACAACATGGAATCGAAAAGGCTCCCAAAAATTGCTTCTAACTGTAGTCAAAACCCCCACCTTTGCCTCAAGCATAGGTGGCATAAGGATGCCCAGTCTTGGCTCAACCATTGGGGAATTGAGGAGGAGCTCAGCATGGGAAGCAAAGATAATGTCAAAAATACTAGTACCTCCAAGTTTAAGGACAAGCTGTGGGAGGCTCAAGAGCTGGAGGGTAAAAGGAAGTTAAGATACTATAAGGAGGTGATCAACCCCACCTTGGATAATCAGAATTATCTCTCTATGTTGTCCAACACTAAGAAAAAAATGAACATTGCTAGGATAAGAACTAATTCCCATGAGCTTCGGAGTGAGACCGGGCGATGGTTTATTCCCAGGACTCCCTGGAATGATAAAATCCGTTAGATTTGTGATTCTAAGTAAGTGGAAGATGAAAAGCACTTGCTTTTAGATTTCCTGACTCTTACTCGCATCCACTCTCAATTCCCTATCATCTTCCACACTTCCAATCTTCTTAACCTATTAAGCCAACCCACCTATAGCGATCTTGGAGCACTTATTTCCTTGCTCTTTAACCATAGAAACAAGATTTTGAAGAATCAAACTTAGGTTCTTTCCTCTTAAGGTCTAATGACCACATTAGTCTTAACGAACGATAACCATTATCCATCATCATCATCACACACACATTAAAAATTAAATATTTTATTATTGAAAAACAATTTAATCTCTTTCGAGTGCACAAATATTCTACATTAATTACAACTTAAATAGATATATCATATTATTTTCAAAATAATAATAAAATTAATATATCATTTTATTAAAAAGATATTTAAAATTTAAAGTAAAATTATAAAATTTTACGTTTTTAATATTAAATTAAGTAAAATTATTATTAAAATATAAAAATGATTATTAACATTATTTAAATTAATATCAATTTATTGTATATCCAAAACCCAACAAAAAAATCATATCATCATTCAATATACATATAAATTCTATCTTAAAAAATTCCTTTTACGATCAATTGGTCCCACGTTGAGCTTTATACTCAAAAGAACTTAAGGGTAAGGTTGAATAACATCTTTAAAAGATTATTATAATTATTAAAATCTTTAATGATCCATACCCATAAGGGATGCATAATCCATGATGCCCCATAAAAGTTGAGTTATTCCGTTTAAATTTTATTACATCTTATTACTCAAGGAGGCACATACCATTATAAACTTCAAATGTGACTATATTTGGTAAGACATGTGAAGGGAAAAAGGACCTTTGTGAGCATATGATCCATGGCAAGGGTGAATTTAGGTCCTAAAAAGGAGATGCACATGTAAAGTGATTTTCACAATTTCCATTGTGGGCACATGAATGGCCTACATGGGTTTAGTTTCCATGAGGTTATCTGCTTGATTTTTGTGGCCTATATTGACTAATTAAATCTTAATGAATGGCCTACATGCGTTTAGTTTCCATGAGGTTATCTGTTTGATTTTTGTGGCCTCTTCTCGTTTATTGACTAATTAAATCTTAATGAATGGCTTACATGGGTTTAGTTTCCATTAGGTTATCTGTTTGATTTTTGTGGCCTCTTCTCGCTTATTGACTAATTAAATCTTAATGAATGGCCTACATGGGTTTAGTTTCCATGAGGTTATTGACTAATTAAATCTGATTGTGTGAGTTAAAAAACATTATTAAGTTAACATATATAAAAAAATATTTAAAATAATTCTATAATCAATGTTGAGAGTTTATTTAGGTTATTATAAAAAATACACACGTAAAGCATTTTTAAAAAGAAACATAGTTGTGAAAATTTATTTATGTTAATAATATTTAAAATTAATTTTGTTATAAATTTTTGTAGCGTGAATTAATTATATATATAATGATGATTATTATTAATTTTTATTAAGATTAATATGGTTTATTGGACCTGAAGAAAGTAAGAGATTAATTGAAACTTTTTAACATTTTATTTCTATGATAAAAAAGGGGAGAAAAATGTTTCTAGATAACTGTAGTTTCGCTGAATTAACAAGTCAAGAAGAAGGTTGGAATTGTGGAAAGAGTTTTGGAAATAAGAGTGTGTAACACCCACCTTAATTTATCTCGTTTTATTTTGCTAAACTTTTGCAAAAATTACATTTGACTATTACATGAGAAAAGACTATCAAATGTGTTAAAAATGGTCAATGAACCTAAGTTTAAATTTTATAATAAAGATTTACATTGGAAATTTCTATGGTTGGTTAATAAATAATTCCAAGACCTCAGAGTGGTTGGGAAGAAGCAGTTATTGACAGTGATTTTCCCCTTGGAGAATAAGAAGGAAATCTCAGACAGGGGAAGGGGTTTTGTGAAAAAAGGGAAAAAGACAGACAACAAATCGCTGTGAACAGAGAAGTCCAGAGCTGGTTGAGAACTAGTGGAGCTTTGTTATTCAGATTGGAGAAAAGGTTAGACAAGAGGTCCTGAGGTCTAACTCCAGAGATCATTCTTCTTACTTCTGCTCCAGTGAGGAGCACAGGGGGAGTTGAGGACGTGATCGCCTCACTCATGGTTGGGTGGTCTAACTAGTGAAGTGGAAGTTCCATATAAGTTTGATGAGTAATGTGTTTAATCTAAGAAAATTATGATGTTACTATATTGAATGTATTATGTATACATTGTATTTCCAATATTCATTAATTCACAGTACAGGATTAGACAAGCAAGAAATATTGTGAAAGGAAAAATACCATGAATATTATTTATTAATTTGTTTGTAGATCTGTGGCAGAAGAGGTAAGGGTATCAAACTAAAGTGGGTATGGTTAAAGGCAAGTTTTGTTCAGTAGTGAAGTAACCCAAAACCCTATTTGGCATGTAAAAACCTTGTCCTTGAAAGGAGTGTATTTAATTAGCATTGACTTATGTAGAAACCAAACCTTGTCTGTAGGGAATTTGTAGACATAAAGACTGTGAAAAGAGAGAGTACCAGAGAAGGATGGTTGTGAAAGCCAAACCCTAAGCCTAAGGGCCTTTATGGAAAATACCCAAAAATTAAATACCGAACATTGTAAGAAAAACATCTCGCTAAGTAAAACAATGCCGAGACGACTGGTAAACCCTAAACCATATTACTTCTAAACACATGTAATGATACGAAAGAAAACATTACAATCATACATTTAGTTATTGGAACATTTACAGTCATGCATATATATATATATATTGGTGTATTGCAGCATCAATGCAGAGACCTTAAGGTGAGAGGTTTAAGCACTAGTCCATAGAGGGATGAGTAGGGTTTTAAGTCCTTCGGGACTTTTGGCTAAATTAATTAACAAGAAGCAATAGTTGTATGCATAGAAAACTTGATTTTACACAATTAATCGAATTTGTATATAACTCAGAAAATACAAAATCATAGTTAAACCTTAACAGTGCTTGAACCAACCAAGAAAGAATAATTTTCAAGATTCATCATAGGAGAAAGCTAGACAACAAAAGAGTGCCATTGCACACTAAAATTCGATAGTAATAAGGTTATAAAATCTTAAGAGAACATTCTTGTACATTATCACTCGCAGAAAATAATATCTAAAAGTATTTGCACATAAAAAATAAAAAAAACTAGAACTAGAGTGCTCAACATAATGCATATAAGTTAATTGCAACTTTACCAATGCACGACCAGAGCACCATTTCACTTAATGAAGGTCAAAACCCTCCTTAAACTGTTCAAAAATCCATGAAAATAGTGAAGGACATAATACAATATAATGGAGTCAACGAACAAAGCAGTAGCTACTGGTATGATAACAAGGAAAGACACACTATCGACAAACTCAAGACTCCATTTGCATGAGTACCCTAGGGTTACTAAACCCTATCCAGGAAAACTTAAGAACACAACTAAAACCCTAACTCTGACATCCTCATAATAAACTAGCTAGGTGGAAACAACTAGGTAGCCCATAACGTTTGCCATTCGACAAGGATAACAGTCGAGTACTTGGATTTCCTGAGAGATTGTCAGAGTATTAGGGGAATTTTGAGGTCTAAAATGGGCCTCCTAAAAAAAATTTACAACCAAAATAAACTTTACAAGAACCAATAGGATTCAAGAAGATGATGTCAACCATGGGGGATGATTCACCATTTTTTAAGCAAAAGGGTAAAAAGATTAAAAAATAATAAAATAATAAAACTACTTTTTCAACTCGTATTTTCAACTTATCTCCCAATTTTTTTCTCAAATTTCGAGAGAGAGTAATTTTTGGATGCAAAATTTAATTCCTCGTCTCAAGTGTACCCATGTTGCATACTTTCGATGGACCCTGCTACGAGAAAAATGAGAAATACATGAAAAACGTGAATACAATCACATTTTTCATGTATTTCTCATTTTACGTATAGCAAAGTCCATCGAAAGTATGCAACATGGGTACCCCTTGGATGAGGAATTAAATGTTGCATCCAACGAGTACTCCCACTTGAAATTTGAGTAAAAACTTTGAGAGATAAGTTAAAAATACGAGTTGAAAAAATAGTTTGTTTTTTTTTTCATCTAAAATTTGATGATGTAATCAAATCTTATTTTATTATTTCCACTATTATTTTATAATTTCCTTAGAAGGACCATTTTAGACCTCAAAATTACCCTAATGTCTTGACCAAATATTGAAGCCAAAACCAAGTTGAAAGTCGAACGAGGGTAGAGGGGTTTTACCTGCAGCAAAGAAAAAAAAAACAAGTTAAAAATTAGTAAATTGAAAGTACTGTAACTGGGGGAAAAAAATCTTACTTGGTCAAGCTTTTTTGGATCTTTGTTTCCAACCACACCTGTAGTGGGCCGAGAAACCTTATTAGACAGAGATTAACCAGAATAAAAAGACATAACCTTGTTACTATGTGTTATACATGAAACTTAATTGTTATGATCGTCTCAATACTTGTAAAATCGAACCAGTTCAAGGATAAGTTGCGAGTAAAGCCCGACGATAGGCCAAATAAAATTAACACGAAAAACATGGAGTTGTTGGACATAGACACCTAGAGAAAGATCGCCACAAAGAAGCCCTGCCTATTTGCAGAAGAGGTGTTGCAGAGCGGAGGGCCATCGAGAAGCAAAAGCACAATGATTATCGCCGAAGGGTTTGGGGGTAGGTTTTCTACCCTAAACACCTTGAGATCCATCGGTGTGGTCCGATCAACAATAATCAACAGTGGTCAAGCACCCAGATGTTAAGAAAACTCCAGGACAACTCCTCTTAAAGACCACTGCGGAAGGGTTGATGCAAGAATTAAATGTTGAATAGTTGGTCAACAAACTGGCTTGGAACAGTTGTTGAATAAACTATTGGCTATACATACCTTAAGCCTGTCAATAATAATGTATGAGGCGCAATATTAGCATACAAACCATATGAAACAGGGTTGCATAAATTTTATAAATCCAATTTGCAATAATAGCATGTGTGATAATCACTGTGTGTAAACATAGTACGTAGGGAATTATGATGTTTTGAATTATTCCAATAACTAAGATACTCTGTGCCACAGTAGGAGTTAAAAAAAAAAAAAAAATACTATGGTGATTACTACGATTATGTAATTAGTAGATGTGAAATATGGTATCAGAGCAAAGTTAGCACGCTGGGACCCAGATGGGCCATTCAAAGTTAACAATGGTTTCCTTGGAATTGTGGACAGTGACAGAAAGAAAGAAGCTATTGACAGATTACGATGAGGAGGGGATCTGGGTATTAACCACCCCGAGATTTAGGGGAAGCTCACCCTTTGCCTAATCTAGAGCATAACATGGAAATGTGGGTATAGTTGATTGTAGACCAGGATCAACAGACTAGCAAACTACGGAAAGAACAACAACGTCAGACCAACAGACTTCTGGATATGGTACAACAACTTTAGATGGAAATGGTTCGAGTAAGAAACGATAATGAGAGACTAATGCGATAACAGGAGAGGATTCTGAAAAACCTCTAAGATAGACATAATCATCACACAACGCAACCCATTCCTGAGAGGGGCACCCGAGATGAGGGTGAGCATCAACAACAAGTTGAAGATAATCCTAAAGGGAGCCACACCCAACAAAGTAACATGAGCAGATCTTAGAATGAAGTTGAATCTGGGAATGCTTCAAATCAACAAGAAATGAAAAAACAGAAAGTGGAACTTCAGGGAGAATTTATAAAAATCAAGCCTCCCACGTTCGACGAAGAAGCAGAAGAAGTGGGTGAAGCATGGATTATTAACATGAATAAATATTTCCAAGTTTATGAATATAGCAGCAAGCTCAAAGCTCGATTGGTTATTTACCAATTGTGGGAAAAGGCTACCTTGTGGTGGGAGGAAGTTAAGAATGTGCAGGGAATCAAGGACCAGAATGTGACTTGGGACGAGTTCCAACAATAATTTAAGGACAAATATCTAATAGAGTGTTTCTACAATGAAAAATCTCAATAATTTCATGATTTAAGGTTGGCACAGTTGTCTACAAACGAGTTCATAACTAAATTTACCTCCTTACTGAGGTATGTACCATATTTGAGGGATGAAAAAACAATGGTGCATCCGTTCTTAAGTAGCTTACCAGCCCACATGAAACAAATGATCAAGTTCGTCAATCTCAAAACTATGGATGAGGTGATTTGAAAGGCGCGCATATGTTCTTAGCAATTTAAGATGAAAGGGAGATGCTAGTAGGAGTTGTCCGCCAAGAAAAGGACAGAAGAGTACTCAGAATTCCAAAAGTAGCAAAATAGGTAACTAAAAGAATGTTGCAAGGAACCCATCAAATATACCACCTGGGAAAAACCAGAAAAACCCAAATGGATAGCAGAGGACCAGCCTACTGAGGCATCCAACATACCAAAACACGGTCAAACCCAAAAACCCCCTTTGCAATGTTGGGGTTGTGGTGAAGCACATTATTATAAAAATTGTCCTCACCGGTGGGGAAATGAAACTGTAGCTAATCTGCAAGAAATAGCCACAATGGGAGATGTTGCAAGGAATAAATCAAGGATCAACACTACATTAGAATATCGACAAGCAGATTACTAGCCAAAAATGATAGAACTGGAAGGTAATTTATTTTCCTAAACTATATCTATTTTGGTTGATCCTGGTGCCAGTTTAAGTTATATCAATCACAAAATAGTTGAAAAATGTAACTTTGAAATATTGAAATTTCAAAATCCTTGGTTGGTGAAATTAACCACTGGGGCAAAGTGGAGGGTTAATGCCAAAGTCTCAAACTACCCTCTAGACATTGGGAACCAACATATAAATGTTGAGTTGAACATTCTACCTTTTGGTTCCTACGATTTGCTACTGGGAATGGACTGGTTAGAGGGATGTTGGTTAGTGGTAGACTACAAGCAGAAAACCATCAGTTATGTGGTTGAAGATGGTACCCGTCGAGAGATTCAAGGAATCAAGAAACCACTCCAATTGCGCCCCATCACTGCATCCCAGCTGGGAAAATGTATCAGGAAAGGGTGTCAGATTTATGTTATTCAAGTAGGATTCGCTAACTCTAAGGACAAAACCCCTGCAGTGGAAAGTATACCGGTAATTCAGAAATTTACCGATGTATTTCCTAAAACCATACCGGGACTACCTCCAAAGCGAGATATCGATTTCACAATCAAACTAATGCCAGGGGCAGCACCTGTGTCACAAGCTCCATATCGAATTAGTCTACCGAAGCTGTCTGAGTTGAAAATGCAGTTGCAAGAATTGTTAGAAATTGGATACATTCATCCTAGTGTGTGTCCTTGGGGGGCACTGGTATTGTTTCTTAGAAAGAGAGATAGTACGATGCAAATGTGTATGAATTATAGACATATTAACAAATTGAATGTTAAAAACAAATATCCGTTGCCAAGAATAAACGATATTTTCGATCAAGTAAAAGAGCAACTGTATTCTCCAAGATAGATTTAAAATCCGGATATCACCAGATACAGATAAGAGATGAGGATATATATAAGACAAATTTCTAAACCTCGTATGGGTATTATGAGTTTTTGGTTCTACCATTCGGTTAAACCAACGCACTAACAACTTTCACGAGTTTGATGCATGGAAATTTTCACCCATTTTTGGACAAGTTCGTTTTAATTTTCATTGATGACATATTAATTTATTTTAAAACCATGGAAGAGCATAAGGAAAATTTACTCTTGGTGCTAAAAACGTTGCGAGATCATCAACTCTACGTCAAATTCAGTAAGTGTGTTTTCTACAAAGAACAGATCTAGTATTTAGGCCATGTAATTTGAGCTAAAGGGATATCAGTAGATCCAGAAAAAATAAAGACAATTATGGAATGAAGAGTACCTAGGAATGTAGCAGACATACGTTCCTTCATGGGATTGGATGGTTATTACCAGTGTTTTATCAAAGGATTCTCTAGAATTTCTTTTCCCATCACCTCTTCGCAGTGAAAAGGACGAATTTTAAAGTGGACTAGTGAGTGCCAAGCCAACTTCGAAAGGTTAAAGAAATTGTTAACTACTGCCCCCATATTAAAGGTAGTTGGCCCAAACAAGGAGTTTGAAGTCTGCACCGATGCTTGTAAGGAAGGGGCGGAGGCAGTGTTGTCACAAGACAAAAAAGTAATTACATATGAGTCCAGGAAGCTAAAGGATTACGAGTAGCGATATTCTGCTTATGATCTAGAGTCGACCGTAGTAGTTCACGGACTCAAAGTGTGGAGGCACTACTTGTTATGGAAAATGTTTTTGCTGAAAAAAAACCACAACAACTTGACTAGCTATTTTAAGCAGTCATATTTGAATGCTCGCCAAGCAAGGTGGAACACATTCCTGAGTGAATTCGACTTTGAAATTCAGCATGTGAAAGGTAAGGAAAACCATGTCGATGATGCCTTAAGTAGAAAACTACATTATGTTTATGAGCTCTAATTTAACCAAGTGGAATTTAAGTTCCAGGAGCAAGTGAAGGAGGCAACGCAAAAATATCATGAGTATCAGTTTTTGTGGCAGCAAGCACAAGAAACAAAAAATCAAGTGAAACAATTATATTATAAGAACAATAAGGAACAATTACTAGTTTTCTAAGAGAAGATATACATTCCTAATCAAATGAGCTTAAAGGAGTTGATTTTGGAGTATCATCAAAGTTCTTATGTAGGACATCCTGGATACCAAAAAATGCTAATAGCAATCAGAAAAGACTACTTTTGGCCCATGATGCGTAAAAATATTGTTGAATACTTAACGAAGTGTTTGAAATGTCAACAGGGAAAGGTGGAGCATCAGCACCCTGCAGGTTTACTACAACCTATACGTCTACCGGAGTGGAAATCAGAAGTAATATCACTTGATTTTATTATAAGCTTACCAAGGAATAGGAAGCACAATGCCTCCATTATGGTGGTTGTAGATAGACTCATCAAGGCGGCTAAATTCATTCTGGTCCAATCGACTTACAAAATAATATAAATCGTTGGCATCTTTATGCGGGAGGTGTTTAGACTACATGGTATCCCAAAAACAATCATCTTAGACCGAGATGTGAAGTTTACCTTAGATTTCTAGAAAGCACTCTTCACCGGTCTAGGTACACCAATTTAGTTCAATACCACCTATCATCCATAAACAGATGGGCAGACTAAAAGGGTGAATCAAATTTTAGAAGACATGTTGCACATGAATGTAATGCTGCAACCCACAAAGTGGGAAGATTATATACATTTAGTAGAGTTTGCATACAATAACGGATACCAAGAGTCTCTGAAAATGAGCCCCTTTGAGGCAATGTCGGACACCCATAAATTGGATCAGCCCGGAGACTAAGTTAATGCTTGGGCCAAAATTTTTGGAAGAAATGGAGCTTGAGGTGAGAAATATCTAACAGAATTTAAAAGCTGCCCAAGATCGGCAGAAGGTGTGTGTGGATTGAAAAAGAGATTATCGAGAGTTTAGAGTGGGTGATCATGTATATTTTAGAATTAGACCCAAGAAAAGAACGCCAAGGTGGACTACCTGTGCTAAACTTGCACCCTAGTTCTGTGGGCCTTTCCAAACTTTAGAAAGAGTAGGGCCGATAGCCTATCAACTGACGTTACCCAGTCACATATAGGTGCACAATGTGTTTCATATATCTATATTGAAACAATATGTGCACAATCCAAAGCATATAATATAATGGCAAAACATACAAGTAAATGGTAATTGATACTATGTTTTCTGATAATGAGATGGGTACTTAATTAATTAATTAAATTGTTCGTTGGTTGCAGGTAGAACCGGACGACAAATTCCTAGTAGAGCCTCAATGTATTCTCGAGCAGAGATAAATAATGCTCCAGAGGCGAGCCATCTCGCAAGTTAAAGTGCAATGGAAGCACTTTGACCCAGAATAGGCTACTTGGGAGGATGAAGGCTTTATACGAGAATAATATCCCGAATTGTTTTCTATGATGGAGTAAAAACCCTGAGGACAGTGTTTGCCTTAAGCAGGGGAAGATGAAACACCTGGCTTAATTTATCTCATTTTATTTTGTTAAACTTTTGCAAAAATTACATTTGACTATTACATGAGAAAAGGCTATCGAATCTGTTAAAAGTGGTTAATGAACCTAAGTTTAAATTTTATAATAAAGATTTACATTGGGAATATCTATGGTTAGCTAATAAATAATTCCAAGACTCCAGAGTGGTTGGGAAGAAGCAGTTATTGACAGTTACTTTCCCCTTGGAGAATAAGAAGGAAATGTCAAATAGGGGAAGGGGTTCTGTGAAAAAAAGGAAAAATACAGACAACAGATAGTTATGAACAAAGAAGTCCATAGCCGGTTTACAACCAGTGGATCTCCGCTATTCGTATTGGAGAAAAGGCTGGACAAGAGGTCTCGAGGTCTAACTCCAGAGATCCTACTGCTTACTTCCACTCTGGTGAGGAGCATGAGGGGAGTTAAGGACGTGATCATCTCACTCATGGTTGGGTGGTCTAACTAGTGAAGGGGAAAATCCAGATAAATTTTATGAGTAATGTGTTTAATTTGGAACAAGAGAGAATGGACAAAGGGAAATTCACCTTTACACGTATTTGCGTGGAAATGGACCTTATCAAGGGACTGCCAGACTGCATTCTTCTAATCCACAAAGACCTTAAGTGGTCTCAAACATTAGATTTTGAAAACACAGCCTTTAGATGCAGGTTGTGCCACCAAACCAAGCATTTACAAGGCACGTGTGCTTTAGCCAGGAAGAACACAACCAAGAAGCCTCAAAAGAAAAAAGGCTAGAATTTTCTGGATGTATCATTGTCAGATGAAGAGGAGGAAGAAACGAAAGAAAACAACAACAAACAGACACATAAAATCAGCAAGAAAAACATAATTAAGTATAAGAGAAGAATGTAGGCAAGATGGATGAGGTGTTTTCATCCTCTCCTACAGACACGGATCCTCCACAGGACAATCAAATTACGGATCGCGGTGTGAGTGGCACCAAGTGGGCTCATGTGTCTGAAAGTTCGGACTCCAAAAAAGAGGTCCAACTCTCCTCCAGCTTGGAGTTGGCCATTTTACATTCTGCTCCTTCACTGGATGGCTAACAAAAAGTTCAAAAGAAAAAAGGGAAAAAAGATAAGTCCAGTGTTTCTGGCAAAGTGTAACTTTGGGTTTTCGCCTGCCCTTTCCCTGTCTCTTACAGGGCATTTTTTCATATGGAATGCTACAACATATACGATGTAAATTTTTGTTATTTTTATAAAAAGTTTGATTTTTTCTCGGGAAAAAAATAAAATTATTTATTAGTTTGTTTGTAGATATGTGACAGATGGGGTAAGGGTATCAAACTAAAGAGGGTATGGTTAAATGCAAGTTTTTTTCAGCAATGAAGAAACCCAAAACCCTATTTGGCATGTTAAAAACTTATCCTTGAAAGCGGTATTTAACTAGCACCAGCTTGTGTAGAAACCAAACCCTGTTTGTGGGAAATTTGTAGACAACAAGGCTGTGAAAAGAGCGAGTACCAGAGAAGGATGGATGTGAAAGCCAAACCCTAAGCCTAGGGGCCTTTATGGCAAACACCCAAAAATTAAATACCGAACATTATAAACAAAACATCTGGCTAAGTAAAATAATGTCAAGACAACTTGTAAATCCCAAACCATATTACTTCTGAACACATCTACTGATACAAAAGAAAACATTACAGTAATACATCTAGTTATTGGAACATTTACAGTCATGCAAATATATATTGGAATATTGCAGTACCAATGCATAGACCTTAAGCTGAGAGGTTTAAACCCTGGTCCCCAGAGGGATGGGTAGGGTTTTACGTCCTTCGGGACTTTCGGCCAAATTAATTGATGAGAAGCAATAACTCTATACATAGAAAACTTGATTGTACAAAGTCAATCGAATTTGCATATAACTCAGAAAACACAAAATTACAGTAAAACCTTAATAGTGCTTAAACCAGCGAAGAATGAACAATTTGCAAGATTCATCACAGGAGAAAGCTAGACAACAAAAGAGTGCCATTGCACACCAAAATTCGGTACTAATAAGGTTATAAAAGCTTAAGAGAATATTCTTGTACATTCTCACTCACAGAAACTAATATCTTAATGTATTTGCAGTTAAAAAAACAAATCTAGAACCAGAGTGCTCAGCAAAATGCATATAAGTTCATTGCAAGTTTACCAATGCGTGGCTAGAGCACCATTTCACTTAATCAAGGTCAAAACCCTCCTTAAATTGTTCAGAATTCCATCAAAATAGTGAAGGACATAATACAATATAATGGAGTCAACGGCCAAAGGAGTAGCTATTGGTATGATAATAAGGAAAGACACGCCATCGACAAACTCAAGACTCCATTTGCATGAGTTCCCTAGGGTTACTAAACCATATCTAGTACAACTTAAGAACAAAACTAAAACCCTAACTCTAGCGTTCTTAGAATAAAGCAGCTAGGTGGAAACAACTAGATAACCCATAATGTTCTCAATTCGACGAGGATAGTAGTCGAGCACCTGGATTGCTTGAGATATTGTTAGAGTCTTGACCAAACCTTTAAGCCAAAACCAAGTTGAAAGCCGAACAAGGGTATAGGGGTTTTACCTGTAGCAAAGAAAAAAAAACAAGTTAAAAATTAGTAAACTGAAAGTACAGTGTATGGATGAAAAGAATGATAATTGTAACCGAGGGAAAAAACTCTGACCTAGTCAAGATTTGTTGGATCTTTGTTTGCAACCACACCTGTAGTGGGCCGAGAAACCTTATTAGATGGAGATTAACCATAAGAAAAAGACATAACTGTGTTACTGTGTGTTATACACGAAACTTAATTGTTATGATCGTGTCAATACTTGTAAAATCGAACCAGTTCAAGGATAAGCTGCGAGTAAAGCCCGACGACAAGCCAAAGAAAATTAGCACGACAAACATGGAGGTGCTGGACACAAACACCTGAAGCAGAATCACTGTAGAGAAGCCATGCCTATTTGCAGAAGAGGTGTTGCAGAGCGGAGGGCTGTCGAGAAGCAAAACCACAATGACTATAGTTGAAGGGTTTGGGGGTAGGGTTTCTACCCTAATCGCCTTGAGATCCATCGGTGTGGTTCGATCAACAAAAATCAATTGTGGTCAAGCACCCAGATGTCAAGAAAAATCCAGGACAACTCCTCGTAAAGACCACCACAAAAGGGTTGATGCAAGAATTAAATGTTGAACAGCTGGTCGGCGAACTAGCTTGGAACAATTATTGAATAAACTATCGGTTATACATATCTTAAGCCTGTCAATAATAATGTATGAGGTGCAATCTTAGCATACAAACCATATCAAACAAGGTTGCATAAATTTTATAAATCCAATTTGCAGTAATAGCATGTGTGATAATCATGGTACGTATATAATTATGATGTTTTAAATTATTCCAATAATTGAGATACTCTGTGCCACGGTAGGAGTTAAAAAAAATAAATTATTTACAGTGTTGATTACTATGATTATGTAATTAGTAGATGTGACAAAGTGGATGTGAATAAGAATAAGGAAATGAAGAATATATATTTGAACAACTCATGGCTTAATCAATCTTGCTCCAATCAATGCTCTTTTGGATAACACATAGTCAACAAGATTCATACCTATCTTGATACTTGAAATGTAGCCGAATACATCTATAAAAATTTTGTATATTTTTTTGAAAAAAATGAAAATTACTGTCTTTTTTTTACTATGAAAAAAATATAAATTTATTTATTTAGTGACATTTTTTAATTTTATAGTTAAATTGAATTTAGGTTAAGGTTAATTTTAATGTTGGATGAAAGAACTCTTTACCCACTTAGCAAGGAGATTAGATTGTGCAACATTTAATAGAACCTTTGAATCTTTTCCCACTTAACAAAACAAATCTTAATCTCAAAAGATAACTCCCACTCTTTATTCATCTATATAAAATTAATCTAATAATTTAATAAAATTTAAATTCTACAGAAACTAATTAATTTACACCTCAAAAATAATTATTATAATACAGATAATAATAAATATTAAATAATATTAATTCACTTTTTTTAGTGTGCCTTAAATTTTTTCATGCTTTATAAAATAAAGCAAATGAAAATATAGGAAAAATGGTCAATGCCATAAAATATTTTATATTAATTTATTAGATAATATCAATTAATTAGATGTTACCTTAAATTTCGACGTCATTGACATAGACATGTAGGGAGCCGTAGCTTTATTATATTTGTGATATATTTTTATAGTGGAATTGCATTCCTCTGTTGTTAATAATTTTTTATTAATAATATTTAAGGATAAATATTGAAAGTTATTTTTACATTAAAAACAAAAAATTATATTTGTCGTTATTAACTATTAAAATTTAAACATTAAAAATTAATTTGAAATATAAAATTGAATTGGTATGATTACATTTTTCATGAAAGTGTTTGATTTATGAGCGTTTTTTATTATCATTACATAATAAAATATTTATATTATAGAATTTAAATATTATGTTATATATTATTTGATATTATATTTAATATCAAAACAATTCATTGGGAAATAAAATATATGAAATAGAATTAAATAATTCAATTTAAAATTGTGAGTTATTATAATATTATATATTAATATAGTTTTTGGGGAAGTTTAATTTTTTTTTCCCAAGTCAAGTAGTTTAATTAGTAAGTTAATTTATTTGTAGTTGTGGAAAGAATATAGATAGGCATTAAGGGTTATAGTGATACCGATTAGAATTGACCAAGTGTCATAGTGGCCATATATATATGTATTAAATATTTAATTTTTTAATGATTTTAGATTTAAATTTATTTATTTATTTATTTCTATTAAAATTAGAAAAAGTTATTTCTCGATGGGGTTGGCATATGAACAACTGGAAGCTACGGACATGGACATTAATGTTAATTCTATTTGTCATTAATGACTACGAAGCGTGTTAGGCGAGCCTCATTGAGCTTGACGCAAGCGAACATTTTGTAGAATATCTTTTGTATAACGGGTTGGTCTTGGCAATAGAGTGCATTTGCAAGTGCTAGGAGATGAGGGATAGGAGTGAAGGGGGTGTAGTTTGTTCAGGTGAGCAGGGAGGCTTTCCAGTTAAGCCATTTTTTTACTCTGGTCGGCCATTGTGTAAAGAAAAAAATGGACGGGGGAATACTAGTGTGATGTCTGCCCATCCGATAATGGAGGGTTTTATATGGGACCTTGGTTCATGATGACTTACGGAGCGCAGGGCCAATTTTGTGCAAGTTAAATGGGTGTTGGTGCACGAAGTTGGGTTCTTATTATGCCTAGGTACTGGGCTAGCAACCCTCGCCTTCTCGTAGGTATATCCATCTTGTTTGCTCTCTGTCGGTTTCAGTTGTTGGTATGTTTTATATGTTCTATTTGGATTGGGCCCTATTGCAGGTTTCACGGGGTATAAGAGGGTCTCTGTGACTTGCAGGTGGACCTAGCGGAATTATTCCATTAGTAGTTTCTAGCACTTGAGTTTGTTGGTTTCAATTTCTTGGTGTTTTGTTTTAATATTTTGGTTCTTGTCGCTCTTGGGCCTTGGAGAAAGGGTGGGCAGATAAATGAGCCCAGTGACCAGGTTAGGGTGGTCAATTGTATCATTCAACGTCGCCGAGGGGAGAATGCATTATTAGGCAGTGGTTTTATGTCCTTGGAGGGGCGTTGTTTCGACAGCATGGAGGGAGGAGATAACTGTGCCCTTGGGGTTATAGTCAGCAGTGTTCAACTTAGTCAGGGAGCCTGTGGCCAGGGAGTCTGTAGTGGAGCGCTGAAGTGGGGCATGAGTGTTGCAAAGGTTGTAGATTTTTGGACCAGAGGGCACACATGTGTAGTCAATCCATATTTTGGTTGGAAGAGGTAAGGGCCCAAGGGTATCCTCAACAACAAGGCCATGCTTCATCAAAGAGGACGACCCCGAAGAGGGGCGGGCCCAAGGGGATAAGGAGTTGTGCATCAAGTTTCACCGCAAGACAATGGGGAGGAGTTGGGGTAGCTACAAGATTCCTCCCCTGGGAGTGTGGACCTGCCTCCACCTTGTGATTCCTTAGAGGCCCAAATTCATCAAGTTACAGTAACGATTGAAACATTGGCTCGAGATAAACAAAATGACCGAAATGAGGTCATTAGTTTCTTGAACGATATACAACATAATCAATGTCATATTATAAATTGACATGTCTCCCTTTACAAAGGTCAGAAGCAGATCCAGAAGCGATTGGACAACTTTTAAGGGAGAATGCCACATATGGAGTGTCATGTACATGAAGCATTTCACCACCTTGGGGGTGGTGAGCCTGGTAACCTTTCTCTGAGTAACATGGATGGTTAGTGATGAGTGTGGGATGTATTCTGATTTTTGGGTAGTTATGGTCCATCTGGGCCATTGATCTTGGCTCTTCTAATTTTTTTGGCTAATGCTTATGTCTTTTTGTCTATATCTGTTGGCCAAGAAATATGGTAGGAGTGGGGCCTCTGTTGATTTGACGTTGTGCTCACTACGATGCAATTTTTTCATGAATTAAAAGAAGCGATTGATTTACAAAACAAAAATCATAAAGTGTTATAGACATGTACCATCTGCCCTCATCCTCTTATCTCTGATTGATTACATTGACTGTCAGTCCCTTCTTCAACTCTTCCTTAAGCTCTCTCACACAGTGGAAGAAGAATATGAAAGAATTCAGAGATTTCAAGACAAAATCAACCAGCAAAATGATGAAATCGATGCTCTTCGTAGCCAATTAGAGGACCTCACTTCGGCACGTCCAACTAGAAGACGACATACTTTAGAAGGTAGCACAAGTGCAAGTAAGGTGGAAGCAATGCCAGTAGATTCCTCTTCTGGTGAATGACAAAATATTGTAAATCAATTCTATTTTGTGGCCAATTTTGTAGGCTTTATAGTTGCAATCATGTTAGTAGGATGTATGTAAAAAGCAGTAACTGCGTAGATGTCATAGATCTTCTTGGTTTGTCTTCCTCTATCGAAGAATGTGACCTCAAAATATTCTGTAAGTCTCCCAGTTTTTTTGTGTTTCAGGGGCAAATTTGATAAAAAACTATACTTATCAGTGTTAAAAAAAATGGAAAAATTTATTGTAATATATAATTTTATACCTAGTTTGTAGTAAATACATCAGACATTACAGAGTTAATTCATCAAAATTTTCTAATTATGTTTTCCTTTTTAATAAGAATACATAATTTTCATGAAAATAATATATTTGAACAATAACAAAAAACAATTATAGATATTTTTATATTAAATATTAAATATATATTTTTTGTAAGCTTGACAAGACTATATCTTCATCATGTCCAATATATCACCCCAATCAAGGTGGGGAATTGAATCAATGACTTCACATCAAGAAGTGCCTTAACAAAACACCTTGAGTAATTAAACTAATAGCTTCACATCAAAGAGTGCCTTAACAAAACACCCAATCACTATCTATTCAAAACTCCATAATATTAAATATTAAATACATTATTTTAAATATATATAAAATCCCTATTTATTTACAAATATTAAATATATAAATTAATTAAATTTTAAATTTTAAAAACCTTTGACTCTAAATGACAAGGGCATTCTCACCTACCCTAAATATTAGGATGATATTTTTTCCAATCATTTTTACTAGGAAAAAATGAATGATGAAAGGGGGAGTCTGCCCCATTTGACCAATGAAACTTTGAATTATTAAGCTTTATTAAACGATAATTAACATCACCATCCGGTGTTTCACTTCAATTTCCTACAAGTAATCAGCACTATATTTTTATATACTATTTTTTAATGTCAACATCAAGTAAAAAAGCGAGGCACATCTGGTCCACGCAATTTTCAATGCAAGATTCCTTTATGAAGGATGTGGGAGTGACTGATAAACTATTGTTATCATAGTAGTTAGTGCTTTCGTACCATTTTGGGAAGGTCAAATTCAAACGAGGAAACCATGTCATCAATATTATATTTCAAGAGTATCCACATGTTTGCTATTCATATTAACGTGGACAAGCATTAAAGTCGAGAGATAAGCCTTACTATAATGATCCGAAACATCTATATCAAAGGTCAAATCAATATTATATTTTAAGAGTGTTCACATGTTTGCTATTCATAGTAAGTTGGACCAGCATTACTATAATGCAATCCTAAACATCTACATAAAAGCACTTATCACTCCGCTTGATCCAAGTAAGTTATCGAAAAAAATGTAGAAAACATAGAGTATGATGTTGAAAAGATAGGGTCTATATGGTACAAGTTGAATAGGCCACCAATATAGAGGATGATGTTGAAAAGATAGGGCCTATATGGTACAAGTTGAATAGGAAACTAATATAGTTGGAGTTATCTTTTTATTAATGTGTAGAGTAGTATATGTCATTTCTTGGATTTAATTAAGTATATTACTAGTATTTGCTCATTTGAAATGAGTCGATGGCACGTCGAAGGCGTGGCTCGTCGAACCCCTGCGCTGCCGAGCGAACGAGATGACAGCAGCACGGCCTAGGCAAGGATTGGACAGCAGGAGGTAGGTTGCCCGCCAAGTGTCAAATTTTGACAGGGCAGAAGGGCGATGGGTGGAGCACAGAGATTGGCTGGGAGCACTGTTCATCCCAGCAAAGCTCATAATAGGGACACCTTCAACGTAATTAGATGTGTGACATATACGGCTTTGTCTATTAATGGATGTATAACTCCATATATATATAGTTTACATTATATGACAAATTTTTCAAAGTTTAGGGGAACCTATAATAAATGTGGAGTGAGGATTCTACCTAACTCTAGTGAGACCGACTTATCCCAATGGAACTTGCAAGCAATATTAACTTGAATGAGTGTAGGTTATTTAGTTAGGATTTTATTGTTTCGGGTTCTTCATTAATATCATAAATTAAAAAAATATCTTAAGTTACATAAGTTATAAAATATTAATAGTTGATAGTTTGTTTATAGTTGGGTGGGTAAGTTCAGTTGGTTTGAATAAATTATTTTAAGGTGGAGTTTGTTATGTGGTCCTTATTATTAGTTTAGTCAACATTCAAGATTAATTGAGTTTTACTAGAATACAATTATTATTGTGGCTAGTAGTTAATCCACCTTTCATATAGATATGCTAACGAAGAGGGGAGATCTTGCAAGGTTTTCCTTATAAAAAGATCGTGAAGTGTTTAGAATTTCAATTTAATCTTGGGATTAGGAGAATACAATCCAAAAAGTTATGTCAAAATCATATAAGGATGTGTTGCACTAATGCACAACTCTCACATTGCCACCAACTATATTTCAAGGGAAAAGATGTGCATTTGTAAATCATGTAAGAATGTATTGCGCAAATGCACACCTTCACATGCCCAACACCCAACCTCCCATGGATGAATATGTGCATGTATGCTCCCACAAATGTACACATTCACCCATGGGAGTGTGAATAGTAAGATATGAAAGTTCTAACTTATAAGTATTTATTTTAACCTAAAATATTTAGTTTCTATGGATAAAACAATATGTATAAAGCATTTAGGGGGTGGTGGGTGCAAAGGTGGTATGTTAATGCACCTCGATGAACAAGTTGAATTATCCTTTTCATGGAGTCTTGGGCAAGCCACCAACAACCAAGCAAAGGTTTATGCTCTATTTCATGGGCTACTCACATCCATCTCATTCAATCTCTGTAATTTGATCGTATTAGGGGAGTCTAAGATTATAATTTGGCACCCTCAACTTGGTTTCTCTGCAATAGATTTTAAGCTCATCATCCTATTTACAAGGATCATATCCCATTTGAAAATTTTGAACGAGTTCACAATGGTCCATATTTTGCAGCATAACAATTCTATAGCGGACCAATTAGAAAACATGGTGACACCATTAGAAATTTGCAACATTCTTGTAAACGAGAGGACGAGTCAATTACCAATTCCAGAATATCAGGACAAGTGAAGGTGAGTATTAGAGTTAGCAGATTGTTGGGGAAGTGACATTTGCATATAAGTGGAAAACTCTTTCAATGGAGCTAGTGAATATTCAAGTGGAAGAATACTAAGATACTCAAACATAGTATTATATAGAAGTTAAAATTTGTTGGATATCAAGATTATATAAGAGAATTTACACTATTAAGATCTAGTATGGAAGTGTGGTTAAAATCATGTTATAATATCAAATTTTTGAATAGTTAAATGATAGCCTAAATTTATTTTTGTATCTCTAAAGTAACACTGCATCCCAATCATAAATTTCTTAATAAAATATTTTTAATTACATATATATATATATAAATATAAAAGTGATTCATACATGTAACTTCCATAAATTTAATTAAAATATTAATAAAACAATATATATGGAACTTTAATATAGGAAAAGGTGAGTCATGCATGCAACCTCCGTGAGTAGTGACGAAGATTAACCAAAATTTAAAAAGTACGAGGTAGATTTATCCGAACAAACCCATTACATATAACAAAAACTAGAGTAAGAATAGAGTTTGACAACTAAGGTGAGGTACGGAAGGAAAGGTGATATTACTTTTTGTATCTCTAAAGTAAAGTCCGAAACATAGATTTCTTAATAAAATCTTTGAAGTTATATATATAAAGAATGTAACTTTCAGGAGTTTAATTAAAATATTAATAAAACAATATGTATGGGGTTTTAATATAGGAAGAGGTGAGTCATGCATGCAACCTTCGTGAATAATAACAAAGTTTAACTAAAAATTTAAAAAGTATGAGGTAGTTTTATCAAACTATTACATATAACCACAATCACAATTATAATAAGAATAGAGCTTGAAAACTAAGGTGAGGTATAGAAGGAATAAGAATACAGCTTGAAAACTAAGGTGAGGTATAGAAGGAAAGATGATATTGATTACATAATAAGTGAATGCCTAATCTAAATAAGTTAAATGAGTTCAAAATAAATAAAGGTTTAAACAAACCATAACAAACTATTACATATAACCACAATTATAATAAGAATAGAGTTTGACAAGAAGGAAAGGTGATATTGCTTACATAAGAGAATGTCTAATCTAAATGAGTCCAAAATCAATAAAGGTCCAACCAAACCATAACTATAGGTTATTGCACATAAACATAAACATTAAACATCAAGCTAACAACCAACATGGGTTTATCATGATCATTTGGTGTTGGAACTCACCCAATATAGTTATTACATGTAAGCATAAACATTAAACATCAAGCTAACAACCAATATGGGCTTATCATGATCATTTGGGGTTGGAACTCACCCAATAATACAAGATTACAAGATGCTCATTGATATGAATGGGAATATTAGTGTTTGTTGTGCTAAGATCCACTTCATAATATAAACAAAGTGGTTGAGGATTATGAGGTAAATTGCAATTTTTTCATGAGTTTTTATTTGTTTTATTGTGAATTTCTTGAGAAAATTAACAGAAATAAAACAATGAACATCACCACAAACAGTAACACAATAACACATGATGAAGGAGTTCACCCCACCTGGGATACATCTCCTTCGTCCAACTTCCAATGGCTTGGCCCTCTTCTATTATGCTCAAAAGTGTGATTACACGTGTTTACAATGCTCAAACAACTCTAAAACTTGTTCCATCAGCTCTAGAATGCCCAAAAAATGGTTGTGTAGCCTCTTTCTACCTCGAATTTGGTTAAAAACTGACTTAGTTATAGCTTCCCCAAGTTCTTGCACTATTCGCTCCACATTTTCCCCAAAATCTGGCATCATCCTACAAATCCGCCAAGAATTCGGCTAACTAAGCGTTAATTTCACCAAATATCAGGCGAAATTATCAGAGCGCTTAAATGCCCAATAACACTTATAAACCGGATTTCAAACGGTATCTATTATGGTTTAATAAAAAAATTTATATAAAAACCGCGCGGTTGGGCTAACTGTCGGACTTGGCATTAATTGTGGGCACATGACAATAGTTGGCAGAGTGTTATTTGTTAATGTTTAGTTGGGGGGGAGGGGGGGGGGGGAGGGGTGGGGGTTGGTTAACTATGTAGCGGTCTTCGACATGGTCGCATACACCCCGGCATAAAGTGTAACAGTTTATGGTTATGTGGGGGGGGGGGGGGGGGGGGGGGGCTAGCCTCCAACCCATGGTCCTGCCCCTGGCGATGACCAGTGCTGGGGCTAGACCCCGACCCCCTGCCCCCAGGACGAAAACTATATCAAATTAAAACCAAATGGAGGCCATAATATGTTAAGTGATAACAACATGGTATAATGGTAAGGACTTGTGCTTGGTACTTGGAGGTCGCGGGTTCGACCCCTGCCCCCTCCGTTCGGACTCAACCCAAAATTTTGGTGGCCCTGGGATGCCATGTGGCGACCCCTGGCTCGGCCACGTGGTAGCCTGTAGTTGGCCACCAAATTAACCCATAAAAATTCACCAATTCAAACTAATAACAAAGTTCCAGTTGGCACGATCCCATTCACCAGAGAAGATCATTGACCAAGTCAACCTCCACAGTCACCCTACCACGTAGGCATGCCCAGTCAGTTGTACGGATTGCTGACTGGGTTTTCTTGCATTTTTTTTTAAAATATGTATGTTTGAAAAAGTGGAGAGAACGTGTTTATGGGAGCATACGATGTTGGTTTTCCACAAAATGAGTTGTGACGAATTCAAAACAACAAGATCTACGTAGTCGTTAGGTTCCACACCATTTCGACAACTTTCATTTTTTAGCATAATTTTGAGCACCTAATCACGCCTCCCCAATGGAAGCTTTTGGACCGCAAAATCTCTTTCATTATTGAACATGTGGATGAGGGTACATCCCCCTCACACTCCTAGTCTCAATCCACTGGAATTTTCCTAAATTAAACAATTTGAGCTTTTCATAAAAACTGATCTTTTTCCTTGATTCTGGAGACCTTGTATTGTTGTTGTAGATACCATCATGCTGCAATTTCCCAGAATTTTCAGAACAACAAACTGTCCTTGAAGAAACAAACTTGTTCCCACCTCAGTCTTCAATCAAAGGAAACTTGAATAAATTGAAAACTTTCTCACCTCGAACACTCTCGACATGGTGATTTTTAGCTTGTCTTGCCTTGTACTTGCGTCGACTTTTGATCAAGTGTTTTCGCCATTTCCATGTACCATTTTAAAGCCCGAGAAAAATACTTGTGGAACCCATGCCTTCTTTATCATCTCGCTTTGGCGCTCGTTCTTTTATTTTTGCACCATTTTCCACCGACATCTTGTTTACCTCCTTTCAAAGGCAACATGTTAGAGCCCTGAAACATCTTATTACAAACATTATCAACTTCATTGAAATTATCTTTTTCATTTGATGCATCTTCTTGAAAGGTCCCATTCAAAACATCACTATGCTTGAACATTAACAAAGCAAAATTTTGACTCACATTCACTATTCTCTTCATTTCTCTTGCATGCATAAGAGACACGCGCATCTTCTTCTTATGCGCTCTAACTATGTACTCAATTCCATTCTTGAACAAGTGATACCTATTCTAATAGCGATGAAATACTGCCCTCCTATCATAAAGATAAGGACTTCCAAAAACAATACCTAAAATCTCAAGTGGAACTACATCAAGTTCAACTTCATCAAGAAAGCTTGAATTGATTGCAAAACTTAGGATGCACTTCCTTGTTACATGCAAGTTTGCAGTGTTGCATATCCAACCTAAAGGATAACGTCTTGGATGTGTAACAGTTTCTAGTTTTAACCTCTTAACTAAGTCTTCATAAATCAAATTGGCTTTAGAACCACTATCAAATAGTGTGTATATTTTGGTTGCCTTGAAACAATTCTAATATGAAATATTTCAATTCTTGTATCATCATCTTGAGTTACATTAGAACATCTTGAAGAACTAGTGCTAGCTATGTTCTTACCTTTCAAACCCATTATTGTAATTTGGTTTCATCTCCTGAATTTGAACCTAATTCATGTTCAATGATTGCAGTGGTTTTCTCCTTCTCTTTGGTTTTAAGTTTGTTGAGCTTCAACTAGATGGAGTTTCCAACAATGGTCTTAATCATGCCCATTTTTCGAACAACGTTTACATGTGAGTTTATCTTTTTCTATCTTAATAGAATAATTTTTCTTTGACTTTCCTTTGAAACCCTTTCCTTTCTCTCCACCCTTAAGTGGCTTCTTTTTACCCTCTTCTGGAATATTTTTCCCTCTTGCCTCAAGGTGAGTGGCTTGCACACAAACGTCATCTAGAACATAATGATAGTATGTCTTAGGTAGTTACATAAACCCCCTATTACACAGCAATTTGTCATCGTCCCTACAATCCCCATCCCACACATTGGAGGGCTCATTTTGTGACCTGTGAGCAGTGACATGGCTTGAAACCACTTCCATGACATCCCTCTGAAGATGAGATTTAATTGCCCTGAAAACATATCCCTGCAAAAAACCCTAAAAATGGCCCTTTTTGCATTGGCGCGGGTAGCCAGTTCAGTACCCGTGCCAATGGGGAAAATCCTACAAAGAGGCCGCGCCAACTGGCGCTCTGTCCCAGAGTCGTAGTCGCGCCAGCCAATTTAAGGAGTGTTTTTTAAATAAAATGGCGGAAGTTTCGTCCTAACAAATTCCCAGACTGATATCTATCTTGAGTTGGGAGGTTTGGCTACGGATTTCCATAGAGAGGAAGTGGTTTGCCACCTCTCATGGAAGCTTCGTTGATGATAGCGCCAATCCCATAATTATAGGGATCCCAACTTCCCTTCCTCCTTCTATAAAAGCTTGCCCATTTCCCTTGCAAGCTAGTTCCAGAATCTCCAAGTTCCCAAGAGCTTTCATGCTGCAAGAGCCTTCTTGATTCCCTTAAGGCAAAATCCAAGCAAGGAGACTATTGCCAAGTATCCGGAGAAAGAGGCTTGTCCCATCCCTAACAGGCTTTATTGAGACATGTTGTGCTGACGACCCGCTAAAGGAGAGTGTTGCGTCGAAGCTATGGTTGTATTCTTCTTTTGACTCTTTAATGATAAGTGACTATCGGTTATGGTTCCACTCTTGTTCTTGATCATGTTCATGAGTTATGTCCTCTTCGACTGACATATAGTTGTATGTAATGGGTTTTATGCTTTCGTTTTTGTTGTTTCTTGCATGTGCAGGTGTTCGATCACGAAGATCGCGAGGATTGTGATCTGCCAGGGCAAAGGAACGGGAGCACCACCTCTTCTACAAACGATAGCGTTGGATTCCAGGTAAGCCTTCCTCAAAAGTCGGTTTATTTACGATTAGGAACCTGCACTGTAGCGTGTTTGATTGTTGCTAGACTCGATCTGGGCTAGTAGGGATCGCCTCTGTCCGCAAAGGGGATTTACCTCCTCAACAATTTGGCGACTCCGCTGGGGATCGTTAGCTTGTTGTTGTTCATTTTTTAAGCTATAGATGGAGCCTGAAGTTAGCCAGATAGCCTTCGAAACGCTTTTTCTCTGCATTAGCGGAGTAGATCAACGCTACTTCAGTCAATCTCTGGTTTGGTTTACGGATTGAACAACTTGGAGTATTGTCTTCTCTTTTCGGTCAATTTCTTGGCCTTGCTTGCTTGGTCAGCTCTTTGGGCTGGTTCTTTCTATGAATTTGGCTTTTGGATAGCTTGATTATCACTGGTCTGCTTGTTGGATTGCTCTTTTTTATTTTTGACTGGTAAACTCGACTGGCGCGCTTTTCAGCTTGACAGTCGCGCCCATTGGCGCAGGTTGCTAGTGTATTACCCGTGCCAATTATATTCTGGCGCTAGTTTCAGCCTTACAGTCGTGCCAATCTTGTAAGGTACTAGGGTTTACTCTGTTTGAGCTTTCTAAGCTTGATCTGTGTCTGTCTCGATTTGAGCCTAGATCACATGGTTCATTTGAGTCTTGGAGATTCATCTTGAAGTGGTGAGTCTAGTCTTGCATAGATTACATTGCATTATTCGCATCCTTGAATGTTTGGAATTACTTTTGGATAGTGAAAGTCATCTAGTTTGGAAAATATTTCGTTTGCAGTGTTGTTGTTTGTTGCATCATTGTTTGAAACTCTTCCTTTAACTAGATAGCATTCATCGAATTGAAAGATTTCTTTTCTCATATAGCTGCATACAGGAGATTGTCATATGACATATGGTAGGGCCTTGAAACCGAAACATAATTGAAGATCAACCATAAAATTTACTCAATTTACCTAAGGAAGCATTGAAACATTAACGAAACATTTAGAGGTCTAGGTTAGAGACGTGTTCCGGCGTCATTAAACCTAGTAGCTGTCGTTCGCCTCTTGGCTTTAGACAGCACTAGTACGGACTTGTGCTCCCCGTACCATCGCGTATATAAAGGGAGACCCCACTAGGTTTCTATCCTTTATCCATAGGAAGCCGAGTCTGCCGCCCTATACCCGTGATACACCGGACACAGCATTCGGGGAGATTGCTTGCACGTACGTTAAGTCCTTGGTTGATTTCTCTTTCATTTTGAAACCAAGGTGTATATTGCAGTTCACGGTTATTTGGTACACCCTTTGCCTAGCATTCTTGAGTAGTCATTTCGATCTTTTCTGACTCTTTAAATTTGAAAAGGTCATCAAGCGCTTGTCCTTTCACGCTTGTTTCCAATCTGAAAGTGATAGAGTCACCTTTTTCCTGTTTCTCGACTCTTAAAATATGAAACGGTAGAGTTTTGTTTCAATGTCATAAAAATTAACTGCCCACGAAATATTCCTGGTTAAAGTTAGTTTCCTTAGGGTGTTGTTTTGAGTTGTTTCTGATGGCAACTTTTCCAGAGTTCACCAACCAAGGAATCCCCTCCGATGGGAATCCTGGTCATTTTCCTCCTTTTGGAAATGTTGGTGCTCCTTATATGGCAACATTGTCCCTTCCTGGGTTAACTGTTGGGTTGCCTGTTTGGTTATTTTCAACCTTTGTGGTCCCGAATGTCTCGACTACTGTTCAATCAGTTCCTCCGCCTGAACAACATCATGTTGATTCCAAGGTGGACCTCTCCCCTTCTTCGCCTGTTTCTGCGTCCTCCTCTTCTACTTCGCCTGGTGAAAGTTTGGATTCGAGTAACCAGGTGGCTAAGAAGAAGAAGAAGAAGACAAAGAAGAAGAAGTCCGTTAAAGGAGAGGCTAGCGCTATGGCTATTGCGCCTAAGAAGTCTCCTCTTGATAAACCTTCCAACCCTCCACGGAAAGTCAAGTTCCCTTGCATGTTGTGCACGAGAGACCATCTTCTTCGAGACTGCCCTGGAATTCCCAAGGTGCTTGAAGTATGGTCCAATGGTCGTCCACCGTTGCCTTTGGCTTCTGGGAGTCAGGTTTGGGGCACATCTTCAACTGGTGCTGGTAAGGCTCCTAAGAAGCAGGGTAAGATTACCAATCCCTGTAAGTTGTGTGAAGGGCACCATGCCATTCACCTTTGTCCGTATATGGATGAAGCCAAAAGAGTCTTGGACAACTCAACTGTTTCTACACCATGCCTCTCGGCTGGTTACAAACAGCTTTCTTTGAGTCTTCCACCAGTTGATCCTATGATTGGTCAAAAATCATCTTTGGTCGATCCCAGTCCCTCAGAAATTTGAATTCAAGAATCCGTCCCTGACCAACCATTGGTCGTGGGATCATTTGAGCTGGCCCCATTCGCGGTGCACCAGGTCTTTTCTGTCGAGGGTGGATCTCACATCCCTCATGTTCTTCTGGTTTCCTCAGATTCTTCGAACTTGGAGAAAGATTCTCCTGTCCCTATACCTCAACAAGCAGCTCCTCCACCTCCCGTGATGGAGGTTCCGGAGGATACCCCTCCTGCCTTCGAGATGGAGGTCATGGAGGAGGCTCCTGCTTCCGTAACATTAGGGGAAGACCTTCTCCGTTCGATGGTAGCCCCTCCGAGTAGACTGGTCGCTTCCTTTGACTGGAATCAATTTGCAGGATACCGCTTTCCGTCTTATGTGCCTTTCGAGATCACAGTACAGGCTTTTGGTCTGGTCGTACCCAACACCATTATAGACGAAGGCGCGTCTGTTAGTGTTCTATCCTAAACTACTTGGCAAGCTTTCGGTTCACCACCGCTTGCGCCTGTTACGCAGAATCTGTTGGCGTTTAACATAAGAACGAGTCAACCATTAGGGATCCTTCCAAGGTTACCTGTTACTTTGGGAGGTAAAACCATCCATATGGACGTGATGGTTGTTCCAGGCCCTTTGGATTTCAATCTGCTTTTGGGGCGCGATTACACCTATGCCATGGGAGTGCTTTTCTCCTCCCTTTTTCGTGTGGTCTGTTTTCCACATGAAGGACGGATTGTGACCATTGATCAGCTTTCGTTCTTTGGTCCTGATGTGGAAACTGGCCCGCCATCATCCCTTCCTAGTTTTTATCCACCCATTGTATCTGCCCCACTGCAGGTCAAATATGTGGCCACCTACCCCATGCCTGTACTTAGTGATGGTGCCGTCGTGCATCAGGTGTTGGGGGCATTGGGTCCTGACTTCCAGGATGATTTCCTTCCATCTGGTGTGGAACTCTTGGAAGCGATGACTTCTTATTCATTATGATGAAGTCTGTCAGAGCAGAGTTCCTTGTCTTGTGTCAAGCTCCTTAAAAAAGGAAACAAGGTGTTCGGAGCAGTGTTCCTTGTGTTGTGCCAAGCTCCTTAAAAAATTAAACAAGGTGTCCTGAGGATAGTTCTTTTAATGTGTCAACCTCGTTAAAACAATGAAACACGTTCCTGTTCAATTCGAGTCTTTGTTTAGATCTCGTAAAATCCCAGTCAAGTCTTTCTCTTGATCTCGTAATTTGAACCTTCAGTCTATCTTCCTTTCATATGGACTGAAGCTTGGGGGGCATGTACCTTGAATTGAGTCACCATGCTGGGGGCATGCTTACTTTTTCAAGCATAGTTTATCTTTGTTTCAAGCTTGTGTAAAAATGAAACCGGTTTCAAGCATAGTTTATCTTTGTTTCAAGCTTGTGTAAAAATGAAACCAACTTCAAGCAGAGTTTTTGATTTCAAGCTTGTGTAAAAATGAAACCTTTCTCATTTTACCTCTTGTGATTGCCATTTTATCAGCCTGTTTTTGCCAGATGAGCCTTGGTTTTCTCACTCCATCGTCATTATCTGCTTGGCCGATCATATGCTTTCACTTGGTTTTTTTACCCATTCCTGAGGAACCGTTGTGATGAGTGGTCTTGTTAGCCAGCCTCTTGACCTTTATCTTGTTTTGAGCAGTTCCACCATTACCGGAACCAGTAGCTACCCTTTATACCACTCGTTCCTCCAGGAGGAGTCAATTTTCAGCTCTTTTCTGACTCTCTAAACATGAAAAGATTGCCGAGTCCCTTGTCATTTCGATCTCGTTAAAGTGGCCATGAAACGACATCTACCCAGTATACGTTTACCCCTTTTTCGGGCTGGGATGGATTATTTACGAAAAAGGAATACCCTAGCCTATCGCGACTAGGAGGTTTTCTCGGGTATTGTTTTCTACCTTTTCTGGTCCGAGGAACTATCTAAGAAAAGGGACCGCTGGAGTTTACTTTTCTGCTGTCTTTTCAAACTCTCTAAATATGAAAAGACGCCGAGTTCTTCCTTTGTCAGACTCGTTAAAACCTGATGACATCGGATTCAGTGGTAATGACGATATCCGAGTTCCTCCTTCCCAGGGCTCGTTAAATGTACTAGGGTGGATTCGTTCGAAGGACGGATTTATATGACAAGCATATGGTATCCTCTTCAAGCTTGTGTAAAAATAAAGAGGTACTCACCGAAATGGTGGGGGAAAATGGAACCAACATCATTGTCGTGTCGGCAGTATGTCGCTCTTGAACATGGCACTTGTCTGCATTCGTGTCGGGTTGGGGACATCTCATCTCATTTTTCACTTGCTTCCGTGGGTTTGGGTGATCTATTTTGACCTCTCATTTGCTCTTTGCCTCGTCATCATGACCTCTGATCTTTTGATGTCAAATACTGCCAAATCCACTGTCATGCCGGCAATATGTTCAAGAGAAGTTGACCTCTGCAAGTACCAACCTTCCTCTGATTCTCATCTGATCCTGATTCACAAAGACATTATGTTCCTCTATCTCATGTCGATGATGTGGGAAACACTATGGCCCACTTCGATCGAGGTCACTTCCTGTCGACTTCAGCTCATTATCCAGGAAGCTGATCTAGAGACTCCCTTATGGTACCTTGGAGCCTGCATGCCTCAATGGCAGGTTCGTCGCATTCGACGTGAGGTTTTCATCATTGGCCTCCGATCGAGTGATTCTATGGGTGTTCGACACCAGCTCATTGATTCGCATGCCGTAGATTGTACCTATAGTACCTTGAGAGCCATTGTCATTATTGGTGGTTCCTCTCGCATCCGTTAACAACTTTCATCATTGGCTGGTAATCAGACGATGATCTCGCATGTTCGACTTCAGCTCACATATTCGCATGCTTGAACTTGTACTTTGTTCGGGTCGAGATGGAGCGCAAGACCCTGGATTGTGTCTGTTGTAATCCAGGCTGCGATTTTGTGGACTATTATTACATGACTCACTGATTGGATGGCTGCGACCATACCTAAGTCTATTTATCGTTCCTCACTGGATGGCTGCGTCCATGCCTTGGATCTAGATTATTGTATACTCTGTTATGGATGGCTGCGCCCATACCATGCATATATATCATGTATCTGAGACATCAATTGTACTTCGCTCCATAGGTTTTCCAATGGCAGTGTTTTCAGTCGACATGTTCTCGTAAAGCATTTCACCCCTCTCTCTCTCTCGGGCCTCATGCTTTAGGGGGCATCTGTTACACAACAATTTGTCACCGTCCCTACAATCCCCATCCCGCACATTGGAGGGCTCATTTTGTGACCTGTGAGCAGTGACATGGCTTGAAACCACTTCCATGACATCCCTCTGAAGATGAGCTTTAATTGCCCTGAAAACATCTCCCTGCAAAAAACCCTAAAAATGGCCCTTTTTGCATTGGCGTGGGTAGCCAGTTCAGTACCCGCGCCAATGGGGAAAATCCTACAAAGAGGCCGCGCCAACTGGCGCTCTGTCCTAGAGTCGCAGTCGCGCCAGCCAATTTAAGGAGTGTTTTTTAAATAAAATGGCGGAAGTTTCGTCCTAACAAATTCCTGGACTGATATCTATCTTGAGTTGGGAGGTTTGGCTACGGATTTCCATAGAGAGGAAGTGGTTTTCCACCTCTCATGGAAGCTTCCTTGATGATAGGGCCAATCCCATAATTATAGGGATCCCAACTTCCCTTCCTCCTCCTATAAAGGCTTGCCCATCTCCATAGCAAGCTAGTTCCAAAATCCCCAAGTTCCCAAGAGCTTTCATGCTGCAAAAGCCTTCTTGATTCCCTAAGGCCAAATCCAAGCAAGGAGACTATTGCCAAGTATCCGGAGAGAGAGGATTGTCCCATCCCTGACAGGCTTTATTGAGACATGTTGTGCTGACGACCCGCTAAAGGAGAGTGCTGCGTCGAAGCTATGGTTGTATTCTTCTTTTGACTCTTTAATGATAAGCGACTATCGGTTATGGTTCCACTCTTGTTCTTGATCATGTTCATGAGTTATGTCCTCTTCGACTGACATATAGTTGTATGTTCTGGGTTTTATGCTTGCGTTTGTGTTGTTTCTTGCATGTGCAGGTGTCCGATCATGGAGATCGTGAGGATTGTGATCTGCCAGGGCAAAGGAACGGGAGCACCACCTCTTCTACAAACGACAGCGTTGGATTCCAGGTAAGCCTTCCTCGCAAGTCGGTTTATTTACGATTAGGAACCTGCACTGTAGCGTGTTTGATTGTTGCTAGACCCGATCTGGGCTAGTAGGGATCGCCTCTGTCCGCAGAGGGGATTTACCTCTTCAACACCCCCTATATACTTCAGCAATGTGATTTGTGAATGCAAATCAACACCCAACATAAGAGATCTTTTTCTAAATTCTTAGGTGTAATATTGCACACTTTGACATTTAAGTTGTCTAAACTTCTTCCAATTCATGATGGATTTTGCATATATGCTAGAGGGTAAAATTGTATTTTAATTGCAGCAATGAAATTAGACCAACAGAGTGAGATCTTACCATGTTTTTTAATCTCATCTTGTGTCTTGGCTTCCTACCGTACTAGAGTTGCACCCTCCAGTCTCAAGGAAGTTATTTGAATCTTTGTATCATCATCCTGAAGGTTTTTAATTCTGCAGTAGACCTCCAACTGATGAACCCAATTGTCAAGATTCGCTGTATTCACTTCACCATTATACATAGGTAGCTCAAATTTAATAGCAAGTTTTAGAAAGGGATGTTTACCAATTCCTTTTGAGGTAGGTTGATGAGTATGAGTAAGGGTTGTAGTAGTGGAAGAGGATGAAGATGAAGGTGAAGATGGTGGTGAGGATGATGGTGGAGTAGATAGTGGCTTATCACTATTTCCATTACCTCCTCCTCTTAGAAAACCCTCTCCTCTTGGAGGCCTGGAGATTTCACCCTGAAACCTTGTGTTCCTCTCTTCATAGAGGACCTTCACCATCTCTGTCATGTCAAAGAAAGAATTCCTAAAATCCTTCTCACCCTCTGAAATGTTATCATTTCCTCCTTCATGAGACATGCTTACTGAAGCTTCTACTGCAATTGGAGGTGAATCTTGTGGTTGAGATTGTGGAAATTGTGCCCTCATTCTCCTTGCTCCAACTAGAGAACCTGCACCCACAAGCTTGCCTTCTCCTCTCTAGAGCTTCAACCTTGTAAGCATTTAAACAATTTCAAAACAATTAAATCCTCCTTCCACAAGTAAACCCAGTGCTCTAATACCAACTTGATCTGAATGGGAATATTATTTTTGTTGTGCTAAGATCCAATTCATAATATAAACAAAGTGCTTGAGGATTGTGAGGTCAATTACAAGTTTAACATGAGTTTTTATGTGTTTTTATGTGAATTTCATGAGAAAATTAACATAAACAAAACACAGAATGGCAACATCTAACAAACATGAAAATCACCATAAAAAGTAACACAACAGCACATGATGAAGGATTTCACCCTGCTTAGGCTATGTCTCCATGGTCCAGCTTCCATTGGCTTGGCACTCTTCTATTATGCTCAAAAGTGTGATTACATATGTTTACAATGTTCAAAAATCTCTGAAACTTGTTTCATTAGCTCCATAATGCCAAAAAATGCCTGTGTAGCCTCTTTATGCATCAAATTTGGTAAAAAACTGACTTAGTTATGACTTCGCCAAGTTCTTGCACTATTCGCTCCACATTTTCCCCAAAATCTGGCATCATCTTACAAATCCGCCTGGAATTTAGCTAACTGAGCACCAATTTCACTAAAAATCTGGAGAAATTGTCGGAGCGCTTAAATGCCCAATAATGCTTATAAACTAGATTTCAAACCATATCAATTATGATTTAATAAAATAATTTATATAAAATCGTCGCACGGTTACTCCTAACCGTCGACATTTACTGCTAATCATGGGCACATGTCAGCATTGGTCATTGCGGTTAACTTTGGCGGGTGGTTAACTCTGCAGCGGTCTTTGACATGGTCACATACACCTTAGCATAAAGCGTAATGGTTTATGGTTATGGGGCGGGGTGCGGGGGAAAATATTTCAAATTAAAACCAAATGGAGACCATAGTATGTTAAGTAATAACGGTGTGGTGTAGTGGTAAAGACTTGTGCTTGGTCTTGGAGGTTGCGGGTTCGACCCCTGCCCGCTCCACTCGGACTAAAACCGAAAATTTTGTGGCCCTCGAGCTGCCACATGGCAGCCCGTAGCTAGGCCACATGGAAGCCTGTGGTTGGCCACCAAATCAACCAATCACAATTCACGAATTCAAACCAATAACAAAGTGCCACTTGGCACAATCCCATTCATCGGAGAAGACCACTGACCAAGCCAACTTGCACAGTCACCATGTCATGTAGGCATGGCTAGTCAATTGTACAGACTATTGACTGGGTTGACCTCCTTTTTATTTATTTATAAATTTGCATGTGTTGAGAAAGTGGACAGAACACATTTCTGGGAGAATACGGTGTCAATCTTCCGCGAAACCAGTTGCGTCAGATTCAGAATGGTGAGATCTATGCAATCATTTGAGTTCTACACCGTTCCAACAAATTTAATTTTTTAGCATAATTTTGAGCACCTCATCACTCATTCCCATCATTGATTGGCTCTAGAGGAATTTATAGCCTTAGAAATGGATAGTATTAGAGGCAAGAATTCATCATTGTGTGTCAAAGGAGGTGGTTAATTCTACTTTTTTTCTTACCTATCATAAACCCGTCATACAACTCTATGACATGGCATGTTATCACCACACTGAGAATGTATTAGCTAGGCATGGGAGGGACCAAGGGATCCCACACTCATGTTTAATGAGGCATCACCCTAAAATTATAACAAGTGCACTATTTCCATATTAACATTGTTGTTGTGGGAAATTTGTTGAGTGAGTATGTGAAAGTCCCTAATCTAGTTGGTTGCATAAGATGATACAAACAAAAATGGAAATTAATTAAGGAACAAGATAAAAGAATCATATACAAACATTACCTTCATCCTTGGTATATGAGTGAAAGAAAGAAAAGCATTAGATAATGGAGTAAACACTAATATCTAACTTTTAAACATAAATACTGATTAAAAAAAAGTTTTATTAAATCCAAATGCAAAAGGTGTTGAATCTTTAATTAAACTGAGAGGGGGGGGTGAATCAGTTTAATACATACATAAGCCTTTTAAAATTTTCACCAAACTTATTTACAGCTTACTATGTGAGCAGTCTTAAAATGTTGCAGCTAATATTAAATTAATGTGACACCATACTTATGTTGAGAGAAGCAAACAATTAAGCAGATTGAAAGAATCATATCAACACATAAGAAACACACATAGAGACAGCAGATGTAAGTGGAAACCCATAAAGGGAGAAAACCAAATCTTATTATTGTTGTGATGCAAAGGCAAGCTCCAAATCCCTCTCACCACTGTTTTCTACAGGCTCCAACCTCAATTCTGCAAGATACAACTTGCATGGAAGCACCAGCTCCCTTCAATTTTCTGCAGGCACCAACCTACAGGAGGCTCCAACCTCAGTCAGCTACAACTGACGGATATCAGGCTGCAACTTGATAGGGAAGCTCCAACTTCCTAAATTTATCAAACTGAATGTTTGCTGATTTACCTCAAATATCAGCTCTGTTATGTAGCTTCTCTTTCTGCTCTTCTTTTCTTGATCTTCTCTGCCTCACAATTCTATATTCTGCCTTCTCTAGATTTACTCTCTCTCACCGCTTTTTGCATATCAAGATGATATTATTTATAAGGATTTTATTGTGACTGTTAGCATTCCTCAATGAATTTGGAATGGACAGCCATGCCTCTTCGCGTTATGCCTTTTCATTTCTTTCACTCGCTCATTCAAAAAATATAACAACATGCATTAATTTCAATATTACAGTGGGAGCTTTGTTTTTCCTCTGGAGACTTGCTAATGCACCACAACAATATAAATCAATTAAAATTATTTACATTCAAATTACAATGAGAACTCCAGCTCACTCATTCAGTCTTTTGGCTCGCTGCGCATTTGTCTTTTCTTTGACTGTGTCTGTCTTTTCTGTGACTGTGCTTTATCTCTTTTTAGCTCTGTTTTCTTTTCTGACCTCTGCTGTGGTGTAACTGCTGCCTTTAAATCTGGGCATATTCCAACGCTTTTCATACAATAAGTGTCTTGTTGATGTGGAAATTTCCGCAAGCGGAACATACATACATCTCAATTATTAATAATCGCCCTCCACCTTAAGCCGAGGCCCGTGGGTCCTCAGACCACGTGGCATATTTCAATACAATCGCTACAACGTTTTATAACAACACCTTTTATATATATACATATATATCTTGTAGATTCAATTCTCGGCGAATTTATATAAAGTTTTAACATATAAACTACCACTTCCACATAATATATGTTGGTCCATATAACGAACCAAAAATTCTTACTTTTCCATGAAACCTTCAAATAACTCTTGGCATAAATGATAAAACCTGTTTCAACATTAAAAACCTTTCGAGCCCACCTGGCACGTTTTTCGATGTGATATACTACTCCTCCAGCGATTTCCGATTCCGATTGATCTGATGCGATGCGATTGATACGCTCCACAAATTTTCGATTGCGATTGATATGCAAACCCGACCATGTTTTATTAGGTGGAGTTTATATGACTATCGCGTCTGGTATTGCCAATCACAATCGCAAGCTACCTTGCTCCGATGCGATTGATACTTTTGCGATTGTTTCGATGCGATTGATCGCAATCGCAACTTTCTGTTGTGACGTTCCAATCCCTTTATATTCTCCGATGCGATTAGACTATTCCGATGCGATTTTGTTGGACTTGAAATACTTGTTACTCATGGTTTATAAGCCCATCGGGTCTGGGCTTCAATCGCAATCGCAAGTTTTGGTTGGATGTGATCCGCTACCAACTTTTTCCGATGCAATTGATGAGGGTCCCGCCTTATGGTACTTTGGTTCTTTGAATCTCGCGCTACATATGGCTATATATATATATATATATATATATATATATATATGCTTTAGTCCTTTGTATATAAAGTGCAATATATACTTTGCCGCTGGAGTATACGATTCCCATAATGAGATTTATATTATATATGCATCACATTGCCGCTTGGGTTATGATTCCCAGAATGAGATTTATATTATATATGTATTACATTGACGCTTGGGTTATGATTCCCAGAATGAGATTTATATATATATATATATATATATATATATATATATATATATATATATATATATATATATACTTTGCTGCTCCAATCTTTAGTGTATCTTCTAGTGGGGTAGGCGATTCTCGGAATTTATATATATATATATATATATAACGCCCGGCTGGGTAATTCTCGGATATATATAACGCCCGGCTGGGTAATTCTCGGAATTAAGGTAAATAAATATATATATATATATATATATATATATCCGTCGGCTTGGGTGATTCTCGAAATTTTATATATATCCTCTGCTGCTTCTGTCGCTCTGCCTCTGCCTCTACTGCTGTGATAACGGCTCTGCCTCTGCCTCTGCCTTTGATAACGGTTCTGCCTCTATATTCGCTTCCTCTGCCTCTGCCTGTCTCCTTTATATTCGCTTCCTCTGCCTCTGCCTGTCTCCTTTGCTTCCTTCGTTTGCTTCTTTGCTGCCTCCATTGCCTGTCTCTGTCTTTGCTGCCTCCTTTTCCATCAATGACAACATTTCCAACAGTCTCCCCCTTTGGCATTGATGGCAATGAACTTCCTCTTTTTGCCTGTTACGATCCTTTCTCCTGTTTCTTGCTCTTCTTACTATTGCTTGCTCTTCCTCCCCCTTTGACATCAATGACAAGGGGTTCAAATTCTTAGTGAAGCTTCTATTATTTGATGCTGTGTTTTTATCCTTTTTCAACATTTCATGCATTTCCTCTCTCTGAAATTTCTTGAATTTGTACGCTGCTGCTCCAAAATTTGGATTAGATACATGTCAGGTTCACTATTCTTCCGTGTTCAGTTCACTTCGAGTTCACCACTCTTCCGCTGCGCCAATCAGAAGGTTGCGTGTTCGGTTCATGTCAAGTTCACCACTCTTCTGCTGCACCATTGACACTTTTTCCTTTTTATTGATTCTTTTATGCTAAATGTATTATTGCCATAATCCCTTTGATCCCGAGGACCTGTTTTCATGCTTCCCTTGCTAGTTGATCTCCCACTGAGAATGATATTTTCGTTTCTGTTCTCCCCCTGAAACTGTGCTTTCTCTTCATATCAGAGAGTAGCATCTATAGATACTGCCCCTAGTCTATCTCTCAAATATTCAAATGGCTCTCTAGCAAGTGGTTTGGTAAATATATATGTTGTCTGTTTTTTTGTTGGTACATACTCCAGTTTTACTATATTTTGAGCCACTTGTTCTCGGAGGAAATGATACTTGATTGGGATATGTTTAGTTTTTGAATGAAGCACAAGATTTTTAGATATACTTATAGCACTTGTATTATCACATTTAATTGAGATAGGTTCATCAATGCTTACCTTCATGTCTTGAAGAGTTTGCTTCATCCACATGACTTGTGTACAACATGCTGCTGCTGCTATATATTCTTCTTCTGTTGTAGACAGAGAGATAGATATTTGTTTCTTGCTTAACCATGCCAGCAGACTTTCTCCTAGATAGAAAGCACCTCCACTTGTGCTTTTCCTGTCATCCATACAGTTGGCCCAATATGCATCTGTGTAGGTTGTCAAGGTGAAGCTTTTTCCTTTAGGATACCAAAGTCCATACTGAGCTGTTCCTTGTAGATATCTGAATATTCTTTTCACTGCAAGAAGGTGATTTTGTTTAGGTGCTGCTTGATATCTAGCCACTAGTCCTACTGTTAGCATGATGTCTGGTCTTGATGCTGTCAGATACAATAGACTTCCTATCATGGATCTGTAGAGTTTTTGATCTATATATGCAGACCCATCATCAGCACACAACTTGCATCTCGTGATCATGGCAGTTGTCACAGGTTTGCAGTCCTCCATTTTGAATTTTTTCAACATTTATTTTAAGTATTTTTCTTGAGAGATGAATGTGCCTGTGTTATTTTGCTGAATTTGAAGTCCTAAGTAGAAACTGAGTTCTCCAATCATGGACATCTCAAACTCTGATTTCATCTCATCAACAAACCCTTTTGCTAGTTCATCTCTATTGCTTCCAAACACAATGTCATCAACATACACTACAACGGTCAGGGGTTCATTTTCATGGGATTTTATGTATAGATTGTTGTCTCCTCCACCTCTCTGAAAGCCTTGTTTTTGCAAATATTTATCTAGTCTTGAGTACCAAGCACGAGGAGTCTGTTTCAGTCCATATAGAGCCTTCTTCAATCTGCACACATAGTCTTCTTTGTCTGTTAAAGAGAAACCTTCTGGTTGTTCCATGTAGACTTCTTCTTCTAGATCTCCATTCAGAAATGCATATTTCACATCCATTTGATATACTTTGAAGTTTTGGTAGCAAGCAAAGGCCAGAAACATTCTGATGGCTTCCATTCTGGCTACAGGGGAAAATGTTTCATCGTAATCAAGTCCTTTGATTTGTGAATATCCTTTGCAGACCAGTCTGGCTTTATTCCTGATTACTTGTCCTTGCTCATTCATTTTGTTTTGAATACCCATTTTGAGCCTATGACATTTTTCTTAGTGGGTCTAAGAACTAATTCCCATGTATTTTTTTTTCTCAATTTGGTCCAATTCTTCATTCATAGCATTTACCCAAAACTTGTCCTTGCTGGCTTCTTCAAATTTCTTTGGCTCTATTTGTGACAACATGGCTATGTATACTTCTTCAGTTTGTTCTGTTAGCTGCCTTCTTGTTTGGACCCCTACTCTCTTGTCTCCAATGATCTGATCTTCAGGATGGTTCTTTTGAGTATATCTTGAGAGAGCTTTAGAACTCAGCTCTGTATCTTCTGTTGTCTTGCTTGTTTCCTCATCATCTTGGTTTTCTTCTTCATGGTTGTCTGATGGACAACAGCAGTCTGTATCTCTTGTATTGTTTGGAAGTTTTTCATCAAATCTCACATCAATGCTTTCTACTATTCTTCGAAGAGTCTTGTTGTAGCACCTGTACCCTTTAATTTTGGATTCATAACCTAGAAATATCCCTTCATCTGCTCTTGCATCAAATTTTCCAAGATTTGCATCATTATTCTTTATGTAACACTTGCTTCCAAAGATTCTGAAATGTTTGATTGAAGCTGGCTTTCCATGCCACAGTTCATAGGGAGTATTATCACTGCTTGGTCTTAAGTGAGCTTTATTAAGGATATGTACTACTGTGTGCACTGCTTCTGCCCAGAAGGTCTGAGCAATATTATTCTCTTGCATCATGGCTCTGGCAATTTTTTGAACAAATATATTTTGTCTCTCTGCTACTCCATTCTGCTGAGGTGTCCCTGCAATAGTAAATTGTTGTTTTATGCCATGTTCATTGCATAGGTCTGCAAATTCATAATCAGTGAATTCACCTCCTCTGTCTTGTCTGATGCATTTCAGCTTGCATCTTGCCTGATTTTCTGCTAATGCCTTAAATATTTTGAATTTTTCCAGAGCTTTCGATTTATTCTTGAGAAAAGCAACCCATGTCATTCTAGAGAAATCATCTATTATCAGCGTGAAGTAGGATTCTCCACTTGGTGTTTTAGTTCTTGCAGGTCCACACAGATCCATGTGCACAAGCTGGAATGGTCTTCTTGTTGATAAATCCTCTTTGGCCTTGAAGGATGTGCGAGTCTGTTTGCCTAATTGACATGATTTGCATATGGTATTAGAAGGTCGCTTTATTTCTGGCATGTCTCTGACATCTTTCTTCTTACTTAGTTTGATGATGTGATCGAAGCTGAGATGTCCCAACCTTTTATGCCATAACCATGACTCTTATAGTTTGCTAAGATGACATGCTTCATCTTCCTCTTTCACAATGTAAACATTACTTTATGTTCGAACTCCTTTAAGCAGAGTCTTACCTGTGGTGATTGATCTGACTTCACAATCTTGTGCTCTAAAAAGAACTTCACAGCCTTTGTCACACATCTGACTGACACTTAGTAAATTTGCTTTCAACCCATCTACAAATAGTACATCTTGGGCCTTTCCTCTGCCATTTTCTATGCTGACTGAGCCTTTTCCTTTGATCTTTCCTGACTTATCATTGCCAAAAGTAACATTGCCAGATTTCTTTTCATCAAGAGTTATAAACTTACTTTTGTCTCCTGTCATGTGTTTAGAGCAGCCATTGTCCAAATACCATTGGCTTTTCATATCTTGAGCAGTTAGAGCCAGGTCACACTTATTCACCTTCTTTATCCACTGGAGGCACCCTTTTGTTTGGTATCTTTTGTGAGGTGATGAACTACATCTTCTTAGAGGACATTTGGAAGGTATATGTCCAAATTGATTGCATACACAACATTTGATCATAATTTTTGTAGAATTATGAGTATGAACATAATTTATTTGATTCATAAACCTTCTTGAGGTGTTAAACATCAATATTTGTCCATACTTTCTACACTCAATGATTTTATGGCCAAATTCCTTACAATAAAAACAGTAACCATAGAAACTATTTGCATACCTGATGTAAGGTTGTCTCTTCGATGTTTGCATCTTTTGCTGGTTTGAATTACTCCTCCTTGCATGACAATATGCAGCAATGTGTCCCAGCTTGTGGCAGACATAACAGGTGGCATTATTCATTGGAGGGAAGAATCTCCTTTGATGGTTTCCAAATTTTACATACTCAGAGGTCTTAGTATTTATTATATTCTCTGCTACTAATGGTTTCTTCTGATCTCTGTCTTCCTTATTACAGGTTTCTTCTTTTGTAGGAATTGTTTGAGCTGCTTCATCATTCTTATTTGCTTTTACAAAAATAATCTCTCTGTCAACCTTTTCTTTGCCTTTACTTGATTCTCCTTCATAGCCTATTCCAGTTTTTATCATAGGGGATCTTTGAGCAACTAGAATTTCATTCAACTTACTAGAGCTTGTTGTTTGAGAAGAGTTTATAACCACTTTCCTTTGAGCATTTTCTAGTTTCTTCTTGAGACATACTACTTCTTCTTCCAGCTTCTCTTGTTCTTGGGTTTTATCCTTGATTTGCTGAAGTAACATGTCTTCTATCTTCTTGGCTTCTTCAAGCTCTACCTTCAGCTGCATGAGGACTTCTGAGTTTTGTTCTTCTCTTACATACTTGAGAAGAATGTCCTTTTGTTTTCTGCACTTCAGTTTGAGTCTATCAATCTCCTCTAGAGCACTTCTTAGCTCCCCCTCAAGGTCGACTTCCCCTTCTTCTTCTTCATCTTCTAGCAGGTGTCCTTAAAGTTCTTCTATGGCCATCAATAAGAATTCAGAGGTTCCTTCTTCACTTGAGGGTTCATCTGAATCTTCAGATGCACTGCTGTCTTGTTGAGCATAGAAGGATTTTCTGCTGAACTTCTTTCCTTTCTGCCAGTTATTTGATTTATTTTTCTCTGACTCTTGAGCTTGATTCCTTACTTTCTTGTGAGGACACTTAGCAGCATAGTGTCCAACTCTTCCATAGTTAAAGCATTTGAAAGGAAGTTTACCTTTGTATTTACCTGAGACTCTATCCAATTTCTTGACAAATTTTTCCTCTTCTTCATCCAAGCAAGAGCATATGTCTCCCTCTTCTTCTTTCTTCTTTTATGTTTTAAAGGCTGCCTCCCTTGTACTTGGCTTCTTCTGTGGGAGCCTCATCTCATATGCTGTTAGATTTCCAAGTAGCTGGTTCATGGTTATGGTCTCCCAATTAGCTGTTTCTTCTATTGCAGATACCTTGGGATTAAACCTGGATGGAAGAGATCTTAGAATCTTTTGCACAATTATACTTTCTGGCATGGTTTCTCCAAGAGCTTTCATATTGTTAACAATTTCTGCAACTTTTAGGAAGAAATTGGCAATGTCTTCATGATCATTCATTTTTAAGTTTTCAAACTGGGCTCTATAAACTTGAAGTTTGGCAGTCTTTACTTTCTTGTCCCCCTCATGGATGTTCTCCAGAGTATCCCACATTTCTTTGGCAGTGTATTTGTGCATTACTTTGATAAAATATGCTTCACACAATCCATTCAGGATGGCATTCATGGCTTTTGCATTAGCCACAAAATCTTGTTTTGTTTCTTTCTCTATGTCAGTTGCCTTTGGGGCATAACCTAATTCCACAGCAGCCCAGACTTATATTCCTAGAGACATTATGTATGTCCTCATTCTGATTTTCCAGAAAGCATAATTTTCACCAGTGAAGAAAGGGGCTTTATTGGTTGAGCATCCTTCTTTACTAGCCATCTTGGGAACCTAGGATCTCCTTTTAGTTGTTAGAATTGTACAAAGGAACTCGCTCTGATACCAATTGTTGAATCTTTAATTAAACTGAGAGGGGGGGTGAATCAGTTTAATACATACATAAGCCTTTTAAAATTTTCACCAAACTTATTTACAGCTTACTATGTGAACAATCTTAAAATGTTGCAGCTAATATTAAATTAATGTGACACCATACTTATGTTGAGAGCAGCAAACAATTAAGTAGATTGAAAGAATCACATCAACACATAAGAAACACACATAGAGACAACAGATGTAAGTGGAAACCCATAAAGGGAGAAAACCACATCTTATTATTGTTGTGATGCAAAGGCAAGCTCCAACTCCCTCTCACCACTGTTTTTCTGCAGGCACCAACCTACAGGAGGCTCCAACCTCAATTCTGCAAGCTACAACTTGCAAGGAAGCACCAAATCCCTTCAATTTTCTACAGGCACCAACCTACAGGAGGCTCCAACCTCAGTCAGCTACAACTGACAGCTATCAAGCTGCAACTTGATAGGGAAGCTCCAACTTCCTCAATTTATCAAACTGAATGTTTGCTGATTTACCTCAGATATCAGCTCTGTTCTGTAGCTTCTCTTTCTGCTCTTCTTTTCTTAATCTTCTCTGCCTCACACTTCTATATTCTGCCTTCTCTAGATTTACTCTCTCTAACCTATTTTTTCATATCAAGATGATATTATTTATAAGGATTTTCTTGTGACTGTTAGCATTCCTCAATGAATTTGGAATGGAAAACCATGCCTCTTCGCTTTCTGCCTTTTCATTTCTTTCAGTCGCTCATTCAGAAAATATAACAACATGCATTAATTTCAATATTACAGTGGGAGCTTTGTTTTTCCTCCGGAGACTTGCCAATGCATCACAACAATATAAATCAATTAAAAATATTTACATTCAAATTACAATGAGAACTCCAGCTCACTCATTCAGTCTTTTGGCTCACTGTGCATTTGTCTTTTCTTTGACTGTGTCTGTCTTTTCTGTGACTGTGCTTTATCTCTTTTCAACTCTGTTTGCTTTTCTGTCCTCTGTTGTGGTGTAACTTCTGCCTTTAAATCTAGGCATATTCCAACGCTTTTCATACAATAAGTGTCTTGTTGATGTGGAAAGTTCCGCAAGCGGAACATACATACATCGCAATTATTAATAATCAACCTCCACCTTAAGCCAAGGCCCGTGGGTCCACAAACCACGTGGCATTTTTCAATACAATCGCTACAACGTTTTATAACAACACCTTATATATATATACATATATATCTCGTAGATTCAATTCTCGGCGAATTTATATAAATTTTTAACATATAAACTGCCACTTCCACATAATATATGTTGGTCCATATAACAAACCAAAAATTCTTACTTTTCCATGAAACCTTCAAATAACTCTTGGCATAAATGATAAAACCTGTTTCAACATAAAAAACCTTTCGGGCCCACCTGACACGTTTTTCGATGCGATATACTACTCCAGCGATTTTCGATTCCGATTGATCCGATGCGATTGACCTGATGCGATGCGATTGATACGCTCCACAAATTTCCGCGTTCGGTATTTTCAATCGCAATCGCAAGCTGCCTTGCTCCGATGCGATTGATCGCAATCGCAACTTTCTGTTGTGACGTTCCGATCCCTTTATATTCTCCGATGCAATTAGAATGTTCCGATGCGATTATGCCGTACTTCAAATACTTGTTAATCATGGTTTATAAGCCCATCGGGTCCGAGCTTCAATCACAATCGCAAGTTTTGGTTGGATGTGATCCACTGCCAACTTTTTCGATGCGATTGATGAGGGTCCTGCCTTATGGTACTTTGGTTCATTGAATCTCACTCTCTCTCTCTCTCTCTCTCTCTCTCTCTCTCTATATATATATATATATATATATATATATATATATATATATATATGCTTTAGTCCTTTGTATATAAAGCACAATATATACTTTGTCGCTGGAGTATACGATTCCCGGAATGAGATTTATATATATATATGCATTACATTGCCGCTTGGGTTATGATTCCCGGAATGAGGTTTATATGCTCCAATCTTTAGTGTATCTTCCAGTGGGGTAGGCGATTCTCGGAATATATATATATATATATATATATATATATATATATATATATATATATATATATATATATAATAGTCGGCTAAGGTAGTCTAGAATTAGTACATATATATTTATATGGCTTGGGTGATTCTTGGAATTTTATATATATCCTCTGCTTCTTCTGTCGCTCTGCCTCTGCCTCTACTGCTGTGATAACGACTCTGCCTCTACTGCTGTGATAACGACTCTGCCTCTGCCTCTACCTCTGATAACGGTTCTACCTCTATATTCGCTTGCTCTGCCTCTGCCTGTCTCCTTTATATTCGCTTCGTCTGCCTCATCCTATCTCCTTTGCTTCCTTCGTTTGCTTCTTTGCTGCCTCCATTGCCTGTCTCTGTCTTTGCTGCCTCCTTTTCCATCAATGACAACATTTCCAACAAAAGGTCGTAACACCTTGAGAGAGGCCTTGTTGTACTGTAATATTCCTATTTAAGGAAATTAAATAAACACAGCAAATGGTACAGCAATTGAATGCTCCTTCATCCAATATTCAACAGCACATAAAATAATAAAACGACCTATGCAACAGATACACATTAACAGAGAAATCACTAAGCCATTTTATTATGCTGAGGAGTATAAGTGATTACAATAGCTGCCCAGATGATAGTGCTCAAACTGGCGCAGGCAAGGCAAAAGATAATCCCGAAAAGACAAGGGTATAGCAGTTTTACTGTTGCGTTCAAGCGGCTGGGAATACTGCCGCGTGCTGCTAATATGATGCGGCTGAAAGGGCTCCGCTAAGTAACTCCTAATTCTGCTCTGCGCAATGCTCCCTGACCCAATCCTCTCTGCTCCTCCTCTTGACCCGTAACCACTACAATGGTGACAATACAGAGCTCACACTAGTCGATCCGCGGTCTTCCCACAAATACTGCGTCGACACTCCCGACGCTGCTCTGCACAAGTTCTAATCCCGATCCTCTAACAAAATGATGACAAGACTGCCTCACCCGAGCAGGCACTCGAAGTCCCCCGGGGCTGAGGTTAAGATATCCGCTCGGAGACACTCAGCGCACTAAACAGTGCTGCAGACCTGCTAAACAGCCGGCGTGCTCAAGTCTTAGCGACCAGTTTCAATATATTAAACATCCATAATAATCCAAAAACAGGGTGGCTCCCTTCTTTTTGTATGCGGCCTTCATCACAGATCCTTGACTCCTGCTTTCCCGCGCAGCCCCTCTCGGCCCCACGCTGCCAACTCAGCCCGCGTACTTACCTTCGCGTGCATCGGATGAGTTCACGGCCCGCTCTCTGTTATTACACCTTCTCGGCCCCACGCTGCCAACTCAGCCCGCGTGTTTGTCTCCGCGCGCTCGAGTGAGCCCCGATCTACTTACGGCCTCTCATAATTAATTAGTGACGGCAAAATTGATCCGAATTAATATTCCAATTAGCTATTGCTAATTTGGGAATATTACATGTACCAAGTGGGCTCCAAAGAGATTTCTCATTTGAAGGTTCCTTTTGGGTCCTTTTGTGCTCAAATTTGAAATCTTGGTAGATGAAAATAGGGAGATTCTTTTATAAATATTTGATGGTAGGAGCTAATGAGAAGGAAATAAATTCTCAATGGTGGACAATGAATAATGACTCAAATATCTCCAATGGAATTTTGAAAACATTACCTTGTTCTTCTTTTCCATACATGAATGCAACCCAATACTATTTATTTATAGGTGAATAATACAAACCCATTTAGATTTAGTTTCCATGTGAACTCTCTTAATGTATTAATGATAATTCATGGGATTAGCAGAGAGGGGACTAAATCAAGTTACTAGTGAAAATAAGGGTTTGAACAGGTCTACACATATCCATTATGCTTCTTAAACAAGCACATATACATTGTTGAGGAATAAATTATCCCTTTTCTACCTTAAGAAGGTTTATGCAATTATTAAGAGATTTTCTATGAAAATAAAGTTACTGATCAAACGAGAACTATTACCTCAAAACAAGAACTCTATGAAAAAAACCCCAAAAAACATGAAAAAATAGGTTGAAAATGAAAATTGTTGGTGTTGGAATAATATATATATATATATATATATATATTTTTTTTTTTTTTAATTTTTTTTTTCGGGGTAAATTTTCAACATTTTTTAAAAATGGTAGTAAAAATTATTTTTTTGTGCAAAATACACCTTGAAAATGAAAAGTGTTGATGGTAGAATAACATCTTTTTTTTATGGGGTAAATTTTCAACATTTTTTTTGTAAGCTTGGCAGAACTACATCTTCATCATGTCCAATATATCAACCCGATCGGGGCGGGAAATTGAACTGGTAACTTCACATCAAGGAGTGCCTTAACAGAGCACCCGATCATCATCTATCTAAGACCCCGTGGACAAAATTTCAACATTTTTAAAAAATGGCATTAAAAACTAATTTATTTTGTGCAAAAGTCACCTGAAAATGAAAAGTGTTGATGTTCAAATAACTTTTTTTTTTTTTTTTTTAATAAATCCGGGACAAATTTTCAATATATTTTAATAATGGCATTAAAAATAAAATATCATCACTCTGAAAAACGTTAAAGTTCGAATGATTTTCAAGCATGACATTAAAGATAAAATATTACGTCTTTGGAAAGCCTTAAAATTCCAACGATTTTTATGCGTGGCATTAAATATAAAATATCACGTCTTTGAAAAACCTTGAAGGTCCAACAATTTTCAGTCATGGTGCTAAAGAAAAAATACTTATAACTGTTTTGAACCGTAGCATTAAAGATAAAATATCATGACTTAGAAAAACATTAAGATCCTTACAATTTTTCAATCATGAAATTAAAAACAAAAATTATGACTACAAAAAAACCTTAAGTTTTCAAAATATTTCAAGCATGACATTATGGAAAAAATTTATGACTGATTAAAAAAAGAAAAACACATGAATGAAAGAGTCATTATACCAAGAGTAATTTATTTTTTAAATGTTAAATGTATAGCGATTTTAAAAACTTAGCCTAAGACAACTTGACACATTGCAACAAAAATTTAAAAATCAATCTTCAAATTGACACGTAGTGTAGGTGAATTCGACTCATTGTAATGACAACTTTAAGACCAATCATGAAATTGATACATTGTGGGGTAGACTCGATTCATTATAACGAAAATTTTAAAATCAACTACTAAATTGCACATAATGGGTTTGGGTTGCTAGTCAAGTATCGACACGGACCCTGCAAAAAAAAGAAAAAAATTCAAAATAATAAATAAATAAGAAAAAAAAAAATTCAAACATTGAAAAAAAATAAAAATAAAAACAAAAATAAAATACAAAAAATTAAAAAAGAATAATAAGTAATAAAACATAATTTATCTTTTTTACACGTGACAAAAGAAAATCATATCTATATATATATATATATATATATATATATATATATATATATATATATATATATAAAAGGACAAAAAAAAACCAAAAACAAAATTAACTTCTAAATATTAAAAATTTGAATGAAAATTTTAAAAACAAAAAACAAAAAAATATTTCAAAAAACCACATAATTTACCAAAATAAAATATAAAAATTAACCATTAAAAAAAACACCAAAAACATTTATTTTTTAAAGTAAATAAATAAAATAAAATAAAACGGCATAATTCAAAAAAATTCAAAAAAATAAAAAAGGGTAAAATAAAAAATAAACTTAATTTAATTTAATTTAAAAAAAGAAAAAAGAAAATAAAAAAAATTGAACTGCCTGGGGCAATTTTTATTTTTATTTTTATTTATTTATTTTATAATTATGCAGTTTTTTTATAATTTTATTTTTTTAACTTTAAAATAAATGTTTTTGATGTCTTTTTTGGATTTATTTTTAATTTTTTTCCTAAATTATGTGTTTTTTAAAAATAATTTTCCTTTTTTGTCATGATTTTTTACTATATTTTTAATGTTTTATCATTAACATGAAAATCACCAATATTAAAAAAAAATTATCCACACTTAAAACATTAGAAAATTTAAAGTATAAAAAATAAGCCCTCTAAACAAAAAGAGTTGATGTTGCATCAACACTTTTCAAAATCAGCTTGAAAATCACTAGCATTTAAAAAAAATGTTTATACTTGATACATAAAAAATTTAAAGTGTCAAAAATAAGCCCTCCAAAAAAATAGCTTGATGATGCATCAACACTTTTCAAAATCAACATAAAAATCACTAAATTAAAAAAAAAAATTGGTACATATGAAAATTTAAAGTGTATTATGAATAGCCACTTTTCAAAATTGGGTGATTTTTTTGCTACCTCAAAAAAACGAGTAATCAGTAATTTTGTTGTTTGATCGGTAACTATGTTTGTAGTGCATGTAGAATATGGGAGAATAAGTATACAACATAAAAAAATGATCAAGTTGTAGTTGGACTAGGATAAGTGAGGTACAATAAGGTTGTACGATGATGAAATGGGGTGCATAATGTGGATTATGACTACAATCATGATGTATTTATATTAAAATAATCAAATTATATAGGTGAGAAAATTTAGGTTTATAGCAATTTCCCTCTAATGTGTGAGGATAGGTATAGTTCATATAGCCAAAATATGTCACAATTTCTTATCCAAACAATGTAGTGGACTAGATGAGGAGTTGAGTGCCAAAGAGGGAGAAGTACTTATAAATAACTTAAGAGAATGGCCTAGAAAAGAAAACACACGAGGTAATTTATATACATGATCTCAACCTCAACAAGGTGGCTATGCCCATGATCACGAAGATGTCACAATACAATATTGGATCATGGAAACATAGGGCCAAATCAAAAGCGCATTATTATCTCATAGTAGACGAGATACATCATAGCACATAGGCATAGTCAATAGTGCATCCCATCTAAACATGTGAAGGAATGTTGATGCACTATAAGAGGGTAAACAACCACAAAGTCCCTTCTTAATAAAAGAGGTTGAATATGTAAAAAGAGTTGAATGGATCAACAATTAAACTAGAAACTTAAAACTTATTGAATAGAGCCAAACATATCTGAACATATATAACTAGACATGGAACATTAAATTGAACACTAGTTGGAACATGTTCGAGTTATATGTCTCGTGGTCTTTGACTAGAACTAAAACATTGGAATCATCGATGTGTATGAATCTCAATAGGGAAATAACTAGATGGAGTCAAGCATGTGAGAAATTACCTAGTCAATGATCATGTATGACTCTTCTTACATGATCTAAGATAACCCACTGATGATGGAAATGATCCCAAGGTACACAAAACTCACAAACCAAACCCTTAGAATAAAAGTATTAATGTCAATAGGGGAAGGTTAGTTAGAATAGGGGTATAAAGGAACCCCTAGAGACCAACATAATGTGCAACATAATATGGAGTAAGTGTGATTGACTAAGACTAACATAATGATGGATGAGAAAGATAATAAGGATAAGATTAAAGACTTCCCTTGGTTAAAGCATAATGGGAAGGTTGACCTAGTAGTAGATATGTAATAGTAGGAGTGTTGGTGCCAAATAGATAAAGGGTTGTTAATGAAAAATAAACAAAACAAATGGACAGAAATGAAAAACCAAGGTAAGGATGTCATGACAAGATATATAAACTATGATAAGACTTGGATGTGGTACTAAAACATAGAGACTCCAATGTTGAATCAATGTATGGCATCCTAACCCCTCACTCCAACCATGGGATGGGTAGCCATGATACCAACAAAGAGAACCTCCCCAAAATGGATAGAACGAAATAAAATGCATGTATATTACAATTTAAAATAAAGAAATTACATAATTAGTATCAATTCTCAAAATTTAATGGCAACCAAAATCCCATGAACATAATCATAAATAAACACACATTGCATGCATAAAATAAAAAGATTGTATAATATAAGATATCCATAATTTTGCATATTTATAACCAATGAAAGGAGACTTACCTTTTAACAACAATTGGTCCAAGAAATTAGCCATGTCAGAGAAATTTTCCACCCAACTATAGACATCTGCATAATTCCCAAAGTTATCAGGCCACCAAAGTGAAGAAACCAAGCTACAAGATTCTCTCTCAACCCTGTTGAGATTTTGGGTAGAATCAGATGTGCTCTATCTCTGAAACTTTGTGGATGGGCTAGAACACATGAGATATCCAAGACGCGGAAATCATGTGGATAAATTCCACATAGTGTAAAATTTATTAAAATAATTAATTTTTTTAATGGGGACCCTAAGTCTAACTTAGGGAAATTGAAAAATTAAAGTGAATTAATTTACACATGTGGTGAGAATGTTCTAAGTGACGTGGATCAAGCTTTCTCTAATCTTAGCCGTTGATTAGTGATTAGATCATGACCATTGATTTCTCAACGAGAAAATTATTAAACGAAGGCTTGGGATCAATTTGAGAACACACCCATAGTAACAACACTTGAGCTAAGTCGAAATTCTGGGGTGTCGTTTGCTGAGAATTTTTGAGTGAGCTTGCAGTGCTAGTGAGGGGTAGATCGGCAAGGGATGTTATGATCCGAGGCCAAGAATACATACATTAGAGAGGCAGGATCGTACCAGGTAGCACAGAGGCCAACAAGAGGGACGCAACCTAGCCAAGCCGATGCAGAGACCATGCAAAGGGTGATGCAGACCCTTCTGGGTAACGCAGAGGTAGTGTATAGGCCTTCAAAGTGACACAGGAGCATCATGTGTTGCGCGGAGGCTGCGTTGGGTTAGAGGGGCTGATACGAAGGCTGTAGTAGTTGCGTTGAGGGTTCTAGTGGGCCAGAAAGGGCTTGTATTCAGTAATTCCTGAAAGGTTTAAATCAACCATATTTTCTGTCTCTGAGTGATAAGGTACTACTTCTGTGAATTTATTTGTGGGGAAAACTACTATTGGTGCCCTAGATGTATTCAGATATTCATCTTAATAAATAAAACCCTCAAAGAGTTTTTGCATCGTTTTTCCTGCCGTAGGTTTTCCAGGGGCATTTGTTCGAAAAATCATGTGTCCTTTGTCATATGTGTGTTATGTTTCAATAAATGATCTATATTTTTGTAGGCTTATAGTTGTATTTACTTAGATATTTTCTGAATATTTTCTAAAAATATCTTGTATAAGTAAATCACAAGTAGGAGAAGTAAAGCAAGATACTGCAGTAGGGTTTCTGTAATTTTGTATTCAGGAATTTTCACAAACCCAACCCATCTACTTTCATGCTCAACTAATTTGATCACATTTTAGCATTACAAGCATCTTATTTGGCCTTCAACGACCAAGAAAATCTCTTCCACTTTTCCACTCAGCACAAGGATTATCTAATTTTTCTCTTTTTAATAGTTCCTCAAAGTTATTGTCCCCCTAGTGCTCTTTATTGTGGATAGAAAGAGCCCAATATGTTGTATGCTTCTTAAGAATTTCCTTCAAAATAAAAAATTGGCTCTCAAGCATTCAAATACTAGACAATGAAGAGTGGATGAAGAATTCCTATCTTGACCAACCTTTATGCTCACCTACATGTGAAATTTCCATGAATGCAACAATTAGATATTATTTTCCTAATTGATTAGCAATATATTTGATTACGACAAACACCAAATAATTCATCGATGCATTATTCACAAATAAAATACGTCACAAAAGATTAAATTTAGGAACTGAGAAATATATGCATACATAAAAACCGACACAATAATTTTTGGACTAATAGTTCTCAGAAAAACCTCGAAGGGAAAACCAGTGAAAAAATGAGGGTTTATTTTATTATCATGCAACAATGAAATTTGAGTACAATTATATGGATTCCATACTAGAAATCCTCCAGCAAATAATTTGGCCATATATTTTGGAGAAAAATTCTCCCTTCTACAAGGAAACTCAACCACTCTCTAGCATGCTCGCACTATCTCTAGGCTACTCGCTTGGTTGGCCTACGCAAGTTTGGGCGACCTATGAAACTGCCTCCAACTAGGTCGTCTAACCTCCTTATGTCACTAAAAAATTCTCTCTACCTTTCTGAAGACTTCCTTGACCTCAAACAACTGAAACAAATTCCTCCTAGCAAGTCGCTTAAGTGGACTAGCTAACTAGCACTCGCTGGACGACTTCTTTGCTAAAAAACTCAGCCTCCCTTTTCTTGCCTCTTCAGCACTAGAAAAAATTGGGAAATTCCTCCATAATTTCTCTTTTTTTCTCCCTCTCTCTCCTACATAATCTGGTTGGTTGAATGTGGTACATGACATATTGGAAGCATGCCATGATGGGAAATGTGGAGGACGCTATGTACGCAAAGAAAAGCATACAAAATCTTGCAAGTTGGTTGCTTCTCATCTACCCTCCATAAAAATGTTCAAAAATAAACCTCCCATTGTGATGGATGTCAGAGGAAAGAGAATCCATCCAAAAGGAATAAGATGTAAATACAAACACAAGTTTCATTGGAACCCTTTGAAAAATGGGGTATGGACTTCACAGGACCCATTGATCATACTTTAGGATAGAAGAAATAAATCATTTTGTGCACTGGATAATTGAATAAGTGTGTTGATGATTCATATTTATGAAGGAACGAAATAAAATACAGATATAAACAACAACATAGATATTCAAGGAAAATAAAACTTCAATTCATTAATAATAAAGTACTAGAAATTATTTACATGCAGAATGGAAATAAACTAGCCTAGGAGATGGTAGCTTATCTCTAATAGGAGATGTGGCGGATACATGCCTTTTGAACTGTGTTACAATGACGCTCGAAGGCTTATTTATTATTGAGAAACAATGGAAAACCATAAACATCCAAAAACCTAACCCTAGGAGATGAAGCGACAAAAGTATGTGGGCCCTGTTGGGGTAAATTGGTACATCAACTTCCTGAGGTTGCAACTTTGGCATATGATATTCGTTTGACATGTACTATACCTCTTAGAAATATATATTCGAGGAATACAACTTTTGATTGCAAAAACCTACTACAAACAACAATGTTTCCCGATTTCCAAAAAATGTTGTTTAGGGCCTCAAAAGGGCTCTGGAAGTTGAGGACCCAAAAAACTGCCAAAAATAGTAAATTGTGCTACAATTAAGGAAACTAAAAGAAAAAAAGGTGGGGGTCCAAGTGGAATATGCGGGTGACCAACAATATCCACCTGGATCAGTCCTGCCCCCTTAGGAAGAAATGATCCCCATTGTGTTGAGTGCCTCCATGAGATGGGGAAACTTTAGCTCAACTTGGTCCCTAGTGAGCCACTTGCCTTGGTGCATGAGTTTGATAGCTTTAAAAATAGATACACTTAGATATTCTACTTGTGAGTGTTCTTGATTTTCACATCCATGATCTGATTAGTTGTGGCATGTTTCATGCATTCTGGGTTTAACTTTGTTGGTGTGATTTGTTCTGCAATGTTAGATGTGTCCAATGATGGTGGAAAGTATGGCTGAAGGTAGTCCACATTGAACACTGGGCGTAGGCTAATGAATTGGGGAATGTTGAGCTCAAATTCATTGTCTCCCATATCCTTGGTGGTGGTTTAATTCCCATATCATAGTGGTTTGAGCTTCTGATGGGCTTTGGTAAGGCGTTATTTCTACTAATGCAACCAAAATTTGTTGTCCACCTGAAACTTATGGGGCACCCGAGGTTGATCATGTCGTTGTTTGTATTTGGAATTTTATTTCTCCAGGATGTTGTGAACCTATTGGCGGATGTTCCAAATGTGCTCAATAAACTTGGTGGCTTTGTCAGCTTTAGAATGAACATGGGTGGATTATTCCTGCATATTTGCAAAAGGAAGTGCAACATAAAGGGGGCATAATGGTTGAAATCCTAGGCCCACTTCAAAAGGGGCTATGGCCAACAAGTTGTGAAGAGATATGTTATAATTTTTTTTCACATAAGGAAGAATCTAATCCCATGTCTAGGGATGCTTAGATTTGTACACGCATAATATGTGCACAATCATCCTGTTGATGACATTTGTCTAGCCATTAGTCTGGGGGTGGAATGCAATTGACTTGGTGAGCTTGGTGTTCAAAAATTACCAAAGGCTTTAACAAAATGCGCTTAAGAACCTTCTATTATGATATAATATAATGGTCTATGAGATCCCAAAATGTACCCACAGTTGTTCAAAGAAAAGTCTGGAAGTGGCATCTACTGTGATAATGTTCTTGCAGGCATCCAATATGGCCATCTTAGAAAATTTGTGGACGACCACAAATACACAGTCATTGCCATGCTTGGTAGAAAGAATACCAAACATATAGTCCATGGAGATGGATTCCCAGGGCTGGCTAGGAGTAGGAAGAGTAGTATACAATCCTTGCTTCTTAATAGTTGGCATGGCAATGGCACAGGCAGTGCAGGATCTGATGTATTTTCCAACATCTTATCAGAGGTTTGGCCAATAAAAACACTTTTGTAGTACGACCACAGTTTTCTCCACACCAAAGTGTCCTACAACCTGGCTGTAGTGCACCTTCCAGATCATCTTGGAACACTCACTTGAAGAAACACAAAGGTGTCCCAGGTAGCATAATAATGCATCCTGGAGGTGGAAGTATATAACTTGCTTACCATCCACTAGCATCTGGTACGTGGTGGTTAAATCTGAATCATTTTTATATAGTTGTGGCCATCGAGAGCTCTCGTGGCCACAAGAGTTGAGAACAATGGTCAGTGTTGCAACTGGTGTCCGACTGAGGCAATCTGCAACATGATTAGTTTTTCTCTTCTTGTATTTGATATTCAAATGGAATTTTTGTAGATACGTGGACCACTTATGATGGTGATCATTTTGAAACTTCCCTTGGGTCTATATGAACTACATGGGTCGGTGATTTGTGTGGATGACCGTCTCCTTTGCCAGAATGTAATGTTTCCTTTTTCGGCGATCCTGTATGATGGAATACATCTCCTTATTGTAATTGGGGTATTTATGAATTATGTTGGAAAGTGTCTCACTATGATAGGCCATCAGATGCCCTTGTTGGGTGAGAACTAAACCAATATCATAGTCATAATTGTCTGTCTCAATTTCAATTGGTTGTTGCGGGTCTGATAATGTGAGTACTAGTGTAGAGCAGAGGCAGTGCTTCAACTCAACAAATGTCTTTTATTGGAATTTAGACAAAAAAAAATTACTTTCACTCTACCCTTGGTAACTTGACTCAAATTCCAAGTGATATTAGAGAATACCAACACAAACCTCCGATAAAAATTGGCAAGGCCTAAAAGCTACAAAGCTCTTTTTGGTCGAGGCTGGCCAATCCTAAACGACTTGGATCTTAGTTGGATCCACATGCATGCCTTTCTCCAAGTTGGCACAAATTTTTTTCTACCACAGGGTTTGAAGGACTTGTCGAATGTGTTGCAAGTGTTCTTCCCAACTCTTGTTGAATATGAGGATGTCATCCAGATATACAACCATGAATGAGTAGGTAAAGGCCCACAAGATGTCATCCATCAACCTCATAAAAGTTGCAAGGGAATTTTTCAAACTGAAAGGCATGACCAACCACTCGAAAAGGCCTTCCATGGATTTGAATACGGTCTTCCATACATCTGTGGGTTTTATTGGCACCTGGTGATAGACAAACTTCAAATCGATTATGCTGAAATACTTAGCCCCCTTGAGTTGGTCAAGAAGGTCACCAATTTGTGGGATTGGATTCATATTCCTAACAATTATTTTTTTTAGTGCCCGATAATTAATGCAGAGTCTTCAGGTTCCATCTTTCTTCTACAAAAGTACAATCAAGCTCCTGCAAGGTGACGAACTTGGTCAAATATGCCCTTTTTGCAGCAACTCCTAGATATTCCACTTGATTTCCTTGATTCCAGAATGGAGCAGCGGTATATCAGCCCATTGGGTAGAGGTGCTTCAAGAGTTTAATTGATCGAATGCTTGGCCTGATAGTGCAAAGGTACCCCTTTGGGTGAGGAGAATATTTCCTTGTATTCTTCCATGACCTTATCCATCTAATTGTGTTGCATGGGAGAACCCTTATTTGGGGTCATGGATGTGGCCACTATCTTCCCCTTTCTTTGAGAGTGAATCAGAAAGAAAACAAATTTCTCGGTCTAGGAGATGATCTTACTGCATTTCTTAGCAGAGATCAAAGATATTGCAGTAGGTGGGTGTACCTCTGGTATCTTGTATAACTTATTGCCCAAAATAATAATAATAATTGTGTGAGGCTTGGACACATACACAACATGATGCTTCAACAAGTATGGTTGGCCTAATAACACATCACAAACTTCAATAGGAGAAACATCACACAATACCTCATCCATGAAGAGCTTGACGTTGGAGGGAAGGCGACACTGCTAACTAACGCAGAGATCTCGTCCTTGGTGAAGCCACCCTATGGTGTATGGTTGCACGTTTGGCGTGATTGGTAGTCCCTACCGCTTCATGAAATCTTCTAAAATTAGGTTCTTTTGGCTCTTGTTGATGACAAAGATCTGTAGCGGAAAACTCTTCACCCACATCTACGAGTGGAAGAGACACCCCCCTTCTCTACATCTTCAGGCTTAATCGTCCTGACCTTGACAGTGGAAACAATGGCACTAGGTTATGTGTCAATAATATACTTCCCCTTATCATTCCCCTTGTCGGATATTGGCTCAGAATCAGAACATGAATCAGAATCTAAAGCTCTCATCTTGACCACCAATGATTGCTTGGCACCATACTCATTTGTGTTGTAAGTGGGGCTCTTGTGGAACTCAAATTAATTTTTGGTGTCCTTCTTTGTCTTCGTAGTAAGATTCTTTACTTGTGGCTTTGATGGTTTTTCCCGGGTCACTCCACCTTGGCTCTGTCCTTTGTTCTATGGTTTTGGGGCACTCTTTTCCTACTTCTTATTCGTAGATCCAAAGTCGCGCTTCTTTTGTTTAAATTTTTGTTCAATCTTAGCAACATATAGGTATGCTGCACCTAGAAAGGAAATTTCCAAGAACTCCATTTCTTCCTAAATGTATTTGTGCAGAAATTCGTGGTACTTGAGCACCAAATGTCGTTAATAATATTCGATACCCAACTTTATGTGTATATTATGAACATATTTGTGATCTCATGCACATCTTGGTCCCTTTTCTATGATAGGGTGGTCCACTATATGTACTTGCCCTCATAGCTCCCCACGGGGTAATATTGTTCTTTGACAATGTCTCAAAAATATTTTCAAGAGGGGGAGGATGTAAAGAAAGATGGTTCCTCAACCCTTTTATCACAGTAAGTTTCCCACCGGTCCTTTACCTGGGAGGGAAGCCTTAAGAAGTGAAAAAGTAATCTTCTCCTTATCAAAGAAACTATGGACAGAAAAATAACCTTCCAATAGATTCAACCATTTTTCTAAAACATATACATATATTTGACCTTCAAATATAGGTGTATCTAAGTTTACTTGTACCTTGAAGTGGGTGGTGCCTCTGAAGTGACTATTGGATGAATATGTATCGCCGGTGTGCATCCACTAAAGGAGGATTTGGGCAAAGTTGTTCATCATCTCGTTCCTTTTTCGCTCGAGGGCTTCTTCGAGGAAAAATTTGATAGGATCTCTTGCTCCCTTGTCTTTCTTTTCTTCCACAATGGGAGGTTGTGGAAGTCAATAGTGACGGTCTTGCAAAGGCTCACCTAGTTCCAGTCCCAACTCTTTATACCCCGACCTCGTTGGGGACATGCACAGAAAAACAAAGAAAGAGTAGAATGCTCTGATAACATTGATCCAAATTTATAAAGGAACAAATTGAAATATAGATATAAACAACAACACAGAGATACAACGAAAACATAACTTCAATTCTTTAATAATAAAGTACTGGAAAATGTTTACATGCAGAATGGAAATAAAATAGCTCAGGTAATGGTAGTTTATCTCTAAGAAGATATGTGGTGACTACATGCCTTCTGAACTGTGTTACAATTAGGCTTGAAGGCCTATTTATTATTCAGAAGCAATGGAAAACACTAATCATCCAAAAACATTACCCTAGGAGATGAAGCACAAAATGTTTGTGGGCCTGATTGGGGTAAATTGTTACATCAATTTCCCAGGTTTGTAACTTTGGCATACAATCTTCATTTGACGCATACAATACCTCGTTATAAATATCTATCCAAGGACTACAACTTACAATTGAAAACCCTTTCCATAGGCTACCAATTTTCTTGTTTTCCAAAAGAACATCGTTTAGGGCCTCAAAGCAACTATGGAAGTTTAGGACCCGAAAAAACTACCAAAAATAGTAAATTGTGCTATCGTTAAGGAAACTTAAATAAACAATTTTGGGGGTTTAGCTGGAATAGGCAGGTGGTCACCAATATCTACTTGGATCAGTTAAGCATTATATGAACCCCATGTTAACCAAAAAAAACCTCTTATTAATCCCTATATCTTGAGTGATTATATTTCTATTATTATATTTTTATGTAGGCTATAACCCCTCATGGTCCCATTTTATTATAATTCTATCAATTGTCTCCTATAAATATACTAATGAGACCCAGTCTTAGGATCATCAAATGTTGTCGTGTTCATTGTATTCTTTGTAAAAAGGAGGTTGGTCCACTTGAAGTGGAATGTGATTATTAGTTTCCTATCATTTCTAAGGCGCAAGGATCATAACATTTGGAATCATAGCTCTTGATCCCAGGGTTTTGCTGCTTCAAATAAGTCATCATGGAAACTTCACTATATGTTTTTTTTTTTTTAAAGTTTATCCAGTGTGATTTAAAATGGTGAAACCTAGATAATATTGAGAATAAATCCTAAGGAATATCTCATTCAAGTTTCAAGTATTTTTTCTCTATATTTTTGAAGATATGGTCTAAGGAAGATAGGGTTTTTGAAGGCTCCTAAATTCTGTTTCAAATAGGCCAGTTTGGAATTTTAACTATTACTTTTTTTCTATGAGGCTTCAGACTGTGAAATTTGGACCACATTGAGAAGATATCTTGGTGAACATCTAGTCCAAGTTTGACAGTCTCCTGAATTCAGTCTCAAATCATTCAATTTGGCATTTGTACTGTAACATTTTTTTTGTAAGGCTTCATTAAGTGAAACTTGTACCATATTAAGAAGAAACCATGAGGAATATTAGGTTCCCTTTTTAGAATTTTGTTCACTAAAATTTGAAATATATACCCTATGGAAGTTAGTTTTTTTGTATAGTCATGAAATAAATCTTAAATGGGTCAGTTTTGTATATTCGTTATATCTTCTTTCTTGAAAATTTTCAGGGTGTGAAATCTTTAGGAATTTCAGAAGACAGATAGAGGTACGTCAAGTATAGGTTCAGAAATTGTATTTCAATAATTGGACATGTGGCACGCTATACAAGTTTTCTTGTGGGAAGAGTCCAGAAAAACAAGAAGTTTTGGGAAAGTTAATATAACTTTCTGTTGGCACATCAGATTCATTTCACACCTGTGGAATTGTAGAATATGCATATCACTTTATTGCAAAACAAATTTTAAGATATAAAAGGGCTCAAATCTTAGAGATATACGAATAAATATTCAACCCTTCTTGTATTCTCCAAATTAAGGTATGTAACTTACTAGTGACCTAATTGTTCCTTAGAAGAAGCCCATTTTTTTGTTGTAACAAAGATGAAGGCTATTATTATTTTCCAACATGCCTCCAAATAAATATACTACACCAATTAAATCTACTGAAGGGCCATCCTTGATCCATGAAGAAAGTGAAGACCTTGAATTTAAGTTATCTCGATTAGAGAAGGTTAATGAATTGGATGGCAGTATGTTAAAGAAGGTGGATTTCTCAGGTTCTCAAGAAAAGCTTAAAAGAGAAATGGAAAAGAAGATAAAAGGAATAGAAATTAAGATGAATGGAAATAATGAAAAAATAGAAATGAAGATGAATGAAAATAAGGATGAATTACAAAAACCGTGACTAATATATTAGAGAGGCTTCCTAAAAGAGATATGGAGATCCAAGGAAATCATGAGAATAACGAGAAGCGTGTTGTTGATAATAAATCTCATATGGGAAGTATGTTATCACAATTCAAGGGCACAAATGTTGAATCACAGAACCATACTCATGAATTTTCAATTCAAGATCCACACCATCAGGCTTCAAGTCAACATAAAAAAAAAACTACATTCTGAAGATTGATATGAGGAAATTTGATGGTAATGATCATATAACATGGATATTTCAAACATAATAATACTTTGATATACACCAAGTGGCATCCTTACAAAAGGTAAATATTGCATCCATGTTTTGGTAACAAGAACAACATGTATGGTATCAATGGCTTTGTGAAAGAAAAAAGGATTATGTTATATCTCGGTCCATTTTTATAGAGGAATTGATAGCACATTATGGAGATATTAAGAGCATCACATTATTTAATCAATTGGTATATCTTCGACAAAAATTTCATGTTACAAAGTACATTCAACAATTTTAAAAGTTGATTCTCAAAGTAAAGAATAATTCAGATGATAACTTTTTTGACCTGTTTATGGGTACCTCAAAGGAAAGCATTTAACATCATGTGTGTCTCTTTGAACCTAAATCTCTAGAGCATGCTTTTAGTCTACCAAGGAAAGTTGAAAGTAAAAATATGGCCACTAGAAAATTGGTCACTAATAACTATAGAGAAAACTAGGCTCCTTTTTTGAAACAAACAAGTTTGAGTCCTCAACAAATGGATGAAATAAGAGAAAAGGGACTATATTTCAATTGTGACAACAAGTATAGTAACGGGCATAAATGCATTGAGAAGAAATTATTCGACATATAATATGAGGATCAAGAAGTGGAAACTTCACAAGATCTAGAGCTAGAAGAAAGTACTCCAACAATCTCTTGTCATGCATTGGCTAGCATCAGTACTCCACAAACCCTTAAGATAGAAGGATATATAAAAAATTAAAGGGTAAAAATATTGATTGATTCAGGTAGTTTCCTTAATTTCATCAACTACAAATTGGAAAAAAATTATTGATTGCTTTGTATATCATACATTGGAATTTCAAGTGATGATTGCAGATGGAGGTACCATAAATTGTTCAGGGAAGTGCAATAAGATTAAGCAGAATATGGGGGAGTATTTATTGGTTACTCCCACGATTTCAATCCAAATGGGTGGTGTGGATGTTGTATTAGGGGTCCAATGGTTACAATCATTAGGAATAGTGGCCCTTAATTTCCAACATTTTTTCATAAGATTTTTCTTATACTGAAAGGAAATTGAGCTTAAAGGTATCCAAGGGAAACCCAATAAAGTGGTAAGCTCTAATAGCATGAAAAATTTGATAAAAAAGGACTCCAAGGTGTAGTTGCACAATTGTGTTAATTATATGTTCAAACATCTACATCCTCTGCTCTAGTGGATCTTCTAAAAGTTATCAACAATCATGCTAAGGTATTTGGAGAAATTATTAAGGGTCTTCCACATGTCTAAGATCATGACCATGCTATTCATTTTCATCCTCGAAGTGTACCACCTAAAATTATGCCTTACAAATATCCACATGATCAAAAAAATGAGATTGAGTGTATGGTTCAATAACGCTAGAGGCGGGAATCATTCAGCCTAGCCAGAGTGATTTCTCTTCACCAATGGTGATGATTATCAAAAGGGATGGTTCATGGCATATGAGTCCATACTATAGACAACTCAATAAAATGGCAATCAAAAATATTTTTCCTATTCATGTCAGGGATGAATTGTTAGATGAATTGCATGGAGAAATTTTCTTTACTGAGTCGTATCTTCATTCTAAATATCATCAAATAAGAATGAGGCAAGAAGAAATTCCCAAAAAAATCTTTAAAACACATGAAGGTCATTATGAGTTTTTGGTTATGCCATTTGGACTTATAAATGAACCTTCAACGTTTCAAATCTTGATGTTCTATTTTCAAACCTTTCCTTTGAAAATTATTTTTTTATGAACAAATCCCGGGAAGAGCATATAAAAATTGTCACTATTGGAAGAGAAACAACTATATGAAAAGCCTTCCATGTGTGCCTTTGGGGTTCAAGAAGTGGAATATTTAGGTCATATTGTATCACATGATGGTGTCAAGGTGGAACCTAACAAAACCAAAGTTATGAGTGAATGGCCAATCCTTAATTCCTTGAATAAATTCAAAGGATTCTTAAGATTGAAATGATATTATTGCAAATTTGTCAAGAATTATGGTCAAATAGAACCCATAAAAAAATCATTGAAGAAGGAATTTTTTTCTTGGAAGAGGTTATGTGTACAACTCTCGTCTTGGTAACACCTGACTTCACAAAAAGATTCATTGTGGAGTGTGATGCCTCAAGCCATGGTATTTGTGTAGTTTTGATGCAAGAAGGAATGCCCCTTGCCTTTGAAAATAATGAAATTAAAGGAAAGAATCTTCTCAAACCTATCTGTGAAAAATAAATGTTGTCCATACTACATATAGTTAATAAATGGCATCCATAGCCAATAGGAAGACACTTCAAAGTAAAAATAGATCATGATAGTCTAAAGTACTTCTTGGAGTAAATATTGTCTTCAAAAGGGAAATAAAAATGGGTCACAAAGATGTTGGGTTATGAATTTGAAATTATATAAGAAAAGGGAAAACAACATATCATGGAAGACACACTCTAAGGGAAAAAGGAAGACATAAATGGTTTATTGTGTTATTTCCATTCCAAAATCTGACTAGGTGAAAGAAGCAAAGATAGAATGGCAGCAAGATGAGAAGATATGAAAGATCATTCAAAGGCTACAAGAGGACCCTGGTGCAGTAGAAAAATTTACATGGAAAAATGATTTGTTATGATATCAAGATTGTGTATACTTATGTAAGAATTCTCAAGTCAAATAAAAGGTCCCATTGGAATTACACACTTCTCTTATAGGAGGACATTTAAGGTTCTTGAAGACATACCATAGGATTAAGATTTTTTTTTTTTGGGAAGGTATTAAAGTAGATGTGCCAAAATTTGTGGCAGAATATTTAGGATGCCAAAAATATAAAAGGAGAGATTATCAAGACCTGAGGGCTCCTTCATCCATTAGTGATACCAAGCTAGCATTGGAAATAAATTTCAATGGATTTTATCACAGGTTTGCCAAAATTTGAAGGAAAGAGTGTCATTATGGTAGTGGTAGATCAAATGACAAAGCATGTTAACTTTTCCTCTCTTTCTCATCCTATGAAAGCAATTATTGTGGTAGAAGAATTCATGTTATCCAAAAACTACATGGAATACCAAATCCAATTTTCACTGGAAATTTTTGGACTAAATTATTTTCTTGTTTGGCTACTCAATTGGCTCACAACAACTCTTACCATCATCAATCTCATGGGAAAATTGATATTGTGAATAACTGTTTAGAAGGATATCTACATTGCTTTGCATCTGATAAACAAATAAAATGGGACAAATGGTTTCCCTTGGAAGAATGGTGGTACAACACATCCTTCCAGCTTCATCAAAACTGTCACCATTTACGTCCCTTTATGGATCACGTGTAAAATGTTTTCACATCAGCGTAGTTATAATCTTATATGCATCATCATTTCCACTTTCAATCATATCAAGCATGAGAAAAAAATAATTCATTACATGTGCCTTACTAGCACACTCAACAATAAATAATGAAATCTCACATTTCAAGCATAGAAACTATTGTCTCAATTTTCATAACATCATGCATAAAGTGCACCCTTGCAATGATTATGAGAATACCTCATCCCACAACATGTATTCCATCATGGTGAATTTGGAAGGTTAAGCCAATTCCTTGACACATCATCTAGCCACCTCGCTAGCACTTGATTTACCCCATGGACACCTTACTTCCTAATCCAACACAACAATAGACATGTACCCTTTCTCTGCCTCAATACTTCGAGAATATAATCCTTACTACAGGTTCTATTTAGTTTCGATGAGAAGGTTATAGTCCAAGATCCAATTCAAGCACGGAGACCATTATATGTGTGAGTGGCATTATATCCTTTATGTATCCATCACTAGTATATTGTTACACATGGCTTGACTATGTTGAAATCCATTTTCACATAATTTATACACCTGTAGGAATTTACATGGTAAGTTCCTTAGACCAAACACCAAAGATCACTGCTCACAAACAGATCACAAATTAGTACACCACTATTTGACGTGGTTAAAACCCTCGAAGAGGGAAACACTCCACGACCTGAGCCAACACGACCACTTCAAGCAATTTATTAATATAAAGAAAGAAAATTTACATAAGCTTCTCTCATAAACGATTACTATAAAAATGACCCTCCATGCTCTTTAAATAGAGATCATGGACCAATCGGGTGTTAAGCCATGGATCAAGTGTCGGTAATACTAAGAAGAGATTGAACCGTCAGATCACTACATATCGTGACCGTCAAATTATAAGTTACAAATGTATATAGTAAAGAAACACACTTTATCTAACTCTACGCTAGACCAAGTTATACTTAACTATTTCCTATGTGTTGGAATATCCTAACATCCCCCCTTAAGAACAACTTGGGATAGGATTGAAGGATTTACAAAGGTGACACAACAGGATACTATTTCCTATGTGTCGGAATATCCTAACATCCCCCCTTAAGAAAAATTTGGGATAGGATTGAAGGATTTAGAAAGGTGACACAATAGGAGAAGGAAGGAAGCATTAGAGTCTATCCCACCTTAATGATAACTTTCCTGAACTCCAAGCATAGATCGAAGTTTGGTAAACTTCACTTCTATGAGAGTCTTTGTAAAGATATCGACAACTTGATTATTGGTTGAACAATACTGCACTTCAAGAACACGACCATGAATGAGATTTCTAATGAAGTGTATGTGAAGCTCAACGTGTTTCACACGTTGATGTTTAACTGGATCTTTGCATAGCTAAATGGCACTCTGATTATCACACCAAAGTTTAGTTGGATGCTGTTGACGAAGAACAAATTCGGTCAGGATCTAACGAAGCCACAGGGAGTCCTTGCTGGCTTCAATTGCACCGCGATATTATGATTCTGTCAAAGAAAGAGAGATGGCACTTTTTTTCTTACAAGACCATGTAATAGGTCCTGAACCAGGAGTGAATACATAACCTGCAATAGACTTTCGATCATCAAGGTCACCAACCCAATCAAAATCAGTGAAACCAATCAACAATGGAGATGCTCCTGCACTGTAATGAATCCAGAACTGAAATGTACCTCAAATATATATAAGTATTCTTTTAGCTTCTTTCCAGTGACTTTCATGAGGTTGGTGCATAAACCGAGCAACAAGACCAATGACAAAGGAAAGGTTAGGATGGGTATGGGTTAGATACAAAAGTTTTCCAATAAGTTGATGGTATAAGGTAGTATAAACTTCAGGGGTAGTACAAGTGACTGAAATCTTGAAAGGGGATGGCTTACAGTCTTCCATTTGAAAGTGGCGTAGAAGATCACATGCATACTTGGACTGAGAAAGGGTAATACCTTCTTTGGATTGCAAGACTTGAATAACAAGGAAATAATGCAAGTGTCCTAAGTCTATCATTTCAAACTTATTTTTGAGGCTATACTTCACATGGTTTATATGGTTGGGATCACTACCAGTAAGGATAAGATCATCAACATAAATAACAAGGATGATGAAGGATTTACCCACTTTCTTGGTGTAGACAGTGTTGTCAGAATGACACCTATAAAAGCCATTATCTAAGAGAAAGCTATCCATTTTGGCATACCAAGCCTGAGGAGCTTCTTTGACACCATATAGAGACTTCCTAAGGCAACAAAAAAGGCTAGAGTCATTTTGGATAAATTCAGGGGGTTGTTCCATGTAGATTTCTTCATGCAATCTCCATGTAAGAAGGCAGATTTAACATCCATATGATGGACTTCCCATTTAAAGGAGGCAACAAGGGAAAGAACAAGGCGGATAAAATTCATTTTAGCAATAGGGGAGAAGGTTTCAGTATGGTCAATGCCTTCAACTTGCGAAAATCCTTTAGCAACAAGAAGAGCTTTATGTTTATCCACTTTTCCATCTGGTCCAAACTTTTTTTTGTAAACCCATTAGCATCTGACAATTTTTCTTCCCTTTGGAAGAGGAACAAGATCCCAAGTATCGTTTGCCAATATGGAATGATATTCTTCATTCATAGCTTCATCCCAATCTGGATGACCTAAAGCTTCTTCAAAGGTGTTTGGATCAGGATTTTCTGGAACTTGAGCAAATAAGGAGGAGGCTCTTTCGAACTAAGAATGTGTACGACGTTGATCTGCAAGGTCAGCTGCAAGCGAACCTGCTGCATCTCGAGTAGAGCAGACCCATCTTGGAAGCTGTGGAGCTGAAGGAATACCTTGAGGAGGTGGACGAGGATTTTCATCCTCGTTGTCATCATCTGAACTAGAAGGAATGCTGTCAAAAATAGAAGAGATAGAAAGAGGTGGCACATATGTTGAATTAGGCTCGCAGGCCAAAGGTGGCACGCCCGCTGAACTAGGCTCACAAGCCGATATATTTCCGTCAAATTTTACATCTCTTCTAATGATTACACTTTTGGATTTTGATTGAAGAATTCTATATCCTTTGACATCTTCATAATATCCCAAAAAACAACATTTTTCACTCTGAGGTTCTAGTAAGGCTTTATGTTTCACATCTGGAATATGGGCCCAAGCTTCACTTCCAAAAACACGAAGGTGACTTACATCTGGTTTGATTGAGCTCCAGGCTTCTTCTGGAGTTATATTCCTTAAAACCTTAGTAAAAGTGCGATTTACTATGTAATTTTCACAATTAATTGCTTCTACCCAAAGATTAAGACTAAGTCCTATAAATTGAAGCATACAATTAGCCATTTCTTTTAGAGTGTGATTCTTCCTTTCAACTACACCATTTTTTTGTGGAGTATATGGAACAGTATGTTGCAATTGAATGCCATGCTCAGTGCAAAAGTGGATAAATTTGTTGTTAACATATTCTCCTCCATTGTCAAATCTTAACTTAAGAATGTGATGTCCAGATTGTTTCTTAATTAAGGCCTTAAAGGCCAAGAACGTGTTAAAAACTTCACTCTTGAGTTTTAAGAAGTATACCCAAGTGTGTATGGAAAAATCATCAATGAAAGTTAAGAAGTACTTGCAGCCAGAGAAAGAAACAAAAGGAAGTGGACCACATAAATCACTGTGCACAAGTTGCAAAGGGGCTTAAGCATGCCAAGAGGCACGTTTTTCAAAACTATCCCGATGATGTTTTCCGAGTACACATCCAGAACAAACACCATCTTGGCAAGATACCGTAGGAAGACTTGTCACCATATTTTATTTACATAGAGTTTGAAGAGAGTGATAGTTTAAGTGGCCAAATCGCTCATGCCAAAGTTTACTCACTTCATCATTATGAGAAACAAAAATGGAGGGAAGACATGATGACCCAAAATTTTCAAACTTATACAACCTTGTGGAATCATCAGTAATGCTAGTAGCTAAAATATGTTTGGATCTTTGAGGTCCTTAATTACAACATCCATTAGGGAAATTTTGAGGTCTAAAATGAACCTCCTAAGGAAATAATAAAATAATAGCTGAACCAATAAAATAATATTTATGAATTTTCAATTCACTTTTTGCACCACAATCCATGTAACCATAGTTAAATTCAATTCAAAAGTTGTACCAAAATAAAAGTAATAAAAAAATTGTATTGATGTGAGTATAAATAAGAATGAGTTTTTCAAGAAAAAATCATTATCATTAAACAACTAATGCATTTGTACTTTGTACTTAAATAACTTAAAATAAAATATAAATATAAATTTATAAATTCTTAATTATATTATATGTTATTAATTAAAATTTATATTATTTAAATTGTATAATAACATTTAATTAATATACTATATAAAAATAATATAATATAATATAATAAAAGTATAAGGATATGCATTGTTTCTTTCAAGAAATATGAAATGACAATAATATATTTTTATTCAAATAGAGTGAAATGACATTTATTATGAGTACTTTACTTTGACTTTAAAAGTACTTAGAGCACTACGATGGTTAACCATGAGTTTTTATCCACCATTGAGAATATGACAAGTAGGTACCTTTAACTCAAGAAATGCCACCTCAACCATTAGGGATGATGTAATCCACTAAAATGTGATTGGTTCTCATAAAGTGAATTTTGATTGTACATTTTTCTTAGGAGGCTCATTTTAGACCTCAAAATTCCCCTAATGATGAGGTGATAATTCTATCATTTTCACTTCACCTAAATGTCAAGTTATCTGATAAACAAATAGAAAGTTGCAGGACAAGGTAGGAACACATAATACATCATTAAACTAACCATTATCTAGATGAATGGTTCTAGACCCTACAACACTAAGAGATCTATCATCACCAACATAAATATAATTAGTGTTACAACCATTTAAAGAAGAAAACATGGCTTTATTTTTGGCCATGTGGTAAAAGAGGCTCCATAATCAATGGGCCACTCATGAGAATGAGAATAAGAAGATACATTCAAAGCATAACCAGATCTTGATGCTTGACAACCACAAGCAAAAAGTGTCATTCCTAAAGATGAAGTTGAAGAGTTCTCCAAATTGATGTTGTGCTTCTTCATTGCTGCTTCCAAGGCTTCCATCTTCTTAAAACATTTTGACTCTACGTGGCCATCACGATTACAAAAGTTTTAATGTCTGTCTATCTTCTTCTCTTTGTCATTAGTTTGTTGAGTTGATTTTTTAGTTTGCGGTTGAAATTTCTTAAGACCCTTGTTTGGTTTAGGACCATTCTTTTTAGGATGATACTTCTTAGGATTATTTTGGTATGGTTGTTGCTAGCCTACTAAGGCTTTCTTAAAAGAGTTTCCAGTATTAATAAGATCAAGGTGTAAGAATTTTTCTTGTTCTTTTATCAAAGAATCACAAAAGGCATCAAAAGAGGGCGGCTTGTAGGTTGTTCCTTCAGAAATGAGAGCTTCTCTAGTGGAATGGAAGGTGGAAACAAATACAGAGTATGCAGGGCCAAGTTTAGAAAGAATGGAATAGATAAGGCTACCATCTTCATTTTTTATCTTACAACCTTCTAAAAGAAGTCTAAGGGTCTTGAATTTGGACAAAAAATCTTCAATAGAGGAGAAATTATTGGGGTCCAAAGTAAGAAACTCATTTTCAAGTTTGTGGGCTTTGATTTCATTTTTAATGTCAAAAACAATATTTAGCTTTTTCATAGCTTCATCAGGGGAGTCGATGTCTTGGATATGAAATCTAAGATCTTGAGCAATGGACATTCCTATCAACCCTCGTGCTTGATCTTGTTTATTTTTCCATTCAACGGCTTTATCTCCATCGGTAGGTTTAGTTTCTTGTCTTGTGGCTATTCTATAAAGCCCTTTACTTTTAAGTAAGTCCACCATGTAGAATAGCCATTGGAAATAATTGTTGTTAAGAATAACCAGGCATGCACTTTCCATTTTTTTAAATTGAAGCTGAAAGGGCTGAAACCAGCTGCTCCAATGGAAAGATCTCGAAAAATTAGGCCGGTTAAAAAAAATGGATCTGAAAATGACTTTCGGATGAAGAAGTTATGCCTTTTTGAAAAAAAATTATAGTAGATGTCGAATAGTTACATGAGAGGTTGAAAGATGATAATGAAGATGTACTTAAAAAAAAAAAAAATCCCCCCCTTTTCCAAACTTAATACAATAAATTCACTTTTAAAAAAAAAACTACTTTATGTGACCCACTTTTATAAATAAGTGAAAGTTAATTTTACATTTGTTTTTTAAATTAAAAACCCCTTTTTTTAAAACTAGCAACTTGCCAAAATGTTTTTTTAAGAAAAATGTAGCTTAAGAAAAAGAAAAAAAATTCAGAAAAAGAAGCTTGCCAAAGAGACTTGAACCCAAGACCTCTATTATCATAAAGTAACTTTACACCAAGTGAGCTAGTAAAAGGATTTTTTAATTGTTTGAAAGGAGGAAGGGTTTTTTTTCCTCTTCGATGTGCGTGTTTTTTTTGCAAAAAAAAAAAAAAAACACAAAATTCATGCGTACATAGCAAAAAAATCTCGTCTTCTTGTTTCTGATTTGCCGAGATCATGCATAGCACAGAGCAAAGAGCATACACAGAGAAGAGGGCATAGATATGACAATAAAAAACTATAAACCAAAATAAACAGAGGGAACCGAAATAAACAAAAGGATTAATAAATATAACTGCAAAAAAAGATACTTTATACCTCTAGATCTAAAATGACATAATTTGGGCAACCAAAAACCTTTTCGCATGAAATGAAAGAGGTTCCTCACTGTAACAGACACTCTGAACACAACAGAGCAGTTCTCTTGGCCCGAAAGTGGTCATAAATAGTAGATTTGGAAAACGGCAGTTGCATGCAGTAAACCCAGCTTCGAATTTGGATCAACAATAGATGGGGCCATCAAAATAACTCTGATACCATGTATGAATTTACAGGGTCAGTTCCTTAGATCAAACACCAAAGGTCACCGCTCACAAACAGATCACAAATCAATACACTAGTATTTGAAGTGGTTAAAATCCTCGAAGAGGGAAACAGTTCACGGCTTGAGCCAACGCGGCCACTTTAGGCAATTTATTAATATAAAGAAAGAAAAATTGCATAAGCTTCTCTCATAAAAGGTTACCGGACAAATGACCCTCCATGCTCTTTAAATAGATATCATGGACTAATTGGGTGTTAAGCCAAGGATCAAGTGTCGGTAATACCGAGGAGAGAGTGAACCATCAGATCACTACATATCGTGACCGTCGAATTATAAGTTACAAATGTACATAGTAAAAAAACACACTTTACCTAACTCTACGCTAGACCAAGTTATACTTAACTATTTCTATATGTGTCGAAATATCCTAACAACATCCACTCAATGAATACCACATAACCAAACATTTTCCCCTAATGCATTCCTCATAATTCATATCATGATTGTACTACTTATTCATTATAATGCACCTGACCTCCTAAGTCACTTTAAGGAGATGGGGGTTACAAAAAAATTTCTTCTTTCACTCAAATTGAACCCCTGTTCAATTATAATGATATCATTTTCCTATACTCATCAATAGCTTTCCAACAATATAAATTTCATTGAATTAAGGATATGAGACACTAAATTAGATACCTTTGAAGATTCAATTATTTGTGCCACATTAACATGAACATATTATTAATACATGACAGATGATGTGACACCATAAGTTTAAATCTGACCCCAAGGGTGGTTCCTTGTCAGCACCAAGGCCCTCTGGCGCTACCATGTCATTCCTCAGTGTCTCCATAAATTCATTATTCTAATAATACACATAAACATGTATTAAGTTAGTTACAAAGATGGTGATTTTCCCAACATTATTACATTAATGGTTATTATTATTGTAATAATTAAATTTAAGGTAATCTTTAGTTTACTGAATCCTTTTACCGAAGCATACCTCGTCGAACCATTTCCTCCAAATTATTTATTATTTTAATATTCACAACAAAGCAACCCATGAGAGGATTTCTAAAACATTTAAATATAATATAAACATAAATTATTATATTTTTATTATGTCACTTTTATATAATATGTTTGTTAGATACCACAAATTCGACCTCTTTAATTGAAGACCCTTCCATTTGCACCAACAACCCATGCCCCATATGCTTTCAATATGTCATGTGCAAAGGCCTTACTCATCCAGTGATTCCAAAGGGATCATTTCATTTTCTCTGATGGATCAGTGCCCATATGCCCACCACATGTCACACAAATAGACCTTTATCCAGACATTACTTTGTACCTTTGTTCTAAACGTCTATTATTATATTATTTAGTATTTAATTAAAATTTAATAAAGAAAACTCATTAAGTCTTTCATCCGCAAATTTAAATCCTATTGTAATTATATTTTATTTATATAACATTTATATTATATTACATAGGGGGTAACCTTGTCGAACCTTTTTTAATTTGAAACCCTTTTGTGTGCCGCATGCCATGCATACTTGCCAATTGTCATGTAGTAAGACCTTTCTTGTTAGGCTTCACAACTCAGAGATCCTTTTATTCACTATGACGGCTTATGCTCCACATACTTGCCACATGCCTCTCCTTTGAAACATTTAAATATTAATAAATCATATCATACTTCATTTATATAACTAGCATACCCCCGACGTGGGAGAAGGGAACATCGAACAAAACGCAGTGTATATGTTGCAAATTTTTTATTTTTTTTAATCATAGTGGAATGTATTGTTATTAGTTATTTTCTTTTTATATATTTTTTAATCATAGTGGAATGTATTGTTATTATTGTTATGAGTTATTTTCTTTTTATATTTTTTTTAAATATATATATTAAATCTATATATTCCATGGGTGTAGTCTCCTTTTTATAGTTACCTAATTTTTCTTAACATTAAATAATAATAAATAAATTCATAGTATAGGTATGAAAAGATAGAATTCTTTTTTCCTAAAAAGCAATTTTGGTTGACATGGTTTAATGATGAAGTTTTGTGATTGGCTGTGATTGTGTTGTTTCAACATATTTACATGATGTGAAACATTATGATCCATCTATTTGGCTTATTAGAGATTGGGTATTGAAAACATGTTGACACTGAAGAGTATTACATCCATTTGTAGGATAAGGTAGCATAATCTAGTGCAAACTTTGCTCATCTCAAAATGATGGTGTGTTGTAATTATATAAGAGCAACTTTGTATAATTGAAATGATGCTTTAACTTGAGTAAATAGAGGGTCACCATTATGACTTGACACACTTTAATGGGTAGCCAACACAACACAATTAGATGCTAGAAACCATTGATTCAAATGAGAGCAATAGTTCATCATGCACGACAGGATCATTACATTAGAAATTTCCCATCAGTGGTGGCATGTTGGGTTTGATCATTGTCCTTTCATAAAGAATATATGTTTCATGAACTAATCATGAATTCCATTACAAAAAAACTACATATTCCTTTCATGGGATTTTGTGATGGTTATTAATCAGATTAGTGTTTGCTTCATTCCCCTTTTCCTTATCTTAATGAAGTGAATCAAAATCCTAGCAAGTCCAATGCTCCTTGGTTAGGTTGGTGTTTGTTATTTTCATGTTTTCCTTCTCTTAACCCAAATAAATAAAAATCCTACCAATTTAAATACTCCTCAAGTGACACTTGTGAAGAGAAGAACTATGATCACATTCCTTATTTGTGAAATTCTTACTCCCCTCTCCTCCCCTGCAACCAACTTTGAGAACCAAGACTTGAGCCGTTAGAATTGATAAACAATAAATAAAAAACCTAGCAATTTCAATACTCCTCTCAAGTGACACTTGTGAAGAGAAGATCTATGATCACATTCCTTACCTGAGAAATTCTTAATTAGTCCCCTCTCCTCCCTTACAACCAACTTTGAGAACTCAAACTTTAAGTCGGAATTGATAAACAATAAAATTTTGTGATGATACAAGTTACAGGGGTTTTCAATAGTTTCGTTGAGGGAACCTTTGAACTAAGGAAGCCACGTAACTATTAAAACTATTGAACCAAGCAACCACACAACTATTGAACTAGGAAACTATTGCAACCATTTAAAATGAAATAATTATTGAAGCGCACTCACATTAGTTTAAAACATATACATTAAACATATTGAAAATAAAATCATTGAACCACACATAAATTATCTCTTTCATTTTTTTTCTAGTAATTATTAAATGATAATGAAATAAAATAATAAAACAGGAAAACAACAAATACGATTACCTTATTATTCAATGGAGGCTCACTTATCCACACCTTTAGTGATAAAAAAGATTGAGGCTTAGGGATACAAACATTCAGCAATCCAACAATTGAGGGTAAAGTGATTAGCAATCCAAACAATCTAGCCATTACTTCAATGATCCAATAGAATTCAAATGCAAGATTCTAGTAATTCAACAATACAACAATCCAATAGCAATTTAGTTGTTTGTTCAACAATCAAATAGAATTGAAATGCAACAATCTAGTGATTAAATGATAATGGAATGGATTTGAAACTACTGTAGGGAGGATATTGCCCTTAAGCCAAATAGCTTCATGTGCACTCCTCCACATGGGTAGAGGAAAGGGAGCATGCAACACCATCTAGAAGCTAGCGGGCCACTTGGTGTACAAACAAACAATTGGCGAAAAAAAGTGGATATGACATAAAACATGGTTATGTTTTATATTAAATTTAACATTAATACTCACTTTAGCTTTACAATGTTGTCTATCATTCATAGTTCTTTTCTTGGATAATATTTACAGAGAGAAATAGAAAGAGAGAGAATCACTTGCTCTTGCAAAAATAATGATGATTTTGAGAGATCTTTATTTTTGTATGGTGCCTTTAACATAATTGTGCCCGCTCTTTTTCTAATTTGAATATCTAATCTTCACAAATGAGAAAAATATCTCTATTATAGAGCATTGGAAGAGAAATGTGAGTCTCAAAAAATTAAGGGTCCAAAAAAATAAATTCAATTCAATTACTCCACCAAAATTCATAAAACTTTAAAACTAATTTGAAATTACTTTATTTTTTTGTCATTTAATTGCAACATCCAAACTGAGAATGGAAGAATGTACTAATTTGGTGCTTCGTTTCTCTCCTTAACCTTCAAAATATTATTTTATCTTAGGAACTCTTGAGTTTTATGATATAATGATACTTTATAAAATGCAAAATGATGAGATAGAATAAATAAAACAAAAATATTTTAAAAACCTAGATTGGTCGCCTACCTCATGCCTAGTGGGTTTCTCTTTTTCATACCCACACTCGTCCATCTACCATGTGCACTCTACAATCCTCTCATGGGATTGCATCACATGTGTAACCAGCTTCTGATATCCATGATATAAGTTGTTGGGTGTGTGTTATATTCTTTCCATGACTAGTCGCATGCCCAAGGGGGTCATAGGGGGGCGCGAGCCCTACCTGTTTGTTGCGTCAGGCACACCAATGAGGTCACAGGGGGGATATCGAGGGGTTTGTAGGGGGGTGGTAGCCCCCCTACATCAGGTTTGGGGCAGTGCCTCGGGAAAAAAAAATTGGACCCTATAATAGGTGGGCAGACCTACCTATGGTTTTGTGCATGGGTTTTGCACATAGTTTTGGGCATGATGGTTTTCTACCTATGGTATTTTGTAGATTTAGTCGAGGGAACTGCGATTATGTTCTAATCTAGGATTAATGGATTGGGGTTTATGAATGCTTCAACATGTATATATATGTATTGTAACACTGAAAGGAATATAATGAAAAATGAATCTAGTAGTCTCAGTTTTGGGATCTAGTTCTGTGTACCATTATTGTCAGAAGGTGCCAATTTCTAAAAACTGATCTGCAGTTGTTTCCTTAATTTATGGAAACCAACTGCAGTAACTTCCCTAAATTACAGAAATCAACTGCAGATAATTAATTTCTTGTTGGGAGATACTAAAGTGGTCCATTACTCCCACTGCAAGTTCTCTACCATGATTTGTGGAACACTTGACACATAGCCAATAGAAACTTGATTGAAGCTAGGCTATAAAGATTTATGTTTGGTCCCCAAGCTCACTAACTCAATCCCTTCAGTTTTACACCATCAAGCTAGAGTGAGCAGAGCTTGGAAGTGCCTTCAGATTTTCTCCAATGTGTGTGCTCTCAAGCTGAGAGTCTCTCTACCCTTTCGTTGGAAACAAAGCATTTATTTGCTGCTAGAGTTTTTCTACCTCGGTAAATTTAGTTACCAAAGAATGCATTTCTAATCATAGCCAAAATAATGCATTTCTAATCACAGCAAGTCGAATGAGAGCTTTAGACTTATGGTTAATTTCATAAGGGTTCATACACGTTTTTTGTTGGTGAAAACGTTTGGCTTGTGTGGACCGGAGTTATGTTTTCTTGCTGGTTTCTGTTCGGGCATATTATTTTAAAGAGTTTCAACAAAACATATTGGAGTTTCAGCAGAACAGATTGGAGTTTCAACAAAACAGATTTGTAGCTGAAGGTTTTCACACAGTGAAGTAGTTGGAAGTTTTTGCATACAAAACAGATTTGGAGAATCGTTTCAACACCAATGGCTGGAGGTATTTAAGATTTATTGGGAAATTTAATTTTTACTTTTCGATTCCATTAAGTCTTTTATTCCACATTATAGAATCAATATTTAGCTTACATTTGGTATCAAAGCAAGTTTATCTCTGCCTTGGTAATTATAGACATAGTTTGGCTAAATGTTTTATTAAAAATTTTCTGAATTAAAACATTTATTTAGAAATATGTCTGCTCAATTTTTTGCATATAATATTTATTTAGTTTAATTATATGCAATTTGTAAAATATGCTCATATTTAGTTTGCATGAATTTAATTATTTAAGCTTTAATTAAAACATGTTTTTATGAATGAGTATACGAGACCTATGGTTAAATGTTATGCATGAATATTGTAGTTTTATCCATGCAAATTATCATTTGATTTTATGAAAATAATGTCTAGTGATCCATATAATTTTAATTGATTAGAGAATAGCCACAACATCTCTAATTAAATAAATTTATATATTATGATTGATTAGGATCACATAAAGAATATTTAGACATTAATTGTAATTAATTATATTAAATATAATAAATTTTATCCCACATAAATTTTTGCTATATTTAAGTAATTAATTAGGATAAAATATTCATAACTTACCCACAGGAGTTATGAATTAATAGTTTTATCATAAAGTTCAAAATTATGATAGAATTTATCAAATTTCATCTTAAAGAATAATTGAATCTGCTTGAATTAAAAATTTAGTCCACAGACAATTTTTATGTCATTAGATTCAATTTTAAGCATGATTTACATTGGTAAAGCATGAAATTTTTTATTTATGCCTTAATTTTAACATAAGCATGTGATTTTTAATTTTATGCAATTGTACAACCTGCAAATTTCTCTGAAATTCGTACTGATATCCATGAACTTAAGGGAGATAAATATAAAATCTGGAAAGAGAGAGTTCTCCTTCATTTGGGGTGGATGGTCATAGACTATGCTATTAGGAAAGACGAACCACCTGCACTCAATAATACCAGCACTGCAGCGGGCATCACGCTTTATGAATGATGGGAACGATCTAATCGTTTAAGCGTGATGTTCATTAAGACTAAAATTTCAACTGGTATTCGTGGTTCCGTTGAACAGCATGAAAAGGTCTGAAACTTGCTGAAAGCCATTGATGATCAATTCGTCACTTCAGACAAGGCACTAGCAAGCATCCTAATTATGAAGTTCTCATCCCTAAGGCTCACCAGTGTAAAAGGTGTGCGCGAGCAGATCATGCAAATGAGGGACACTGCGGCTCAATTGAGGAAACTCGAGGTTGAAATATCAGAGTCTTTCCTTGTGCACTACATCCTGAACACTCTTCCACACCAATACGGACCCTTCAAAATCTCATACAACACACATAAGGATAAATGGTCAATTAATGAACTTATGACCATGTGTGTTCAAGAGGAAGAGAGACTGGTGATGGAAATGGGAGAAGGTGCAATGCTGGCAATGCGAGGAAAGGGAAAATCTCAAGCCAATCAGAAAGAGAAAGGTAAAATACCTCCCCAAGCCGATATCAAGAAGGATTCCAAGTGTTTCTTATGTAAAAAGAAGGGACACATGAAGAAGGAATGCACCAAATTTAAAAAATGGCTTGCAGACAAAGGTAATCCAATCTCGTTTGTTTGTTATGAATCTAATATGGTTAATGTCAAAATTAACACCTGGTGGATTGATTCTGGATCAACAATTCACATTTCGAATTCCTTGCAGGGTTTGCAAAACCTAAGGAAGCTCGTGGGAAGTGAGAAAAGCATCTTATCAGGAAACAAGATGGGCTCGCATATGGAGGCTATAGGAACATGCTATTTAACTTTAAGTAGTGGCTTTGTTTTAGAATTAGAAAAGACCTTTTATTTACCAATTTTTTTCTAGAAACTTGATTTCAGTTTCAAGGCTTGTACCTTTTGGATATTCCTTTAACTTTTCAGAAACATCCTTTAGTTTATTTTATAAATCTGATTATGTTGGGAATGGTATTCTGTCTAATGGTCTTTAATGCATTAATTTACAAAACAATGTCAGTTATTATTAAATGCATGTTCACATTGGTATTAAAAGATGTGTTATTGATGAAAATTCCTCTAAATTATGGCACCAGATACTAGGTCATATCTCCATACAAAGAATTAAAAGATTGGTAAATGAAGGAGTACTTAATACTCTGGATTTTACTGATTTTGAGACTTGTGTGGACTGCATAAAGGGAAAGCAGACCAACAAGTCAAAGAAAGGTGCCAATAGGAGCTCAGACATTTTAGAGATCATTTATACTGATATATGTAGTCCAGACATGGACTCACATGGTCAGAGATACTTCATCTCCTTTATAGATGATTACTCATGATATATGTATCTCTACATGCTTCATAAAAAGAGCGAAGCATTAGATACATTTAAAATCTTTAAGGCTGAAGTAGAGAATCAATGCGGCAAGCAAATTAAGATCGTGAGATCAGATAGAGGTGGAGAATATTATGGTAGATACACAGAAGATGGACAAGCACCTGGGCCATTCACAAAATTTCTTCAAGAGCATGGGATTGTTGCCCAATACACCATGCCTGGTTCACCCAACCATAATGGTGTAGAAGAAAGAAGAAACCGAACATTATTGGACATGGTGCGGAGTATGCTTAGCAGCTCCAATCTTTCTAAATTCTTGTGGACTAAAGCACTTAAGACGACAGTGTATATATTAAACTGAGTTCCAACCAAGGCTGTTCCTAAAACGCCATTTGAATTATGGAAAGGTTGGAAACCGAGTTTGCGACATATGCGCATTTGGGGATGCCCATCTGAAGTGAGAATATATAATCCACAAGAGAAGAAGCTGGACCCAAGGACCATTAGTGGGTATTTCATTGGATATGCTGAAAGGTCTAAAGGTTATAGATTTTATTGTCCATCTAACAGCATTAGGATTGTGGAGTCAAGAAATGCAAATTTTCTTGAAAATGATTTGATCAGTGGAGCGATCAAACCAAGAATGTAGTTTCTGAGAAGGATCATTCAGAATCTCAACCTTCCACCTCAAGTGAAATATTGGTTATTGTTCACAGCACCCCTCAAGTACAAACTAGTGTTGAACAACCAATTGTTGAAGTTCCACAAGCTGTTGACAACATTCCAGTAGATCAGATAGTTCAAGAATTGCCAAGAACTTTTGAACAACGAGTTGAACCACATACTTCTCAGGAAGATGGTGGGACAACATTAAGAAGATCTACTAGACCAAAGAGATCAACAATTCCTGATGATTATATTGTGTATATGCAAGAATCTGACTACGACATTGGAGCCAAAAATGATCCTGAGTCTTTTTCACAAGCCATGAGTTACAAAGAATCAGAATTATGGTACGATGCCATGAAGGAAGAGATGAATTCTATGAAGAGTAATGAAGTCTGGGATCTTGTTGAGTTGCCTAATGGTGCAAAAGCCATTGGATGTAAATGGGTCTTTAAGACAAAGAAAGGCTCATTGGGCAACATTGAGAGATACAAGGCAAGACTCGTTGCAAAGGGATTCACTCAGAAAGAAGGAATCGATTACAAGGAGACTTTCTCTCCTGTATCTAAGAAAGATTCCTTGCGCATTATTATGGCATTAGTAGCCCATTTTGACTTGGAGTTGCACCAAATGGATGTGAAAACAACTTTTCTCAATGGAGATCTAGAGGAGGAGGTTTACATGAAACAACTTGAAGGATTCTCCTCTAGTGATGGTGATCATTTGGTTTGCAAGCTTAAGAAGTCATTATACAGATTAAAACAAGCATCTCATCAATGGTATTTGAAATTTCATAATGTAATTCTTCTTTCGGTTTTGTAGAAAACATTATGGATGAATTTATATACCTTAAAGTTAGTGGGAGTAAAATTTGTTTTCTTGTTTTATATGTGGATGACATTTTGTTAACAACCAATGATAAGGGTTTGTTGCATGAGGTGAAACAATTCCTCTCTAATAATTTCGATATGAAGGATATGGGTGAGGCATCTTATCTCATTGGCATTAAGATTCATAGAGACAGACTTCGAGGCATCTTGGGTTTGTCTCAGGAAACCTATATTAATAAAATTTTAGAGAGATTTTGGATGAAGGATTGTTCACCAAGTGTTGCTCCCATTGTGAAGGGTGATAGGTTCAGTTTGAACCAATGCCCGAAGAACGACTTTGAAAGGGCACAAATGAAGAAAATTCCATATGCTTCTGCTGTCGGAAGCCTAATGTATGCTCAGGTCTGCACAAGACCTGACATTGCATTTGTTGTGGGAATGTTGGGATGATATCAGAGTAATCCAGGTTTAGACCACTGGAGAGCTGCAAAGAAAGTAATGAGGTACCTTCAAGGAACCAAAAACTACATGCTTGTGTATAGACGTATGGACAACTTGGAAGTGATTGGCTACTCAGATTCTGACTTTGCTGGATGTGTTGATTCACGCAAATCAACATCAAGATACATTTTTATGATGGCTGGTGGAGCTGTATCATGGAGGAGTGCCAAGTAGACTTTGATTGCCACTTCCACTATGGAAATCGAGTTTGTCTCCTATTTTTAGGCTACTTTACATGGTGTATGGCTTAAGAATTTCATTTCTGGGCTTAGAATTATGGATTCTATCTCTAAGCCATTGAGAATATTTTGCCTCAATTCAGTTGCCGTTTTTATGGCTAAGAACAACAAAAGTGGGAGTCGAAATAAACATATCGACATTAAGTATTTAGCTATAAGGGAACATGTTAAAGAAAAGAAAGTGGTCATTGAGCACATTAGCATGGAGTTGATGATTGCTGATCCTTTGACTAAGGGCATGCCACCATTTAAATTCAAGGATCATGTAATGAATATGGGACTTGGTTCCATTATGTAGTTTCTCATTGTATGAACAATGTTATTTTAATGAAATTCTTAAATTTTGTGATGTTTTTTCTCATATTTATGTGCACCTTAATTTGATTTGAGAGAATTCATCTATGTAGGACCAAGAATAAACATAGGGTTTATTCATTAAGAAATTGTTGCCACATAAATTTTAATAAGAATAAATACATAGTAATACATGGAAGATAATACTCGTCATTAGAGGACTTATCGCCATGATTCATGTATCTATTACTTAATATAGATTATCAATGGGTTTTAAGATGAGACATTAAGATTGGAAGTATGGACCAAGTGGGAGAATGTTAAGCTCCCTCGAATTTTGGTAATGGATGCTTAATTTCTGGAAAGCTGCCTCTCCCAACGTGCCAATTTCTAAAAACCGATCTGCAATTGTTTCCTTAATTTATGGAAACCAACTGCAGTAATTTCCCTAGATTACGGAAATCAACTGCAGATAATTAATTTCTTGTTGGGAGCTACTGAAGTGGTCCATTACTCCCACTGCAAGTTCTCCACCATGATTTGTGGAACACTTGACACAGCCAACAAAAGCTTGATGGAAGCTAGACTATAAAGATTTATGTTTGGTCCCCAAGCTCACTAACTCAATCCCTTTAGTTTTACACTATCGAGCTAGAGTGACAGAGCTTGGAAGTGCCTTCAGATTTTCTCCACTATGTGTGCTCTCAACCTGAGAGTCTCTCTACCCTTTCGTTGGAAACAAAGCATTTATTTGCTGCTAGAGTTTTTCTACCACAATAAATTTAGTTACCAAAGAATGAATTTCTAATCACATCCAAAAGAATGCATTTCTAATCACAGCCAGTCGAAGGAGATCTTTAGGCTTATGGTTAATTTCATACGGGTTCATACACGTGTTTTGTTGGTGAAAAAGTTTGGCTTGTGTGGACCGGAGGTTATGTTTTCTTGTTGGTTTCTATTCGGGCATATTATTTTAAAGAGTTTCAGCAAAACAGATTGAAGTTTCAACAGAACATATTAGAGTTTCAGCAAAACAGATTTGTAGCTAAATGTTTTCATATAGTAAAGCAACCGGAAGTTTTTGCATACAAAACAGATTTGGAGAATCATTTCAACACCAATGGCTGGAGGTATTTAAGATTTACTGGGCAATTTAATTTTTACTTTTCGATTCTTTTAAGTTTTTTATTCCGCATTATAGAATCGATATTTAGCTTACACGGAGATAATAGAATGGGGTTTCCGTTAGTTAGTCTATTTGGGAAAAAAATCTCTTTATGTCAAAGATTTCAATTCGATTTGGTCTCATGATGAGAAGATATATTTGGGTGTCAAAATCACTGGAGAGGCTAGATTATTAATAGCATAGTTGAGGACGGGGTCTTATCATCTCAAATGTCAAATAGGTAGATGGACAACTCCAAAAGAAGAGTGGGAAGAAAAAATCTTCATCTTTTGTAAGAAAATTGAGGTTGAAACAAAATGGCACTACATCATGGATTCTCTGGCTTATGAGGATATTCGTAATCAGTTTAAAAGCATTCTGAAGGTGGATTATTTGAACAAGTTGTTCAAAGAAGCTAGACTTATCAAAACTGCAAACTTCTTGGTCAAGATTCATGACAAGAGAGTAATCTTAGAGAAAAGTTTGAAGTTGTGATGAGCTAGAGCTCTAGATCCATTAGACTGCTTGGTCTCAGAAACGTCATTAAAATCCCTTCATTCATTTATTCACTATCCCCGCTAGAAGAATCCTGGGGAACTATCAACCCATAGCCATCACACTACCTTTTGTACACTATTGATTTCACCTGCAAAGCTTTCTTAACTATTGAAAAGAAGTGTTAGTCTATGGATCTCTGAAAACGTACCAACATATAAGCTTACGTGAGCCTTATAAGGAAGCTTGCAGGTTCATTTCAAGAATATGTATTTTTTTTATTTTTTTTCAGGAAAAGTGGAAACAAAAAAACTTTTCATTTTCAAATGTGAGGTCTTCAAAGACAACAGGGAAAATTATGCAGGTATTCTGCCAACTAGATCTTGGGATAATCTATCCAACTAAAAGTTTGTCTAGAAGTTGGGAGAATTTATTGTAAAACTCCACAGGGAAAGAGTCAAATAGAAAAACAATATGTCCATAGGCTATTTTTTTTTAGCCTCATAGACATTAAAAAAATACTTTCTTTCTTTCTTTCTTTTTAGGCAAACTATAATCTCCTACCCACATTTCTCACATTAACTCATTCAGGATGTATAACACCTTGCTCTCTGCCTTAAATTCGGTTTGTTTTTTGTGATATAGGTGATTCAGGAAGAAAGTGGGTTTGACTTGGGTTGTGGGCTAAACCCATCCTTATCCCTAGTATCTTAAATGTCATAACATTTAGTAGGCAAAAGTTGCGAAAGGGAATAAGGAGTTCGATTACCAGGATAAGAAATATAGTTCTCAACATGGAGGCCATAGGTGGGTACGAGATGAAACAGGATCTTGGTTTGGGACATTTAAAATCCAGTCAGCAAGGAAAGAGAGACAAAAGCACATGGACGGAGAGAAATATAAGTAAAGACAATAAAGAAATAGTCTATTACCTCGCATCTCAGAAGTTGTGGACCGCGTGAAGCCCGCCCTACTCTGGCCAAAATTCGAAGCTCTACCTTAGGAACAAGATGAGATAGTGCTCCACGCCATGACCCAATTTCTCCTCAGCATGATATTTGATGGCATCTGTCAAGAAATTCGATATTGAACCCTTAGTCCATGCCATAAAAACAAATTACATGCTCCAGAATGGGCGGTAATATAAAATTAGCACACCTCTATATTCCTCCCCTGGATATTGAGTCTGACGGATGCCAAAGCCCTGTTCCATGCTCTGCAAGTTACAAATTTATGTGTGATATTCCATCTGTGAATGGAAAACTCCTGGAGGAGATGTTGATGTGATGAAAGGAAGCTGGTATAAAGTTCGAATATTGGTGGAGCAGGCTGTAACCATATATTCTTAGAAGAGAATAACATAGCACATAAAGACATGATGAGTATTTGACATCTAAGGCACTAGCTCTGCCAAAAACAAACCATAGATTGGAAACACAGGTAGGCAGAGGCAAGAATCGAAAATCTGGATCAAATCAGAGGCTGATTTTGGGAAATTATTATATGCATAGTAGAGAAATTAAAGTTTCAGGGCCTGATCATGTTTGGGATGGAGTAAAATGAGTACGTAGAGGAAGGATATTTCCATTAAAGGGTCAAATCATTCTCCCACGAACTTGCTCGGAGATTGGTCACTTGTGTCGTGGATAGGTGGGAGGTTAGTATGCCTCAGTCTAATTAGATTTTTTTCTTGAAAAGAAATTTTAGTAAGATTTTAAGAAAATTTGGTCGATATTTTTGTGTAAATTTAGATTATTGTTATAAAATTTCAATATTTTGAGTGTTTTATAATTTTAATGGTGTTGAATTTATTTTTATCATAAAAAAATATGATTCAAAAATAATTATTACAGTAAAATACATAATTCAAAAACTAAGATTTCTTAAGAAAATTACCCAAATTTCAATCACTTTTGACCGTCGAAGCAATTCTTCAGCTTCCTAGACAACTCTAATAGTATTGGAAAGGAGACAGTTTGGTATAAGATTCATTCAATGCAGTGACTTTTGCACTTTTTTCAGACAGATTGATGGACAGTTCGGATTGAAACTGCTTAATTGTAAAAAGGTTTTTTTGATGTCGCTTCATTAAAAAGTAGGCATAAATGATATTTTAACGTCCACCAAACAAAAAATAGTCTATGAAACAAATCCCAAAATGACAAAAAAAACCATCCTTAAAATATTACATTATATTATAGCAGAGAGCATTTCTATTGGGCTCACATTGAAACTGCTTAATTCCTAATGCAATCTAATTAGTTCCAATGGCTTTCTGATGCCACTTCATTAACCGGTCGCAGCTATTCATTTGATGCACACAGACAGGCCCAAAAAACTCTCTTAAAAAGAACACGTTCAGCGTAAATATTACATTATATTATAGCGGAACCTTTATCTGAGCATTTATATTGGGCTCTTTCTTCAAATATCCTGCAACACTCAATGAACTACATTCCTACCATGTTTCTTTTGCAATTTATTATATATAATAAATATTTTTCATTACAATAACTTGACAAACCATATTTATTATTATATTATATTTTCTATAATATAATAATTTAGAGAACTCCATCAAAGTAAACCTTATCAAGTCTTTTAAATCAAAAACCATTTTGTTTTCCCCCAAAGGCTCATGCCCCATATGCTAGCCTCACGTAGCTAGGATTTCTTCTTCTAGCAGTTTCATAAAAGGGCTTACCTCGTTCCTCTCCGACTCATGCTCACCACATATAATGCTCAGGCCATCCTACTCCTAAAGGGATTTCATGTGTGTGAGAGTGTAGGCCATTCTACTCCTAAAGTGATTTCATGTGTGTGAGAGTGTATTCAACTTTGTGTCATCAATTAAAAATATTATTCCCAAACTAAATACACTCATAAATTTCTCACATCGAGTGTAAATTTTACTTCCAAATTTCATCAATGTAATGTTTCTAAGTCTCTTTGATGGGTAAGAGCTTATCTACTCAAAATTTACTTTCTTGCCATAATAAAGACTCAAACTTAATTTCTTGTTAAGATACCGAAGTTTTTATGGTATTTATTAGAGTAAAAACATGGAAATTCATATTTAGACATAATGTCCTTTTATACATGGAAAAAGTTATGCCAATGTCCTATAAATTTTGGAAAGAGAAAAAAAAATTCTTTTAGGGATTTCCAAGATTTCCACTAATTTAACTGAGGAAGACAGAAAAACTTTCATTTAGATGTGACATATCTTCTAATAAAAAAGATCTCATGTAGAAATATAAATATAAAATAATTGTGTAAATGTGTATAATTTTGATGCCAAGCTTGTAATATTTAAATCTAGTAAAATTTACATTTTTACCTACGTTAAAATGAGAGCACAAACTAAAGAACGTAAATGTGGGAAAACTCTTAAAGTCAAACTCATATTTATCCCTTATTATAAGTTCAAGCATATTGCCATGTACATCCAACATCACACTTCAGCTGGAAACAAACTATTTTCACATTTGTTTAGTCAACTTAATGTCTTAAATTGCTATCATAAATTATATATGCTAGAAGCCTGCCTATCTATCTTACTTCGTTGTGTAGATTTTATATGTTGTTTTGGGGGGTTTTATGTTCTATCTTAAATGTTTTAATGAGATAGGAAAAAACTAAGAACTGGTTTAAGAAATGAAATCTAAACTTAATTATCAAAGTCTATGATGATAATTCTATTTTGGAAAATATGAACAATTGATTTTAAAAGAACTAGAAAAGAAGCTCCAATCTTTTCATATGAATGAAATCTAAAAGCAAGAAAGTAACTAAATCTAGAAGAATTTTAATGCTTGAAAAATAAAGTTTAATAAGGAAGAAAAGAAAATGTTTAATATTCATTTAAGAACGAAATTGATCTATAAACTACTCTAAAGAAAATATTCTAATAACTAGAAAATGAAAGCTACAAGAAGGAAGAAAAAGAAATGTAATTTTAAGAAAGAAAATTGATCTAAAACAAATCTATATTGCATAAAAAGAAACCATCTTAAATGATTAATCTTAACTATGTTAGACTATTCTATGCCGACAATTATCTTTAAAATGTCTATCTAAAATACTTCTAAACCTATTGGATTAAACAATGAAAATATCTACTTAAATCTCTTCTAAGTATGAGCAAAGCATCAATCCAAGCTATGATTAAGTCCTATCAAAATATGTATAAAAAACTTCACTATTTTTATCAAATAAAAACTATCTAAATTATTTCTATGAAAAACAGAGTATCAAATTAACTCTAATTCTATTCACTATTCAAACAATGCATTATATTCTAATTTCTATGAAACGGAAGTATTAAACATATCAATATCCAATCTAAATGACTATGTTGTGTAAATTGAAAGGTTAATTGAACTAAAGAAGGAAAACAAAGTATTCTTTCTACTGCTCGAAGGTAAAATGCTTGTCTGATATGAGATATATGATTACTGTGTAAAAAAATGCAAAAATAAATTCATTCCACATGTTAACAAGATTATGACATCAATATATTTCAAGAAATCGAAACACTTGAAGGATTAAACTATGCGAAAAACACAACATTCATCTTATGAAAAACTCAACAATTAATCTATGCAGTAATGGAAAATTAAACTAGAAAGCAACATAAATTTATGCTACGAAACATTTTCTGTGCAAGGGCCCAGTGCAACAGAACGGCTTGAAGAATTACTTGTGACTAATTATGCATCAATGGTCTCAAACTCGCCTTCTCCATGCATTAATAGAAACAAAGTTTCGTTGTATAGTAGTATTACAAAAATTAAACTTATCTTTGGTTCGAAACAACTCGGTATTTATAACAAGTTAAATTCAATTGTTTGAAATGATCTCGTCTAAAAATATTAATGAAATTTAAAAGTAGAATTCTAAACAGGATTGTGGTCTTCACTGTTTTCATGATTTGCTACGTGGAGAGAAAATCGTGAAGCTTCCAACTTCTCATTCGTTGGTTTCTGTTCTTTGTTTGACTAATCCTTTGACCGTGATTTTAGGCGTTATTTCTCTCGATTTTGGACAGGTGAGTAGGAAAAAATCCATGTATGGATCATTTCAAAACTACCCATATGCTTCTCTCCTCTCCTTCATCTTCGGAACCTGTCAAACAATGTCGGTAGCTGCAGAAACAGAGATTAGCTACATAATTGCATGAATTTTGTAGCAAAATACAAAACTCATTCAAATAATAAGAAAAGTTAGAATATAAAAGAGAGATCATTTAAATTCCTTCTCAGACTGAAAATGTATCAATTAACACTGATTGAGTTTGTGAATTATGTCAAAAAGGAAGGAAAGTGGTGAGATAGATGTCAAAAATAGAGTCAGTATTGAGGCTCAACATACCCCCACTAAGAGACCATTGCATGTCCTCATGCAATTTCAAAATTGTGAGTCTTCACCTCATTCTTGCATATGTTCTAACACTTTTGCTAGGACATCCAATTTCAACTTCTTTCCCCTCTTTGAAGTCACTGCTGCTCTTGGTTTCTTTATCAGAAGTTTGTACTTCAAATTTATGATCTGTCTGTTCAAGTATCTGTTCCTCTTTTTCAATTTCTTGTTCTTTTTGAACCATAACCCCAGATGTAGAAGAGTGTTGTCATTGATGGTTTTATCAATTTGGTTATGAATCTTTAGTGCTTCATTTTCCTACTTTATATGCCTATTTGGTATCTCTAGCTCAAAAATTTCTTACTTTAAAGTATTCACTAGAGGTTCTTGTGGACTAGAAGGTTTTTCATCATGAATTGATGTCTTTTCTGCATTTCTTCTTTCCAAGGATTCAGTGAAATCATATATCTCTTGTTGGACAGGGTCAATATCTGGAGTTCTTCTACTTGGATCCTGTATGGGAGAAGAAATGATAAGTGATGGTACCTCAAGACTTTCTTCTAGATCAATAGGTTTTGTAACTTCAGGGAGTGGCTTTTTGGTTACTTTGCAAAGTCTTGAGCTTCTTCTTACTGGTTGTGGAATGTTCTGAGTTTCTGATTTTTCTGTGCATATGACTTTGCCTTTTTCTTTCATGTTAACCCCTCTCTTTTTACTAATTTGTTTCTTAGTCTTTCCAAACAACTGTGCAATAGGAATTTCATCTTCTAATTGTAGTTGAGGTGGCTATTCATCTTCAACAAAGTTTTCAATTTATCTCTTCCTGCCTCTTTTCCCTTTGTTATCACTAGGTTGTTTTTCTTCTTTTTCTTGAAAATGATTTCTGATTAGGAAATCATCCCAAGTATATCCTATTCTCTTTAAATGAAATTCAATGAGGATTTTTATTAATGCATGATGATGCATTGTGTTATCTATAAATTGAACCCTCTTTTGAACCATTCCTGCCATCTTCCTTAGACTATTCAGCAAAAAATATGGAAGGTTTATCTCTTTATCTTCTAGAAAATTCATCAGTGACCTAGCATGATAGAATAACATTCAACTAAATCTTCTTTCACATGTAATAAATTTCCAAATTATCAAAAGCATGTTCCTCCATTTACTCTTAAGAGCTCTGCTAGGAATTCATTTCTTAAAAATAATTGTGTCCATACTTGGGTTTTTCAAGAAGACTTCCCATTCTTCTCCACTGCTTCGTTTGTTTTTGAACCACCTTTCACCTGTCTTTGGAAGTCTGGGTGCCTCTGCCACCAAGGATTTTGTGACTGCAAATTTGATGTCACCGATTTCAACCTCTACTCTGTCGAAGGCTCTTGCAAAAATTTTCGTGACTTCCTTGTGAAACCCATCAAATTTCTTTATGAAGTTAAGCCATTGTGCCTTCTGCAATATCTCCTTTAGCTGTAGATATCCCTCCCTGAATTTCTTACCTACAGGTTATGTTCTTACAATCAAACCCATCTCTTTCTCGAGAGTTTTGCTATCAAGACTGCCTCTACTCGACTAGATAAATTTAGGGTTTTAATCTGAGCTTGGAAACGTGGAGGAGCTATGTCATGAAATGGTGGAGTCGTGCAAGTAACAAGTGAAGTGAACGAGCAAGGTTTTGGGAATGTGGGTGAGGTTTCGATATAAGTGATGTTTCGGTATAAGACATTACCGTTGAATTATCAATGAATGAGATCAAATTTGATCGTTGAGGATATTATGATGTGGCCTTGATGGTGAATCATGAGATTTAGATTTAGATTCGACACAATCAGTTTTAATGATGACATTTTTGAGTTGGAAATATACAATCATCTAATTTAAATATATCAATGTTTTGAACCTTATTATTTATACAAATTTGTATCATACCTTGGATATAGCTAACCTTAATTGTTTTCTTCTTTGTCTTGATTCCCAAAGTATTCTTGAGTACATTCTTCAGTATGATCTTCAATCTTGTCTTCAGTTGCTTCTCTTAAAAAGTTATGTTCATCTGTGCTGCAGAGATGTGTAAGAGCTGCAGAAATGCAACAATTTTGTAGCTAATCTTTATTTTTCTGAAAAAGAAAGGGAAATGCAAAGAATTTGAAATTTTTAGAATGGGAGTAAAGAAAATATAAGATGTCAGAAATAAACTCTAATTTTCACCTTGTATTTTATGTATAAAAATGTCAATCAGTGATTGGTTTTCATACTTATATATATATATATATTTATTTATTTCTCCCTTTTTTTCTTATTTTTCTTTTAGATATGAAAAAAAAAAGAAGCCTAAGTTGGGGAAGAAGAAAGATTCTTCTTCACCAACTTCATATCAGCATTTTTTTGAAATTTTTTGACAAATTCCTCCTTTTTCAGTGGTTTATGATAGACCCTTAATCGATGTCCATTTACAAGAAGAGAAACCTTTTCTTCATCAATAGTCCTTATCTTGACTGCCCCATTATCAAAGACTCTTTCAATTTCATAAGGCCCAAGCCAATGAGTTTGAAATTTCCCTTGGAAGTCTTTCAACTTTGAGTCAAATAAAAGTGTCTAATATCCGGACTAAAATTTTATTTCTTTTACGTATTTATCATGCCATCTGGATCTTTGTTGTTGAACAAGGTTGGTCTTCTGAACTGCATCTTTCCTTATTTCATCAAGCTCATTGAGTTGCTCCATTCTATGCTTTTGAGCTTCTAACAAGTCAAGTCCTAATTTGATTGTCCTTTTGAGGGTTTTGATTTGGAACTCTATTGGAAACAAGACTTACTTCCCATAAACAAGTGTTGAGATTGCAACAAGATGATGAGCTTAGTGGAAAGAAGTCGCCTTCACTAAGTGGGCCCGCAGGCTATTTTTGGCACAAAGTCTATTTTTAGACTATGTCTATTTTTAGACATATGGATCATGTTCTATGAGTTGCAGGATGCTATTTGTGGATGGTTGGTCAAGTTGGAAAAATAGATGGACTTCTGTTTTTAGACATATTGGGCGGAATCTATTTTTAGATTGCCAGTCTAAAAATAGATATGTCGAATATTATTAGCTCTTAATAATATTTGGACTATAAACATTGTCTTATTCTCTTGGAGCACTTCAGTTAAGTGCACAGATGTGGCACAGGAGCTGACAGAAGGAATTACGCTATTCCTGAGGGTTAAGTGGAGCTATTGCATGGATAATTTAGTTAGAACTCATGTGACAGAGTTTGGTGGAGTTGATTAAGGAAGTTAGTGGAGTTGTATTTAGTTTAACTAATCTAAACATAGTTGAGCTATTTGTATTCAGTTTAACTAATTGATACAATTAGTGAGAGTGGTGTGAATTAATTATTAATTAATTCACTAATTATAAACTCATTAATCAACTAAAAAATACATCAGTTAACTTCAGTGCATGGACAGTTTCAGTGGAGACCAGTGAAGAGATAGGTGAAAGAGCAGTGTGACTATCAGTTGTGACTATATTGTTGCATGATTTGCAACAACCAGTGATTGGAGATGCCAATGAGGATTACGCAGTACAAGCCAGGTGGTTTGAAGTTATTTATGAGCCATTCTTCAGCATTGATTGTGCAGTAGAGGCACGCTATCAGGTGGCAGAGATTGGAGCATGTGTTTTGCTAGTTCTAACTTGATTAGTGTGTAGCAATTGGAGATTGTACTGAGAGCTTGTGAGGAGCTTTGTATGATGATTGTTACATGATCTCTATGACATATAATATACATATAGTTGGGGGTTTTCAGCTTTAAGCTTTCTCATGAAATACTGTGTTCATATGTGTGATTTTTTATGGTTTTAATGTGCGCATGCGATTGTTTTTATTTCCGCAATTAATGATCAATGGTAGAAGAGATTCTGCATTGTGCATGAAGTTAAAATAGTGTGTGATTAGGAGAATATCGGTGGATAACATATCATTTATTCAAATTTCTACAACAAGTTCATAGGGAGTATGTCCTATTGTATTCCTCCATGTGGTCGGTAAGCCCATAAAGATTCAGGAAGCCTTTCTACCCAGTCCTTTCTATGTAGATGTACAATCTTTGTGAGGATTGCTTCAATCACTTTATTGGTGGACTCCACTTGTCCAATTTTCTTGTGGATGGTATGGAGTAGACTTTATGTGCTTGATTTTATATTCTTCCACGATCTTTTGCACCATTCTGGATGTAAACTAAGTTCCATGATCTGTCACAATTTCCCTTGGGACACCAAAACGAGTAAAAATATCCTAAAAAAAAAATGAAACTACATCATTTCCATTAGCAAAAGAAAGCGCTTTAGCCTCTACCCATTTAGTGACATAATCATGCATACAAGAATATACCTCTTTTTTCTTGATGGTGGATTGATTGGTCGAACAAAATCCAAAACCCATTTTTCAAAGGGTTCGATGAGTACTTGTGGTTGTATGGGCATTTCATCTGTAGGAACGGGTTTCCCCATTCTCTAACAACTGTCACGCCTTTTAACATACCTTTGGCATCCTTGAAAATGGAAGGCCAATAATATCCTAAAATAAGGATTTTATAAGCAGTCATTTTATCAGCAAAGTGTCCTCCACATGGCTCATCATGGCATGCCTTCAGTATTTCAGGTATTTCATCTTCTCGAACACATATTCTAATGATGAGATTTGGACATGTCTTTTCATTTGGTGGGCTAAGGTGAGTAAGAAAGCAATAACCAATCGGGGTGGTAAGTCTAGCATCAAAGCAAGCCAGCTCTGTATAATTCATCATTTACCCATGAATATGATGCACTTATTTGAATTATCCTTCTCTTTTCTCTAGTAAAACAATATGATGGTAGTTTTCCTGTGGCCAAGTAATTGAAAATGTCTGCAAACCATGGAGATTTAGTAGATATTACAAAAATATATTCATTAGGAAAATTATCCTCTAAGGGTGTATCATTGTTATCATTTTGAATTCTAGATAAAAACTCAGCAACTGTGTTTTGTTTTCTAGGTCGATCTAGAATGGTGATGTTAAATTCTTGCAAGAGTAGTAACCATATTGTGATTCTACCATTAGTGATAGATTTATTCATTAGATAAGTAATTGCAGAATGATCTGTGTGAATGGAGGTTTCATAGCCAGTGATGTAATGTCTAAATTTGTTAATAGCATGAACAACGACTAGAAACTCTTTTTCAGTAACAGTATAATTTAACTCAGTAGGAGTCAAATTATTACTTGTATAGTAGATGGCATAAGGGGTCAGATATTTTTGTCCTAATACAACTCCCAGAGTTGTATATGAAGCATCAATTGAGATGTGAAAAGGTTATTTCTAATTTGGTCCTCTTAAGATGGGTGCTTCAGATATCTTCTCTTTCAAAGTTTCAAATGCCATTTGGCCCTCAGGATTCTAGCTAAATTCACGATCTTTAGTGAGAAATTTGAAGAGTGGAGCTGCAATTTTTGCGAAGTTTTCTATAAATCTTTTATAGTACCTGTAAAAACAAGAAAACACCTAACATATTTTTGACAATTTGGGATTGCTAATTTGGAAATAACTTCAACTTTAGATGAGTCCACCTTAATTCCATTTCATGAAATATGGTGTCCTAAAACATTTCCTTCAGTAAACATCATAAAACATTTTTCATGACTTAATGAGACATTTGGTTCTTTACATCTTATGAGAAAATTTTCCAAATTTTCAAGAGCCTCTTCAAAATAATTTCCATAGGCTGTGAAGTCATCCATTTACACTTCCACACAATCATTGATCCAAAATATTTTACTTTGAGATGGATTAAAGAATTACATGCAAAATTTCATCTTAACCATGAAACTTAAAAGGCATGAACATATGAAGAGAGAAGCACATAAAATCATGCAAAGAAGACAAGAAATTGATATCGGAGTTCATCCAGGAGGGACTACATCTCCGGGCCCTGCTCAATCAGTGGGGAGGCCGTTTTTCATTAAGTGGAAAATAAAATGAAAGTACAAGCATTAATTAAAAATTACACCCTTATACCTCCATAGCTGAAAGTGCCTGAAAATTGGAGACCTCTGATGAAGAAATGGATAGCACCATTGGATTTGTGGTGCCGAGAGGTGCATAATCCATATAATTTTTGTAGAAATTATATACAAGATGCATGTATATATCCATATTCTCCTGATCTAACAATATTTATCTTCTTGCTAAATACATAATCCTTCCACTGTTAATCTTTTGCGGAAATTTAAAAACTCAATTGCAAACACATGAAGCAATAAAAACAATCGCACATAACATAGTTGTTTAACGGGAAAGCCTAAAGCTGAAAACCCCAACTATCATATATTATGTATCATGGAGATCATGTAACAATCTTATACAAATCTTAGTACATCAAGCTCTCAGTACAATCAATCGTCACACACTAATCAGAAGAAATCTGCAAATCCATGCACTGATTTCTTGCCACCTAGTAGCCTACCTCCATTGCACAATCCCTACTGAAGAAGACCCCAGAATGAATTCGAATCTACCTTGCTTGCACTACGCAATCCTCATTGGAAACTCCAATGTGTTTGTGGTGCAATAAATGCATCACTATAGTCACAACGAATAGTCCATCTTGCCCTTTCACCTATCTCCCCACTGGGTCTCCACTGGAACTGACATGTACTGTAGTTAATTACTATATTTGTTTAGTTGATTAGTGATTTATTATTTGTTAATTAATTAACTAATTAATTCACTCCACTCTCACTAGTGTATCATTCAGTTAGACTAGATACAACTAGCTCAACTGAGTTTAACTCCATTAACTGAGTTAAACTGAATAGCAAATCCATGAAATACTCTTCCAACTCTGTCATAACTTTTCCACTTCAATTCTAACTGAGTCCTCCATGCATGAACCACCAGTAAACCCTATGAATTGCGTAATTCCTTCAGCCCACTAATTTGACAAATCTGTAGACTGAAATTAAGTGCTTCAAGAGAATAAGTTGATGTTTATTGTCGAATTATTATTAAGAGCTAATAATAATCGACACTTCTATTTTTAGATCGACGATCTATAAATAGACTTCGCCCAATATTCTAAAAATAGATTTTCATCTATTTTTTCCAACTTGACCAACCATCCACAAATAGCATCCTACAACTTCTAGAAATATGATCACCCATATATAAAAATAGACATGGTAAAATACATTACACTGAAATAGCTGTGGAGACCCACTTAGTGAAAGGTGAATGATTTCACGAAGCTCATCATCTTGTTGAATCTCAACACTCCCTCTCAACAAGATAGGGATTATCCTTCACCCCGATCCTGCCTCTATGGTATTCGAATTTTCTCCTGGTGAGCGCCTTCGTCAGAATATCTGCATCCTAGTCTTCCATAGGAATGTAGTGAAGTAACATGATCTTTCGCTACACACAATCTCTAATATGATGATACTGGATATCAATATGTTTAGATCTATCATGAAACATAGGATTAATCAAGAGTTTAATGCAACTCTGATTATCACAATGTATCTAAATGTGAACCAAACAAACCGACCAAGATCTTCCTCATCCAGATAGCCTCACATGCAGCTTGATTTGCTACCATGTATTCTTCTTCCACTGAACTGAGTGCCACAGATATTTGTTTCCTACTGTACCAAGAAACTGTTATAGATCCGAAACTGAAAATCCCTCCTGATCTACTCTTTCTGTCTATTGCACTACCTGCACAATCTGCATCTGTGAAGCCATGCAACTTCACCTTATCCATCTGTCTGTACCATAATCCATACTCAAATGTGCCCCTGAGATACCTCAGGACATGCTTGCCTGCCTTCCAAAAGAGCTTGGTAGGCTTAACCATCGCTTGTGAAATCTGGTTCATCGCATGGCATATGTTCGGTCTTGTATTAACTAAATACATGAGTGAACCCACCAACTGTCAATAAACAGTGGCATCCACTACCTCTGCCGATGTAGCATCCTCTTTCCTCGAATTTCCTAGAAGAGGAGTGTCGATAGGCTTGCAACCTTGCATGTGAAAATTCTCCAGTATCTCCCAAGCATACTTGCCTTGAGACACAAACAGTTCACCTTCCCGCTACCATATTTCCAATCCAAGGAAATAATGAAGGAGGCCCAAATCCTTTATCTCAAACTCCTTTGCAAGATCTACCTTGCATGAGTGTATCAAATTCTCATCACCCATTAGTATTAAATCATCAACATAAAGAACAATGATTAAAAGCTTACCCTCCACCACAATTTGGTACAGGTTTGCATATGCCTCATTCTTGGAGAAGCCAAGTCCAGTGAAATCGCTGTCGATCTGTGTGTACCAAGCACAAGGTGCTTGCTTCAGCCCATACAGCGCTCTTTTGAGCCTGAACACATGCGACTCGCTGCTAAAGATCTCAAATCCTTCAGGCTGCTCAATGTACACCTCTTCCTCAATGATCCCATTAAGGAATCCAATATTCACATCCATCTGATGAATGTGCCAACCCATATGCACTAAGAGAGCAAGGATGGTCCTTATGGAAGAATACCGTGCGACAGGTGCAAAGGTTTCTTCATAATCAACCCCTCGATCTGTGAGAAGCCCTGGGCAACAAATCTTGCCTTATACTTCTCGACACTCCCATCAACAGCTTGCTTTACCTTGTAGATCCATCTTGATCCTACAACTGATTTACCCACCAGCCTTGGAACAATCTCCCAAGCACTGTTTTTGACAATGGATTCATACTCCTCCACCATGGAATCTACCCATGTGGGCTCCTGCACTACTTCTTCAAAAGAATATGGCTCTGTCACGATACACTTGCTTATAAGAGCCATGTATCCAATAAATTGGTCAGGTGACTTCTCTGTCTGCATTATGATTGAGGGACTCCCACATTCTGTGCCGCATCAAGCTTCTATGGTACGCTTTCTGCCTTGTCTGATGTTTGGTTCTGCATGAGTCGACTCCTCTACTCCATGAATCTCCTCCTGTGGCTGATCCACATCTACAGGCTCATCTTTGGGAACAAGAAGTTCCTCCTCTGCATGCAAGTGTAGCTCCCTCTCAAGCGACAACTTCATGGCTTTCACCTCATTGAATTTTATATCCCGTCGCACCTCCGTCATCCGACCTGCTCCGGAAAATACACACTATAATTATGTGGTATTTCTCTGTACCCTGCCAGTCCCAATCCCCGCGCCGGCTCCAGCCCTAGCATCCTTCGTCACATGAATATGTACCGCATGAGCCAAAATCTTCAAAATGAGAAATATCAGGCTTCTTACCAGTAAAAGCTTCTTTAGGTGTACTCATGCCAAGTACTCTATGAGGACAACGGTTTTGCACATAAATTGCAGTGTTGCATGCTTCCGCCCACAAGTGCATCGGTAGGCCTTGGTCATGCAACATCGCTCGTGCAACACCCACGATCGTTCTATTCTTCCTCTTAGCGACCCCATTCTGCTATGGGTTATGAGGCGCTATGAGTTCTCTTCGAAATCCTTCTTTGCTACATAAGTCTTTGAATATTCCCAAGATGTATTCACAACCATTATCACTCGGTAGAGCCTTCACTTGCTTCCCCGACTCCTTCTCCACCAATTCTTTAAACTCACAGAACTTTGAGAATGTTTCGCTCTTCTTCTGCATGAAGAAGATCCAACATCTACGAGAATAGTCATCAACAAATATAACATAATACCTGTGTTTTGTTGTTGAAGCAACCAAGAAGGGTCCACACACGTCTGTGTGAATTCTTTCAAGGATCACTGAAGCACGGTTCTCCTTCTCATGAAAGGTGGTCTTCACAAACTTACCCATAGTACATCCCTTGCACTGATCTGACTGCACAAGAGTACCCTTGGGAAGTCCAGTAGAAATTTGCTGCAAAATCTTCAAAGCGTCATGGTGAAGATGGCCCAATCTCCTGCGCCATAATTCGCCCTCATCTCGGCTCACCACTTCTTCTACTTTGCCCATCATTGAAGCACAACCATCTACCTCCAGCTTGTAGATATTCTTAACTCGAATCCCTATCCTCTTGGTTTGACCTGTTGTTTTATTTAGAAGGAAAGCTTTTCCCTCGCTGAAAACAACGTCATAACCTTTGTCTTCCAACATTGTGACCGAGATCAAGTTCTTCTTCAGACTTGGAACATGAATAACATCTTTAAACAGAAATGGATTACCTAACTCCATCTCAAAGGTAATGGTCCCAATGTCGGTCACACTGTATCGACCATCGTCGCCCATCTCTATATGCATTTGAAGGTCCTTCTCCTCCAAGTCACTAAACAACTCCTTGTCTCCTATGATATGGAAAGGCGCACCACTATCAAGATACCACACTGATCCCATTAAGCTTGAAACCAAGCATGCGATCAAAGAGAAATCAAGTTCAAATTGTGAGGCTAAGGCCTCTCCAGCTGCAACTCCAGCATCCTTCTTTTTCTTCTTTTTCTGTGGGCAGTTAGTGGCGAAATGCCCATGTTCGTGACAGTGAAAACACTTCACCTTGGACAAATCCTGCTTCTTGCCTTTAGCTTCAGATTTTGGATGGGATTTATTCCCCTCCCCTTTCCTTGCTTTGGCAGCCAAAGCGCAATTCTCTTCATATTCATTCTTCGATGAAGAGTTATCCTTGGTACTTTGCCTTATCTCCTCCTGCACAAGATCCGACCAAAGTCTCTCCCATCCTGATAGTTTCTCCCGTCCATTGACAGAGTCTTCGTAGCTATGCCAACTCTTCGGAAGCCTAAGGAGAGCCAATCTCACCAAGTCTTCATCATCAACAGTAATCCCCACACTTCCTAGTTCATCCCTATAGTGGAAAAACTTCGTGAGATATTTTGGAATACTGTCACCCTTCTCCATTTTTATTTTTTTGAGTTTATCTTTTAGTGCCAACTTCCTCTGGTCACTGCTGCTTTCGAACAAATATTTCAAAGCCTTCCACATTGCAAATGGAGTGGCTTTCCCGTGAAGGTTGGACATAATATGTTCCTTCACACCTTCCAACAGAATTCTTCTTGTCTTTTCTATCTTCTTTTTCCACGCGTCAAGTAATGTAGCATCCCTAGATCCCGGCTTAGGAACATCGCTATTGATGAACTCCTTCAGTCCATTATCCTCCAGCACCACCTCCATCCTATCCTTCCAGGCTATGTAATTTGAGCTGCCATCAAGGGAATACTCCAATCGCAACCCATTGAAAGACATTTAAATTTATACTCAACTATCACACCAAGAATTTTCTGCAACAAATTCGAATTGTCCACTAGCACAAACTCAACAATTCTTCACAATTGCAATCTTTGAGAATTAACACTGCTCCAATACCATGTAGAACTTATATACAAGATGCATGTATATATCCATATTCTCCTGATCTAACAATATTTATCTTCTTGCTAAATATGGAATCCTTCCACTGTTAATCTTTTGCGGAAATTTAAAAATTCAATTGCAAACACATGAAGCAATAAAAACAATCACACATAACACAATTGTTTAACGGGAAAGCCTGAAGCTGAAAACCCCAACTATAATATATTATGTATCATGGAGATCATGTAACAATCTCATACAAAGCTTAGTACATCAAGCTCTCAGTACAATCAATCGTCACACACTAATCAAAAGAAATCTGCAAATCCATGCACTGATTTCTTGTCACCTGATAGCCTGCCTCCACTGCGCAATCCCTGCTGAAGAATAGCACTGAATGAATTCAAATTACCCTTGCCTTGACTGCGCAATCCTCATTGGCAACTCCAATGTGTGTGTGGTGCAATCAATGCATCACTATAGTCACAATGGATAGTCCATCTCACCCTTTCACCTACCTCTCCACTGGGTCTCCACTAGAACTGAAATGCACTGTAGTTAACTGTTGTATTTGTTCATTTGATTAGTGAGTTATTATTTGTGAATTAATTACCTAATTAATTCACTCCACTTTCACTAGTGTATCATTCAGTTAGACTAGATACAACTATCTCAACTGAGTTTAACTCCAATGACTTAGTTAAACTGAATAACAACTCCATGAGCTACTCTTCCAACTCTGTCATAACTTTTCCATTTCAGTTATAACTAAGTCCTCCATGCATGAACCACCAGTAAACCCTAGGAATTACGAAATTCCTTTAGCCCACTGATTTGACAAATCTGTACACTGAAATTAAGTGCTCCTAAAAATAGCCTGCGGGCCCACTTAATGAAGGTGACTGATTTTCACTAAGCTCATCATCTTGTTGAATCTCAACAATTTTTTCTTGATTTTGACGCTGGACAAATCTCGCCCCTTTGGAAATGGGCTCAGTTCTTGGTTTCTCCTCCCTCCTACAAAGTGCTCAAGGTTCCACTCTGTCTCGTACTTCGTGCCGCTCTTGGCCTGCCTGGGCATACTTCTAAATTTCAAGTTTAAATATATGGAGGTGGGTGGACTCCCAAGGGAAGTCCGCTAACTGAGTTGGTTTAGATCCAAAGTGTGAGAGAGGGGGTTGGGTGGTCAAACCCTGCCCCCTCCGTAATAAGGCAGAATCTCGTTTTTTTTAAATCCCACGGAATATTTTTTAACACCTACAGCATTAAATTAAGGTAGGTTTGAGGGGGGGGGGGGGGTGTGGGGGGGGGGCAGACCTGCATCGATCGACCCGCCCCTTAACTCTCGTTGGCACCATCGTATTACATGGTGAGTGGGTTGTGGGTTGGGGCCGTGGGGTCACGACCGTTGGCCCCACCCTTTATGGCATCGGGTGGTTTAGCGGCAGGGTCATGACCGCTGCCCACCCCCATTATTACATATGTGGTTACCGTGGTTGTGGGGTCGGTGGGGTCATGGCCGCTGAACCCCTTTTTTTTAATTATATTTGTTACATCCATTGGGTAAGGCGGGGGTCATGGCCCGCCCTACCTTTTTTAATATATATTTTTTTATTTTTAAAACCAACCTGATCTTTTTGAAAATTCTGGAAATTGACCGAAGGATTCAATTTAAGTGTCGCACAATTTTTCCCAGAATCAAGCTAGATTTAGCAAAAATCTGGTGGCCAAATTTTTGCAAATTTGTCGTCTCCTTAAGCTGCCACATCACCAAGTCAACCCTTAAACTTTTACTACTTCTAACTCCTCCATATAGACTCGGAATTGAGTGTCGTATGCTTCGTTCAAATCAGAAAGACGAGATCTTCAACTTGACACTGAGTTTGCAACATTTCTGACACTTTGATTTTTGAGCCTTTGTAGTTAAGCCACTTGTACTTGGGCCTGTATGATCCTCCTGGATAATTCCTCTCCACTGAGGAGATTTTGGACCACCAAAAGCATTAACATACCCAATACACTGCTTTTTCGTTAAATACACACTTTCAATCTCCTGCACACAAAACTAGTATATCATTTGCAACCATGCACACCACACATGACTCAACAACCCCTCCTTGCTAAGAGTTTATAGCACACACTCATTGGCCAAGGATTAAATAAAAACAATCAATACCTCAACTACTCATAAGTAAAGGCCAAAAAATCATCATTGGATTTTGAAGTGATGGGAAACACACCGTCACGTTTACATTTACTTGCAACGTATGATTTACGATTGTGGACGTAACAAGCTACTACCTCTAAAAAACTCAGCTCAATAAAGAAAACCACCATGAATGTGGTGGATTCATTTGTTGAACATCTTCACACTTCCTCTCCTCTATCGATGCTTCTGGGGAATGGATCATTGGACACAAGGCTTATTGATGTCCCACTTGATTGCAACAACTACAATGATTCTTTTTCCTCCAAACTTTCTGGATTGTCTTGGAGCGTTTTTCCCTGGTGTTCCTTCGATAAGTGTTCATGGGACCCACACTATCATTGGAATGTGAGGAATTGATTTCATCATATGTCGCTGGTTGGTCACTAGCTGTGTTGGAGCTTTCTCCGAATTCCTTCCAGGTGTATCCGAGTCTTGCATGACGTGGAAATTTCTCAACTTCGATAGGGTTTACAATGCCTTAGTCATTGATTCCGAGACCTTTTCCCTGATACCCCATATTCTTCAGCAGTTTAGATCTGATCCCTATAGCATGTTTTTCAAAAGTAGCGAATTCATCATCATGAAAAGTACATGAAATTGAAGGGTTTATTTTTACCTCGAGTTGGTTATGTCGCACCTTTTCCAAGGCCTCATCCTTGGCTTGTAATTGGCATATTAACCTTTGTTTTTCTTCCTTTGTTTCCTGTAGGAGCCTTCTTAGCTCAATATTTTATGCTTGGATGCTTTTGTTAATCTCTTCAAGTTCTTGGAACTCTGTCGCAGTAAGTGTCCTTTTCATCTTTGCTAACATATCTGTTGAATTTTTTTTTCAGCGCCTGAATCAGAACCCAAGTCTATGGGTCCTTATGCTGAAAATATAAAGGCTGCAAGCTTCATTTCATCACCAAAATCGAACCCCAGGTCAATTGTTCTACCTCGTGAAAATCTTGCAGTTGTGACCTTCACATCTTCCTCTGATTCAAAATATTGGTTTTGTTGCATGGTGGTAGCGGTCTTCTGCTTCCCCTTTTGGTCATTCCTCTCAGGTCTGAACTTAGGGTGAAACTTCCAACAATTTTCTTCATCATGTCCCTCCTTCTCACAATGTGTACAGAAGGGCTTTTCTCCCCTTCTCTTGGTTGTTGCAGTCCTTTTTGGGCGGTCACTTTGTTCATGCATTCCCATGCTTTCTAGGTGCATGGCCTTCACACTGGCCTCATCGATGGTAGGAGGCTCAAACAATAATAATGAATGTATTATGTAATTTTGCAGAGAACCAATATACTTAGTTACAATATCTATTGAATCTAATGGAATGCCCAAATTCAATGCTTGTTTTCTAAATTCTTCAGTGAAGTCTTGTTCATTTTGACCTCTGCTTTGCCTTAGGTTTTTCCATTCCATTAATGCCTTTTTCTTATAACCTAAAGGGTAAAATTGGTTTCTCAATGCAGAAACAAAATTTGACCATGAGGAGAGAAGGTTACCCACATTTTATCTTCCTTGAAATTTTCTCTCCCACCAGACAAGAGCGGTGTCATTCAGCCGAAGAGAGGTCAACTGGATCTTTGCCTCATCCTCCTCGATATTCTGAATCATGCAGTAGAATTCAATTTGTCTAATCCAGTTGTTAAGATTTTATGCATTACTTTTTCCATGATACATGGGAAGATCAAATTTGGCATCTAATTTAAAGAATGGTTTCTTAAATGCATTTCCTGAATTCCTATGATGATGGTGAGAAGAAGAAGAGGAACTTCCACTTGCAGAAGGAGAAGGAGGTGGATCCCCTCCATCATCTCCATGTTCTGAACCTTGTCCTTCTAGAGCATTTTCCCCTACACTTTCTAGTTTCTCAAGCCTTGAGAATAGCTTCTCAACTAGATCTGCCATGGTGTAGACTTTTTTGCGCAAATTTAGCTCCTCCTCATTTCTAGCATCGTCATCCATGTTTCCTCTTCGATGTGCACATCCCGCTTCAGGATCAAAAGAATTTAGTTTCCCTTCGCCTCTTCATAGCCTATTTCTAGTTAGGATACAAACATGCAATTCAAATCTACAAAGACCTGCTATGATACCACTTGATCCAAAATATTTTTCTTTGAGATGTATTAAAGAATTACATGTAAAATTGCATCTTAACCATGAAACTTAAAAGGCATGAACAAAAGAAGAGAGAAGCACATAAAATCATGCAAATAAGACAAGAAATTTATATCGAAGTTCTTCCAGGAGGGACTACGTCTCTGAGCCCTGCTCAATCAGTGGGGAGGCCCTTTTTCATTAAGTGGAAAATAAAATGAAAGTACAAGCATTAATGCAAAATTACATCCTTATACCTCCATAGCTGAAAGTGCCCAAAATTGGAGACCTCTGATGAAGAAATGGAAGGCACCGTTGGATTCGTGGCATCAAGAGGTGCATAATCCATAGAAAATTTTCCTAATTCCGACACAGGACAAATCTGGCCCCTCTGGAAATGGGATCAGTTCATGGTTCTTCCCCCGTCCTACAAAGCGCTCAATGTTCAACTCTGTCTCATACTCCATGTCGCTCCTCGCCTGCCTGGGCGCACTTCTGAGTTGCAGGTTTAAATATATGGAGGTGGGCAGACTCCCCAAGGAAGTCCGCTAGCTAAGTTGGTTTAGATTTGAAGTGTGAGGGAGTGGGTCAGGTGGTCAAACCCATCCCCCTCCGTAATAAGGCAGAATCTCATTTTTTAAAAATCCCATGACATTTTTTTTAACACCCACAACATTAAATTAAGGTAGGTTTGAGGGGGGGCGGACCTGCATCAGGCAGCCTGCCCTTAACTCCAGTCAGTACCATCGTATTACGTTGTCTGTGGGTTGTGGGTTGGGATCGTGGAGTCATGACCGTTGGCCCCACCCTTTATGGCGTCGGGTGGTTGGGCAGCAGGGTCATGACTGTTGCCCACCCCCATTATTATATATGTTTTTAGCGTGGTTGTGGAGGCGACAGGGTCATGGCCACTGACCTCATTTTTTTTAATTATATTTGTTACATATGTTGGGTAGGGCGAGGTTCATGGCCTGCCCTACCTTTTTTAGTATATATATTTTTTTATTTTTAAAACCAACCTGATCTTTTTGAAAATTTTGGAAATTGAAAGAAGGTGTCAATTTAAGTGTCCCACAATTTTTCCTGGAATCCGGTGGCCGCATTTCTGCAAATTTGTTGCCTCCTTAAGCTGCCACATCACCAAGTCAACCCTTAAAATTTAACTGCCTCTAACTCCTCCATACAAACTCAGAATTGAGTGTTGTTTGCATCGTTGGAATCATAAAGATGCGATCTTCAACTTGACATTGAGTTTGCCACATTTCTGATACTTTGATTTTTGAGCCTTTGTACTTGGTCCTATACGATCCTCCTGGATAAATCATGTATTAAATCAGAGAAAATTCCTAATACAACTCTTTGGAATGTTGCAGGTGCATTTCATTATCCAAAAGGAAGTACTCGATAATCATGAGTTCCCCATGGACAGGTAAATGTGGTTTTGTCTTGGTATTCGGTGTAGAAACCATACAAGCATATGTATATCAATGGATTCAATCCGATCTAAAAATGTACTAAAGCTAGATATTGAATCCTTCTACAAATCAATTGCGTAAATTAAGCATAATATCCAATCACATGAAGAAAAGAAAGAATCAAATCGAACCACAACACAGATAATTTCTCGGGGAAAGCTTGCTACTCAAAACCCCTCTATCGTCTATTGTATATTAACCATGGAATCATAAAAAAATTACAATGAACTCTTATCACAAGAGTCTCTTGCACTCTGCTAATCATCTCACATTGTCCTGGATAAAACTGGCCAACATTTGTCCAATTCTCAGCCTCTAAACAGCCTGCCTTGCTTGCGCAATTCCTGATGAATGCAACCCCTATTCTTTAGGAATTTTGGCCTTCCAAAATTGCACAAGGATCATGGGAAATTCAATGGATGTCTGGTTGCATGTGGGAAACCTACTAATCACACAACTAATAGTTAACATCCCTTTAACCTTTGTCTCAACTGGGTCTCCACTCGAACTGACATGCATGCAGCTATTAATAATAAATCATCAGTTGAATGGTAGATCACTGATTGTGAATTAAATAATATTTAATTCACTTGATCTATCACTAGTGCAAAAAATAATTACAACTAATTAAACTGACTCTAACTCACCTAACTGAGTTAACTGATTACTCATGCTTTAAAATAGTGCACCAACTGCAATTCAAACTCCATAACTAATAGAATTACTCTACATGCCTCACCAACGACCCTTTACTCGAAATACATGAGCTAACTGAGTTTATCACTCTCATTTAACTATTACAAGTGATCATGATATAATATTACATTTTATTGTCCAATTTAATAAAGGGAAAATAAAATTAGACACTACACCAAATTAATTAATTAATTTGGCCTTCACACTAATGTATCGCTAGGACCTGTTGGTCCCACACTAGTGTGTGTGCTGCAATTTCTTGTTGGACTTCAACACTCCCTCTCAACAAGAAAGGGATTATCTGCCACCCTGACCCTGCCTCTATGGTATTCAAATTTGCTCCTGGTGAGCACCTTCATCAGAATATCTGCATCCTGATCTTCCATGGGAATGTACTGAAGTAACTTAATGTGCCTCTAAACACAATCTCTGATATGGTGGTACCGGATGTCTATGTTCTTGGACCTGTCATGGAATACTGGATGAATTGATAGTTTAATGCAACTATGGTTATCACAATGTATCATAGTCGGATCCATCTTAGAACCAAACAAACCAACCCGGATCTTTCTCATCTAGATGGCCTCACATGCAGCTTGACTTGCTGCCATGTACTCTACTTCGGCTAAACTGAGTGCCACAAATTGTTGCTTCCTGCTATACCAAGAAACAATTTTCGATCCTATGCTAAAGATCCTTCTTGATGTGCTCTTTCTGTCTGATGGGCTACCTACCCAATCTGCATCCGTGAAGCCTTGAAGCTTCACTCCCTCTATCTGTATGTACCATAATCCATACTTTTTAGTTCCCCTAAGATATCTCAAGACATGTTTCCCTGCCTTCCAAAAGATCTTGTCAGCTTAATCATAACTTGACTCAGTTGGTTAACTACGTAGAAAATGTCTATCCTAGTGTTCACCAAGTACATCAGTGAACCCACTATCTTCCTGTAGACAGTAGCGTCCACTACTTCTCCTAAAGTAGCATCCTCTTTCCTCCAATTTCCTGGAAGAAGGGTTTCCATGGGTTTACAACTCTCCATGTGAAACTTGCCCAATATCTCTTTGGCATACTTTCCTTGAGAAACAAAAATTTCACCATCCCGTTGCCATATTTCCAAACCAAGAAAATAGTGAAGGAGTCCCATGTCCTTCATTTCGAACTCCCTTGCAAGATCCTCCTTGCATGAATTTATCACTGCTCATCACCTGTCAAAATTAGATCATCAACATAAAGTATGATAATCAAGAGCTTACCATCAACCACAATCTGGTACAGGTTTGCATCTGCTTCACTTTTGATGTAGCCCAACCCGGTGAAATAGTTGTCAATCCGAGTGTACCAAGCACGAGGTGCTTGCTTCAACCCATACAGTGCTCTCTTGAGTTGACACACATGTGAATCACTGTCAAATATCTCAAAACCTTCTGGCTGTTCTATGTACACTTTTTTCTCAATAATTACATTGAGAAACACAGTTTTCACATCCATATGATGAATGTGCCACCCCATCTGTGCTGAGAGTGGAAGGATAGATATAATGGAAGAGTACCTCGCGATTGTTGCGAAAGTCTCTTCATATTCTATCCCCTCAACTTGTGAGAATCCTTGAGCCACAAATATGGCCTTGTACTTCTCCACAGTCCCATCCATTGCTTACTTCACCTTATAGATCCAAATAGATCCAACCACTGATTTTCCAACCGGTCTTAGGACAACCTCCCATGCACTGTTCTTGATGATGGAGTCATACTCCTCTACCATAGCGTCAACCCAAGTTGGTTGTTGCACTGCTTCCTAAAAGGAAGATGGTTCTGTCACAATACACTTTCTCATAATACCCACATATCCAGTCTCTATCTACGTAGTGAAGTAGGGGCTCCTACATTCCCTGTCGCATCAAGTCTCAATCTATCAGCTTCTGTGGTGCACCTTCTACCATTTCCGATGGATGGCTCTGCATGAGTGTTTTCTGCCACTCCATGATCCTCCGCATGTCATTTCTCCATATCTTGAGGTTCATTCTTTGGAGCCAAGAGTTCCTCCTCTGCATACAAATCCAGCTCCCTCTCAAGGGACAATCGCATGGCTTTCTCCTCATCAAATTTTATATCCCGTCGCACAACAGTCATTTTGTTGTTTGCAAAATACACCCGATAGTTGTGGGGAGTTTCAGTGTACCCCACAAATATCCCAATCTCAGCTGTTGGTTCTAGCTTCTTTCCTGGCGTCTTTGGTCATATGCACATAAACAGATGAGTCAAAAATCTTAAAATGTGAAACATCATGTTTCTTACTAGTAAAAGCCTCTTCTAGTGTACTCATGCCAAGTATCCGATGAGGACAATGATTTTGCACAAATACTATTGTGTTGCATGCCTCCGCCCACAGATGCAACGGTAGGTCCTGATCATGCAACATCGCTCGTGTTGCACCCACAATTGTTCTATTATTTATTTTTGCGACCCCATTCTGTTGTGGGTTATGAGGCACAATCAACTCTCTCTCAATTGGTTCTTTGTTGCAGAAGTTATTGAATTCATTGGAGATGTACTCACCACCATTGACGCTCCTAAGAGACTTCACATGCTTCCCTGTGTCTTTCTCCACCAGCTCTTTGAACTCAAGAAATTTTGAGAACGTCTGTTCTTTCTTCTGCATGAAGTAGATCTGTCACTTTATAGAAAAATCATCAACAAATATGACATAGTACTTATTCTTTGTTGTTGAAGCAATAGAGAAAGGTCCACACATGTCTGAGTGAAACCCCTCAAGGATTTCCAAGGCTTGGTTCTCCTTCTTGTGAAAAGTGGCTTTTACATACTTCCCCATATTACATCCCTTGCATGTGTCTAATTGCGCAAGAGTACCCTTGGGAAGACCCATAGAAATATGTTGCATGAACTTCAAGGATCCATGGTGAAGATGGCCCAATCTCTTGTGCCATAACTCACCCTCATCCCGACTCACCACTTTGTCTCTGTTACCCACCAATGTTATGCAACCATCTACATCAATTTTATAGATATTCTTCACACGAATCCTAATCTTCTTAGCTTGTCCTATTTTTTTTTGTCGCAAGAAAGATTTTCCTTCACGGAAAACAACATCACAGCCTCTATCCTCCAACATTGCGGTTGAGACCAATTTTTTCTTCAAGCCTGGTACATGCATTAAATATTTAAAATGAAAGGGTTTACCTGACTACCCCTAGAAGGTAACCATACCAATCCCGGTAGCACTGTACTACCCGTCATCACCCATTTTGATATGCATATGGAGGTCCTTCTCCTCCAAGATATTGAAAATTTATGTCTCCTGTCATGTGAAAGGATGCACCACTATCCAAGTACCACACCGATCCCATTGCACTTGAAACCATGCTTGAAACGAGTGAGAATTCAAGATAAAATTGCGAGGCCAAAGCCTCACCAGCCGCAGATCCTAAAGCCTTCTTGGTATTCCTCTTTTATGGACAATTGGTGGCATTGTGACAGTGAAAACACTTCACTCTGGACATGTCGCGCTTCTTGCCATCTTTTTCAGACTCGGATTCAGAATGAAATTTCTTTCCCTTCCCCTTCTTCACCTTGGAAGCCAAAGCACAAACTTCTTCAACGTCATTATTAGATGAAGATCCATCCCTGGTATTCCGCCTGAATTCTTCTTGCACCAAATCCGACCACAGTCATTCCCAATCTGTCAGAACTATGCCAACTCTTGGGAAGTCCTAGAAGAGCTAGGCTCACCAATTCATCATCCGTGACAGTAATGTCGATGCTCCCAAGTTCATCCCAGCATTGGACAAATTTTTTAAATATTTCGGCATGGTGTCGCCTTTCTCCATTTTGCTTTTCCTAAGTTTATCCTTTGGTGCGAATTTTCTATGATCACGGTTGCTCTGAAATAGATCTGTCAAAGCTTTCCACATTTCATATGGTGTCACTTTGCCATGGAGACTTGAGACAATGTGGTATCACACTCCCTCCAATAAGATCATCCTCGCCTTTGCAACCTTATTTTGCCAAGCATCAAGATTTGTAGCATCTGCTACAACGGGTTTGGGAACATCATTGTCAATGAATTATTTCAACCCATTATCCTCCAATACTACATCCATCCTGTCTTTCCACGTAATATAGTTAGAGCTTCCCTCGAGTGCATACTCCAATCTCCAGCCATTGAAATCCATTTCGATCCTGAATCGCCTGTTGCACCAATACCTTTTGCAAATTCAAATTCTATTCAGTCACAAACTCAACTTCTCCTCCACTATAGTGATTTCCTGTGCTCTAATACCATGTATAAATTATACAAACATATGTAAAAAAATGGATTCAATACGATCTAATAATGTACTAAAGCTAGATACTAAATCCTTCTACAAATCAATTACGAAAATTAAACACAATCGCCAATCACATGATGCAAAGAAAGAATCAAATCAAACCACAACACAGATAATTTCCTGGGGAAATATTGTTGATCAAAACCCCTCTATATTCTCTTTTATATTAACCATGGAATCATGAAACAATTACAATGCAATCTTCTCACAAGAGTCTCCTGCACTCTGCTAATCATCTCACACTGTCCTGGAAAAAAATGACAAACATTTAGCCAATTATCGGCCTCTAAACAGCATGCCTTGCTTGCACAATTCCTTATGAATGAAATCCCTATTATTTAGGAATTTTGGCCTTCCAGAACGGCAATCCAATGGATGTCTGGTTGCATGTGGGAAACCTACTAATCACACAACTGATAGTTAACATCCCTTTAACCTTTGTCTCAACTAGGTCTCCACTGGAACTGACATGCATGCAACTATTAATATTAAATCATCAGTTGCATGGAAAATCACCAATTGTGAATTAAATAATATTTAATTCACTTGATTTCTTACTAGTGAAACAAACAGCTACAACTAGTTCAATTGACTCTAACTAACCTAACTGAGTTAACTAATTACTCATGCATTAAACTAATGCACCGAATGTAATTTGAACACCATAACTAATAGAATTACTCTGCATGTCTCACCAACCACCCTCAACTCGAAATACATGAGCTAATTGAGTTTATCACACTTAGTTAACTGTTACAAGTGATCATGAGATAAGATTACAATTTATTGTCAAATTTAATCAAGGGAAAATTTAATTAGACATTGCACCAAATTAATTAATTAATTAATTTGGCCTTCACACTAATGTATCGCTAGGACCTGTTGGTCCCACACTAGTGTGTGTGCTGCAATTTCTTGTTGGAATTCAACATTCAGGTGCTACTTGAATTTGATTATACCCATTGAAACCGTCCAAAAATGAAAAATATTTCTTCCCCACTAATGTATCCAAAACTTGATCTATGAAAGGTAATGGAAAATGATCTTTTAAAGTATATTTATTCAACTCCCTATAATCAATACACACCCTCCATTTTCCATTCTTTTTAGAGACAATTACTAAAGGTGAAACTCACTGACTGTTTGATATTAGATAAATAAAATTTACATTCAGTAGTTTTTGTAGTTCTTCCTTTAGAATTTCCCTAAGCTTTAGATTCATTTTTCTTTGAGGTTGCCTGATTGATCTAGAATTTTCCTCAATATAGATATGATGTGTGCAAGTCTCATGATTAATTCATTTCATGTCAGTGTACTCCCATGCATATGCAGAAGAATGTTTTTGCAATGTTTTGATTAACTCCTCTTTTTGAAATTCTTCTAGGTTTTTTTTCATGTTTAAAGTTTTACCTAGAAAAAATTCAATTGAATAATTTCCAAATTCTTCCATAGAATATAAAGCCATTTGTCTGGATGATAATTATTCAATATTACGTTGTTCTTGAACATTTTGACTATTCTCACATTGTGAATATGGTTCATAATTTCCTATTGAATTTAGAATTTGATTTTCTTCACTAAATTGTGAAACAGTAAAAATAGGTTGTATACCATTGTCATCATCCATCCATTCTTCATCTTATACTTCTATCATTGTTTTTGCTGGAGGATATAGAGTAAATTCCTTTGTTGAGTTTCCATTGGAAATAAACATATCACCATATCTACAACTAATGAAAATATCAGTTGTAGCTAATCAAGGTCTTCCTAATATCAATGGATGTCCTCCTAAGTTGTTCATGGGAGTCAAGATCATAAAGTCAATTGGGTATTCCCAAGAATATAAGGATACATAAATGTATTCTAATACACCATTTGGCTTGATTATTGATCTGTTTGCTAATTGCAGTAATGTTGGTGTGTATTGAAGGTTTGGAAGCTTTAGTTGTTGCATGGTTTGTTTACTCATGATGTTTATGGCTGCTCCTAAGTCAATCAACGCATTTTGAATCTCAATACCATTGATGTGTGTTTTTACAATGGGACTTCCTAGATCCAAATATTTTTGTATGGTTTTTTTCCCATCATGATATCTGCAATTTTTCCCACTAACTAGATTATTTTCACTTTTGTTTTTCTTCCTGATTTCTTTATACTCAACTCTTTTATTTCTTTTGCAAGGATTGGAATTTCCTTAATGGCTTGTAACAAAGAAATTTTGATATAGGCATTTTTCAATTTATCTAATATATAGTACTTAAGCAACAAAATATTGTTTTTCTACCCCTCTATCAATTTTTAATCTTTCAGGAAAAGGGGGCTTAAATATTGATCTAGGTGGCTTCAGAGACACATACAAGAAAAAGAGGGCTTATGAAAGCTCAAAATTCAAAGTGATAGAAATGTGGCAGACTTAGTTTCAAGTTGAAGATCTTTTCGTCATGATCGCAATGGTGTGAATGGTTCGTCAAACTGAGTTTGTATGTGAAAGTTAGAGCTGGTCAAAGTTTTAAGGTTGACTAAATGAGTTGGCAGGTTAAAGAGGACACAATTTTGTAGGATTCCAATGGTCGGATTCTAGCTAGCTTTGACCATATTCTCGGCGAATTTTTGGGGTCGTTAAAAATATTCCTACAGTCAAAATTCGAGAAGTTTTAAAATACCCCATGGGGGTTATATAAAAAACAAATATTAAAAAAATAAGGGTGGGCCGTGACCCCGGCCCTTACCCCCCCTCCACATAAACAAATAATATATATATGGGGTGGGGCCGGTGGCCATGACCCCGTTGCCCTAGCCCCCGTAACCGTTAAGCATTAAATTGGGAGGGCTGCGAGCTGCCACCCCCCCCCCCCCATTCATACCATATATAAATATATGGCGGAGATGGGCGGGCCGCCCGATGCAGGTCCGACCCCCGAATAAAAAGAATTACGTTGGGTTTTTAAACAATACACAACCATTTTGGGAGGGTGCGGGGTTTGACCGCTTGAGCTCCTCCCCACAAATTTGGATCTCCATCGTTGGGCTAGCGACTCCCCTTGGAAAGTGAGCCCCACAATATTTTACTTGAACCTTTCATTTCTCATATGTGCCCAAACAGGTTGGATCAGGCACAGAGTTTGAGGTTTATTAATATTTTATTTGCATGTAGGTGGAACCATGAGCTAGCATGTAGAGACAATGGAACCATGGTTGAGACTCATTTCCAAAGGGGCCAAAATTTCCTAGTGTCCAAATTGGACAAATTTTATATGGATTTACACCTCTCGGTGACACGAGCCTGATGGCAGTGTCAATTTCTACAAAATAGGTCTCAATTTTTTTCCATTTTCAGAATGGGACGACCTTGTCGGATTTCAGCATGTGAACAGTCGGTTTCTTGCCATTCGACGCCATGTTTGCTATGGTGCATTCAGATCCAACGGTTGATTAGCCTATTCTTTAGCCAACATTAGAGTTGAGGTATATGAATTTGTTTTCCATGTACTTCATTGATTATTGTTGTAGGATACTTTATGTCATGTCGATTCCTTCTTGATGTATGATGCAAATTATTCATGTTTATTTTATGTTGTTGATTCCTTCTGATGTAAGATGCAAAATATTTATGTGTATTGATGTGGTATGTATTTATCATGGATGGTGATTTATTTTGTGAGATCCCTTGTTGCCTTGATGGTGGGATACTCTTTGTCACCATGTGTGAAGTTGTCATGTTGATAGGAGGTTTGTGATGAGTGAGAGTTCCTTGTAACGGAACGTCTTGTGGAGAGACTTTGCCACTCATGTTGAGGGATTTTCCTTGTATGACAAGTCAGCATCATCCATGTACATTATCACTAGATACAACACTGAATGAAGCAGCCTACACCATTGAGACACTGAGGCCCAGAGACGTAGTCCACACTGGAAGAACTTTGTTATTAAACGACTTGAATTTTTGTTGTGTGATTGTTTACATGTTTTCATCTTGATTATATCTACATATGTGTTCATTTATGCTTTGATAAAATGCAATTCTAACACATCAAACAAAGAAAAAGGTCTTGGTTAAAAGGGTATCCAAAAATTTAGCTGGATCGAGTGGTATCAAAGCGATCTTCTTGCTGATGTGAACCACAAGCGTGAACCATTGAACGTGCAAAAATGGAGGATGTCAAAGACATGTACGAGGCCATGCTCAGGATGTCCAAAATGCTGGACATGTTGTATGAAAATCACAATGCATGAAAGACACTCCTACAAGAAGAGAAGGAGGAGAAGCAGTGATTGCAGCTTCAGTTGCAAGCCACGACAGAGGCATTGGAAGAATTGAAGCGCAACCACGAAATTCTTCAAACAGATCATGATGCATTAAAGACACTTCTATGAGAAGAGGAGGAGAATCAGCGATTGCAGCTTCAACTACAAGCCACGACAGAGGCCTTGGAGGAAGTGAAGCGCAATGAACGCTTAGACAAGTCCTCTTCACTTGTTTCAAAATTGGCATCTGAGGTAAAGATTTATGATCAATATTTAGTTTCATCTTCAAACGCTATTATTTATGTTGAAAATGTGGAGATACCCATTACAGGAACCGGCATGAAACTCCTTACCAGGATGGCCTTCACACTGGCCTCATCAATGGTAGGAGGCTCAAACAATAATAATGAATGTCTTATGTAATTGTGCAGAGAACTAATATACTTAGTTACAATCTCTAGTGAATCTAATGGAATGCCCAAATTCAATGCTTGCTTTCTAAATTCTTCAGTGAAGTCTTGTTCATTTTGACCTCTACTTTGCCTTAGGTGTTTCCATTCCATTAATGCCTTTTTCTTATAACCTAAATGATAAAATTAGTTTCTCAATGCAGAAACAAAATTTGACCATGAGGAGAGAAGGTTACCCACATTTTGGCTTCCTTGCAATTTTCTCTTCCACCAGACAAGAGCAGTGTCATTTAGCCGAAGAGAGGCCAGTTGGATCTTTGCCTCATCCTCCTCAATCTTCTAAATCCTGCAATAGAATTCAATCTTCCTAATCCAGTTGTTAGGATTTTATGCATTACTTTCGCCATGATACATGGGAAGATCAAATTTTACATCTAATTTAAAGAAGGGTTTCTTAGATGCATTTCCTGAATTCCTATTATGATGGTGAGAAGAAGAAGAGGAACTTCCACTCGCAGAAAGAGAAGGAGGTGGATCCCCTCCATCATCTCCATGTTCTGAACCTTGTCCTTCTAGAGCATTTTCCCCTACACTTTCTAGTTTCTCAAGACTTGAGAACAGCTTCTCAACTCGATCTGCCATGGTGTAGAATTTTTTGCGCAAATTTAGCTCCTCCTCATTAGGTTAGCATCGACATCCATGTTTCTTCTTCGATGTGCATGTCTCGCTTTGGGATCAAAAGAATTTAGTTTCCCTTCGCCTCTTCGTAGCCTGTTTCTAGTTAGCATACAAACATGCAATTCACATCTACAAAGACCTGCTATGATACCACTTGATCCAAAATATTTTTCTTTGAGATGGATTAAAGAATTACTTGCAAAATTGCATCTTAACCATGAAACTTAAAAGGCATGAACATAAGAAGAGAGAAGCACATAAAATCATGCAAATAAGACAGGAAATTTACATCTGAGTTCTTCCAGAAGGGACTACGTCTCTGAGCCTTGCTCAATCAGTGGGGAGGCCTTTTTTCATTAAGTGGAAAATAAAATCAAAGTACAAGCATTAATGAAAAATTACACCCTTATACCTACATAGCTGAAAGTGCCCAAAATTGGAGACCTTTGATAAATAAATGGAAGGCACCGTTGGATTCGTGGCGCCGAGCGGTGCAGAATCCATATAAAATTTTCCTGATTCCGACGCCAGACAAATTTGGCCCCTCTGGAAATGGGCTCAATTCATGGTTCTGCCCCCTCATGCAAAGTGCTCAAGGTTCAACTCTGTCTCGTACTCCATGCCACTCCTATCCTTCCTGGGCGCACTTCTGAGTTGCAAGTTTAAATAAATGGAGGTGGGTAGAGTCCCCAAGGAAGTCCGCTAGCTGAGTTGGTTTAGATCTGAAGTGTGAGGGAGGGGGTCGAGTGGTCAAACCCTGCCCCCTCCGTAATAAGGCGGAATCTCATTTTTTAAAAATCCTGCGGCATTTTTTTTAACACCCATAACATTAAATTAAGGTAGGTTTGAGGGGGGGTAGACCCGCATCGGGCGACCCGTGCCTTAACTTCTGTTGACACTGTCGTATTACATGGTCTGTGGGTTGTGGGTTGGGGTCGCAACCATTTTGGGAGGGGGCGGGGTTTGACCGCTTGACCTCCTCCCCACAAATTTGGATCTCCACCGTTGGGCCAGCAACTCCCTTTGGGGAGTGTGCCCCACAAGCTTTTACTTAAACCTTTCATTTCTCATATGTGCCCAAGTAGGTTGGAGCAGGAACGGAGTTTGAGGTTTATTAATATTTTATTTGCATGCAGGTGGAACCATGATTGAGACTCATTTCCAGAGGAGCCAAAATTTCCCAGTGTCCAAATTGGACAAATTTTATATGGATTTTACACCTCTCGGCGACACGAGTCTAATGGCGGTGTCAATTTCTGCAACATAGGTCTCGATTTTTTTTTACATTTTCAGAATGGGACGATTGTGTCAGATTTCAGCATGTGGACAATCGATTTCTTGCCATTCGATGCCACGTTTGCGATGGTACATTCAGTTCCAGTAGTTGATCATCCTATTCTTTAGCCAGCATTAGAGTTGAGGTATATGAATTGTTGTTGCCATGTACTTCATTGATTATTGTTGTAGGATTCTTTATGTCATGTCGATTCCTTCTTGATGTATGATGAAGATTCTTCATGTTTATTTTCTATTGTTGATTCCTGTTGATGTAAGATGTGAAATATTTATGTGTATTGATGTGGTATGTATTTATCATGGATGGTGATTTATGTTGTGGGATCCCTGGTTTTTCTTGATGGCGGGATACTCTTTGTCACCATGTGTGAAGTTATCATGTTGATAGGAGGTTTGTGATGAGTGAGAGTTCCTTGTAACGGAATGTCTCGTGGAGAGACTTTTCCACAGATGTGAGGGATTTTCCTTGTATGACAAGTCAACATCATCCATGTACATTATCATCAGATACAACACTGAATGAAGCAGCCTACACCATCGAGACACTGAGGCCCAGAGATGTAGTCCACACTGAATGAACTATGTTATTAAATGACTTGCATTTTTGTTGTGTGATTGTTGACATGTTTTCATCTTGATTATATCTACATATGTGTTCATAAATTCTTTAATAGAATGAAATTATAACACATCAGATGAAGCAAAAGGTATTGGTTAAAAGGGTATCCAAAAATTTACTTAGATCGAGTGGTATCAGACCGATCTTCTTGCTGATGTGAACCGCAAGTGTGAACCATTGAACATGCAGTAATGGAGGATGTCAAAGACATGTACAAGGCCATGCTTGGGATGCTTGAAATGGTGGACATGTTGTATGAAAATCATGATGCATTAAAGACACTCCTACAGGAAGAGAAGGAGGAGAAGCAGTGATTGCAGCTTCAGTTGCAAGCCACGACAGAGGCATTGGAAGAATTGAAGCGCAATGATGAAATTATTCAAACAGATCATGATGCATTAAAGACACTTCTACGAGAAGAGGAGGAGAATCAGTGATTGCAGCTTCAACTACAAGTCGCGACAGAGGCCTTGGAGGAATTGAAGTGCAATGAAGGCTCATAGAAGTCCTCTTCACTTGTTTCGAAATCGGCATCTGAGGTAAATAGTTTTGATCAATATTTAGTTTCATCTTCACATGCTATTATTTCCCTTGGAAATGTGGAGATACCCATTACAGGAACCGACATGAGACTCCTTGCCAGGATGGGGTACAAAGGAAGAGGCCTTGGGATTCATGGCCAAGGCATAACTCAACCATTGGAGGTTGTGTAAAGACCTCAATATGCAGGTTTGGGATACACTAAAGGATAATTCTGAAAAGTGTCTGAAGCTTCCACGACACTGATGAAACCGTCGAGCAGAGAGAATGATGGGAACACTTTACCATCATCTTATGGCAGCGCATATTGCACAGAGAAAGTTGAGGCAAGCTCTCATTGACATAATCACATCAAAGGAAAACAGACATTGTTGAACTCACCAGGGAAGAGGATATATGGGAACACTTCACCATCATCCCATGGAAGTGCATGTTGCAGCAAAAGAGTTGAGACAAGTGTTGGCCCTCGGTTTTGATCCAATTTTGTTTTATTAAATACACTTTATTTCCATGCTATCCATCCATATACCATCCATAGTCACACTATTTTGACCAATTTATGCATATCCATGTATATAAATTAATTTTTACAATTTTTAGAAGTTTTTACAAAAATTGAATTTTAAGTGTATTTTTGGATAGGACTAGAAATTCCCGTAATGGCTTTGGTGATGTCATACTTGCAAGACAACTGGGCTCGAACAGAGCACATTTATAGAAATATTGGGAACTAAGAATGGACGTGCACCTATTGGTTTGGTCAAACTGAGATTAAACAGGTTCGGTCAAAGCCAGTCAAATAGGACCTGTTATTCTGGAAATCCCTAGGAAACAGGCCAAATTTAGCATTTTATGGGATTTTCAAAATTTTGAGAGATTAGAAGGATGAGCTCGACCAAAATAGATAGGATAAGGATAGACATGGATTTTAGAGACATTTTAGTTAATTTTTTTTCATATTTCTCTATTTAAGCCAAAGACATTGAAGGCATGAATATGTAGAATTTGTATAATTTCACTTTGATATTTCTGAACTTTGGAGAGCTAATTGAAGAAACAATTCTATCTTCTTTTCTGTTGTTCTATATGGTGGATTCTAGATTGAGTTTCAGTAGCTGAGAAGTACTTTCAGTGTGCGAGGCAAGGGTGGAGGGCCCCCACACCGAGCTAAGTGCACTTTCTGGTTAATTTAGTTGCAATTTCCCGAACTAGTTTTGTTTCATGTTTAATTAGTTAATTAAATGTATGATGATATGTTATGATTTCTGATGAATATTAATCTAATATCTAATCTACATATGAAGGGTCAAACCAATGTTTAAGTTAAACTCTCCTTCTATTTGATCAAGCACTAGAAACTAGAATTCATCTTTCTTGATTTTATGTGATTTTCTGAATTTCTAGTTTTATAACAATGGCATTAATGATGAATGAATTTATAATGAAGGAAAACAAGGAAATCCTTAGTTAGGAGCCCCTTCTATTATTCTTTTATGCATCTTGAGCTATTTTTCATTAGTGGTTTGGTTTCTGTTCATGAATTAGTATTGCAGAGAAGGACAAAGAAGTTCTCCTAAGTTAAGAGCTTCTTCTTCTTATTATTACATAATTGAATTAGAAATTATTTAGTTAAGTTTTATATGTGTAATATGAATTTCCTTTAAAATGAATAATTCATCTTCTAAACTTGACTGAAATTGAAATCCATATATTTTCGGGATGATTCTAAGTTCTACAAACTCGGATTGATAATAAAATACTTGTGTTAGTTTACCTAGTAAACAGACCCAACATTTTTGGTGTTGTTGTCGGGGAAGCATATTTCAAAGTAGTCAAATAGGAAAATAAAATAATAATAAAAATAAAAATACATCAAACACAACAAAAACATAGTTCTTCTTTTAAGTTATGTTTCTTTATGCCTAGAGATAGAGATCATAAGGGTAGATTCATTAAACAAAACCCCCCAACAATTCAACCATCCACAGGACTAACAACACCAGTTGCTGGGAGACCTACTCTAGTGGAGTTAGAGGAAAAACAAAGATTAGGAAAAAGATTAACTCTAATTGAAAGACAAACTTTGTTGGTCTTGGAGGTAAAAAGAAATCAATCACCAAAAGAAACTCCTTTCCTAGGGAAACAAAAAGAAACAAGAAAACCAGTTGTCGAACAACTAGAACAACCTGTCCTTGAACAAATTAATATATTTGAGGAAACACTAAATCAACCTCATATTGAAACATTACATATCTCTGAACAGGAAATGACTGAAGAAGGAGAAGGATCTAATATGCCAATTATGACTCTTGAACAAAGAATTGAATATGAGAGACAACAAAGGGAATGGAAAAGGAAAAGAGACGAAGAAATTAAATTAGAAGCAAAGAGAAAGAGAGAGGAAGATAGAAGAATAGAAGCACTAAGAAGGATAAAGGAAGAAGCAAAAAGAGAAAATGAAAAAAAAAAAACTACAAGATAATTAACACAAAAATGATAATGATCAAGATGATGCTTTTGGCTTTACAATATTAGACACAAGAGAAATATTAGGAGAAGAAGTGAAAATGAAAAATATTCCACTTTCTGCATTGCCTAACTTTTATGTAATGTCAACAGAAGATCCTGATTCATTTATGTTCGAATTTGATATCTTATGTAGAACTTATGGATACACTGATGACACACACAAGCTTCTTCTCATTCCTGCTACTTTGAAAGCAGCAACATTAAAATGGTTTATGGGTTTAGGAGAACATACAATTGCTTCTTGGGATGATATGAAGAATTTTTTTCTTAAAAAGTATCAAGCTTATTGCAGGGCTAGAGACTTAAAACAAGATATTGTTATAATGACACAACAAGAAGATGAAAGTTCGAAGGAGTATTTAAAGAGATTTCTTTACAATTTGCAAAAATCCAAACAACATTCTCTGAATCTCGATACCTTCCGCACAATTTTTCTTAAGGGTATCAGAGATGAATACTTAGATATCCTCAATGTGATGGGAAAAGGAGATATCTTAAACCTACCATTTGATGAAATTTTTGAAATTTGTCAAAAATATTCTATGGGAAGATCAAAAATTGGAAAGAGGGATGTTACATCAATAGCTTCCAAATCTGCAACAAGTGGAGTAACAAGAGAAGAAATAGGAATTTTACTAGAAAATTTCAAAACAGATCTCTTAAGAACTTTGGGAACACAAGTAGATGTTTTAAAAGCCAAGAAGAATAAATAAGAACAATATCAAATCTTAGCAATATTCTTCGAAAGTGTAGGCAAAAAAATCCACTTAGATAATGTCCTTTGCAAAGTAAACAAGTGTGTGGACTTTGTACACTAGAGAATCATGTAATTGAAAACTTTCCAAAATTGAAAGAGTTGCAAATGGACGAAGTACAAGGTTTAGATTATCTCTACTATATGCCACCAAGGAGACCTTGGCATCCAAGGATGCCTCAACAATTCCCTCAACAAAATCCCTAGAATTTTCAATATCCTCCTCAAAATCCATGGAACACTCCAATGCCATGGCAGGCTTGGTTTCCATAGCAATATCAAAACCAACCTACACAAAATTGGAGAAGATATAGTTACGGAAACCAGCCACCTCATCAAATGTACCCTCAACAATATCAATATCAATAGCCATACTAGCAACCATACCCTCAACAACCATTCCAATACCAACAATTCCAGCTACATCTACCAATGCCATTTCCACCTCAAAATCATGCACCAATGCTAATTCAACATCAGTAGTTTCAACTGCCTTCTAACCAACCACCTCCTAGACCAACACAATTTCTAGCTCAACCAGTAGCTAATCCAAGTAACAAAGTGAATAAACCAGCATACAATGTGGAAGAGGTAACATACTATCCTACATATTCCATTCTTCCCATACAAGATGTCCACTTAAGTTCTAGGAAAGTGTTACACAAATATTCTCCTCCAATCATAGAAGAAAAAACTGAACAAGGAGAACAAACTCAACAATCTCAACCAGAAACTCAAATTCGGAAAGGGAAATCTATTATGACTCAAACACCACCCTATCTAGAGAGGTTTTTACAACAGAAAATCCCAATGTCTCTACCTGAATTTAATATTCTGGATGAATTAAAGAATACATATGTCAAAATCCTTTGTTGCAGGAAATAAAAGATATTACAATATATGCAAAAACAATAAAGGATTTATGCATCAAGAAATCTGGCAGAAGAAAAAGAGATCCATCCACAGTCCAAGTCATTGGAAGATTATCTATTCTCATGTCTACAAAGACAACAATTGAAAAATATGTTGATAATGGGATCCCCATGGTTACCATCTCAATCAATAGTTTTTCAGTGCCAAACACTTTAATATATTTGGGAGCAACTATAAATGTTATGACTACAGAGACTATGAAACATTTGAACTTGAACAACATTAAACCTACTACAACAATTTTAGAGCTTGCAGACAGATCTAAAGTTGTACCAGGAGGAATATTAGAAGATATCATTCTCTCTGGATTCATGGGAGTATCTTGTAGACTTCCTCATTTTGAAACCAAAAACAAATTTAGGAGGCCATCCTTTAATTTTAGGTAGACCATGGTTAGCCACTGCAAATGCCTTCATTGGATGCAGATCTGGAAGTATGATTATTTCACAATGGGATGAAAAGAAACATGTTACATTGTATCCTACAGCACAATATCCTTCTTTATTATCATGGCTTGATGGACAAGAACAACAGGAAATTCAATCTATTCTTAGTATTAATCAAGTCTATAATTTTAGAGAAGAGGAAGAAAATGAGGATTTATTAGATCTTTTCATCTGAGAACCAAATATTTCGGAGCAGCTTAGAATAACACAATATGAAGCTATAAGTCATCTTTTAAATCAATGTTTCCAGGAAAACTGTACTATTCAATCACTGCAAAATTCATTTGAAAGTATTTTTCATGTTAACTCAATTACCAATTCAAAGAGTAAAATCATCGAAATCAATTCTGGAAGGAATTTGAATATTGGTAATAACTTACAATCATCACAAGAACAAGAGGTAATAGCATTGTTACAGAAATACTCAAAAGCATTTTCCTGGGATTACACAGAAATGCAGGGGATTCATCCAAAGACATGTATTCACCACATATATACTGATGATCAAATCAAACATGTGAGGCAACCAAAAAGAAGGATGAATCCTATGATGAAGGAAATAGTGAAAGAAGAATTGCAGAAATTGTTACAAGTTGGATTCATCTATCCTATTTCGGATAGTCAATGGGTTTCTCCCTTATTTGTGATGCCTAAGAAAAATGGAAAGTGGAGAATTTGTGTAGACTATAGGGAGCTAAATAAAGCCACATTAAAATATCATTTCCCTTTACCATTTATTGATCAAGTACTAGATTCATTAGCTGGGAATAAATTCTTTTCATTTCTTAATGGATTTAGTGGATACAATTAGATAAAGATAGCATTAGAAGACCAAGATAAAACAACATTTACTTGTCCATGGGGAACATATGCATATAATGTTTATCCCTTTGGGTTATGTAATGCACCTGCTACTTTTTAGAGAGCAGTCCTTGCAATATTTTCTAATCTAATCCATGAATTTGTAGAGGTCTACATGGATGATTTCAATGTGTATGGCGGAACATTTGATGATTGTTTAAAAAATCTTGAAAAAGTTTTGAAAATATGAATAGAGACAAATTTATCTCTCAGAAATGAAAAATGATTTATGATGTTAACTGAAGTGATAGTGTTGCGACACATTATTTCTTCTTCGGGAATTAAGGTGAATCCAACAAAAATACAAGTCATTTTGAATTTAATGCCACCCACAACACAAAAGGAAGTAAGAAGTTTCTTGGCTTATGCAGGCTACTATAGGAGATTTATTGAAAATTTCAGTAAAATAGCTCTGCCTTTATTCAAGTTACTTGCAAAAGATGTGGAATTCCAATGGACAAATAGTTTTCAAAATGCATTTGGGATATTAAAATAAAAATTGTCAGTTGCACCCATTCTTCGAGGACCCAATTGGTCATTTCCATTTCATATATCTACTGATGCATCTGACACTGATATAGGAGCATCACTTGGACAGAAAGAGAACCAATTTAATTATGCCATATGCTTCATAAGAAAAAACTTAACATCGACATAATTGAACTATACTGTTATAGAAAAATAAATGTTATTTGTATTACATGCAGTTAATAAGTTTAGGCACTACATAATAGTTTGTCAAGTATTCATTCACACAAATCATTCAACCATAAGATATTTAATGAACAAAGCAATTACAAATGGTAGAATTACTAGATGGTTGTTATTAATGCAAGAATTTAACATCACTGTACAGGATCGACCAAGTAAGGATAATCAAGTAGCATACTTTCTATCAATAATTCATTCACCTGGTGATCCAAATCAGGTTTCAGATAATTTCCCAGATGAACATCTATTTTCTATAACTGTCAAAACTCCATGGTTTGCAAATGTAGCCAACTATTTATCATCTGTAATTCTACCATCCCATTACACAAATAAACAGAAAAGAAAGATAATTAGAGAAAGCGTTATACATAGTTGGGTCAATGGTGACATCTTTTATACTAATTATGATTTGATAATAAGAAAATGTGTTAGAGAAGACGAGATTATAGATATTTTGAAAGCATGTCATGACGAGCCATGTGGTGGTCATTTTACAGACAAGCGGGCGGCATACAAAGTGCTCGAACTTGGCTACTACTGGTCGAAAATCTTCAAGGACTCCAAAGCCTATGTAAAGAGATGTGATAGCTGCCAAAGAATTGGAAGACTAGTGGCATCAGATTAAGTTCCATTAAATCCACAAATACTCATAGAACCATTTGAGCAATGGGATCTAGACTTTGTGGGACCAATAAACCCGCCATCAAATATAAATAAGTGCATCCTGGTATGTATAGATTATGTTACTAAGGGGGTGGAGGCAAAGGCAGTGGCACGAGCAACAGAATAAATAGTGGTTTCTTTTCTATTTGAATAAATATTTGTAAGATATGGAGTTCTGTGACAAATTGTTACAAACCAGGTGTGTGCTCAACTTAGTGTTCCTAAATTGATGTCATAAATTGTCAACCAGGGCTAGTAAACTGTTGAAGTGAGGTGCACTATATGTGCCTAGGTATCTGTTTTTCACTACGTTGTGTGTAGTGTTTTTCTGATGTTTTTAATTTTATGGTTTTATGTTAAAAAGGAAAAGAACCAAGTGTTGGTGAAGAGAAATGGATGGTTACACTAAAACAGAGCAAAACCTATTCTAAATTGTGTATGGCACTAAAGAACATAAAATGCAAAGCTTGATAATGACTCATAGCAAGGAAATAAATCACAACATGAACTCAATAACTCATAACATGAACTCATCTAATTCATTCATTAGAAATATGTTGGAATAGCTTGAGAAAAGGACAAGTTTACTGCAAATGAGGTTCTCCTAAGTAAACAATCATCTTAAAATATTACAAAGAATCTCATCCATGGCTAGAAGTTTATTGGAACACAATTGAAAAAGATTATTTGTAGCACAATAATATTTCTACTCTGAATTAACTTGTAATGCTAAGATTAATCCATTCTGCAGCTCAACTTGTCATTACTAAGCCTCATTCGAAAGTTAGAGATTTTCTAGAATAGTCTTTTGGGAAAAAGCTTATTTGTGATATTGCAAAAGATTGCAGAACAATCAAGGCCTTAAACTGATATCACTAATTCATGTCCATATGATGATGCATTAATAGAAATTCAGAACAAGAGTAGTTTGTAAACAATGAAGGTCGTGAAGTCTAATTTTGACAGTCAATACAACTTAAAGAACAATGGATAACACTGAACTAGAATGCAATTGATCAAACTTGAAACACAGTGACCACAACTAAACTAGAATGCCATTAACCTAACTTGAAATACAGTGAACTGGAACTGAATAGAATTCCACTAATCTAACTTGAAATACAGTGAACTGGAACTGAACTAAAATGCCACTAATCTAACTTGAAATACAGTGAACAGAGTTGAACTAGAGTGCCATTATCAAACTTGAAATATAGTGACAGAATTAAACTAGAGTGACATCTACCTTCGGATTATTTCAACTAAACTAAAATGCAACTAATTCTGTGAAATACTACAGCCCTATCTCGTTCAATATGAGTGATATTTTGGAATAGTTTGTAAAAACAAGTTTGGTTGTATCATTCAATGCAAATGGGCATAAAACATAAACTTTCGAAAAAAAATGCAATTAACTCCTAAAATACTACAGTTATATCCCATCCAATGTTAGTGGTATTTTGGAATATTTTGTAAGGATAAGACTAGCTGTAGCATCCACTGCAAGTGAGTATAAAAACACAAAGTTCAGAAAATTGCTTAAACTAGGAATGAAACGAGGCTAAGTTACTTATCTAAACCATATGAACAAAGCTTCTCAGGTAGCAGGGGCCCTCTACCACCGGATTAGCATACAAATCTCCTTAAAATTGCCTTAGATCTTGCAATAAAGCGATGCTTCTTTCATTAAAGGGAAAATACTTTAAAATAGAGTATTACGGTCTTCTGAGATCTAGCAACAAAACAAAATCTAGCTAGTTGTCTCTCGGTCTCCCGAGCCATAATTATAACAAAATTACATAACTGTCTTGATAACATAGGGATAAGTGTCTTTCAAAATTAAAATCAAATTAGGACTATGGTGAAAGCCTCGTATTCTGCTTAAGGACATCTGTACAGTCCTTGTCCTATTAGAAGTCTATCTCCTAGTTTTGGTTTCCACGTGCATAACCACCTGTAGAATTCTGCTCAGACTTCGTAGGGAGCAAGAAACGATGTGGATGAAGTCTATAATTTACCCATATGTGTTTTTCTTTGAGGTGACACCTGGAACCTATGAAAACATGAAGACAGTTGTGGAATCGGCAACTAGCTACAGAATGGTTGCATTTTGTAGCTAAGTCTAGTAAAAAATTACTACAGCAACAAAATCATGAAAACATAGCAAGTTAGTCATTATATACATTCTTAAAGTAATCCTAATCAATCCTATTGATCATTTAAGCCTGTAATTGATGAGGGACAAAGGAAATGAAGTGAAATGTGGTGGAAAAGAAGGACATCTTTGGGGCTCAACATACCCCCACTGCAAGGCTTTTGCATGTCCTCATGCAACTAATCCATGTACTCTGAGACCTCTGCTAGGACATCTAGGCCCCTTCTTCTGCTTTTCCTGACATTCAATGGCCTCCTGGGCTTCCTTATGATCAACTTGAATCTCAAATTTGTAAGTGCCCTGCTTAAATTTTTGTTTTTCTTCTTCAATTTTTCACTGGCCTTGTACAACTTTTTCATTTGTAGAGACAAAGTTGTATTCATATCATCTTTCAGCTTAACCTACTCCCTTAAAATTTCATTCTCATTCTTGATATGCCTATTGAGCACTTCTAACTCATATTTGTCTCTTCTTAGTACATCAATTGCAGATTTTGGTGGGCTAGGAGTTCTGTCTCTACTTTCCAAGGCTCTCTTCTCTAATGTCTCAACATAATTATAAATTTGTTGTTGTGTTGGGTCTATCTCTGGAGCTCCTTCATCAAGATCCCCCTCGTACTGGTACTCAGGTGATCTAGCAGTAGGTGTTTCTTCATCCTCAATGTTTATGATTCTCGTTTGTCTAACCCCAGTTTTCTTCAATATACCTCTGAGTCTGTGGCTCCGTCTTGGTTGAGATGGTCCTTCACCTCTCTCTTTGGCATATTTTCTTATTATCCTCTCATTCTTAAGCTGCTTCTTAACTTTAGCCAATTTCTCAGAAATCATCTCTTCACTATCCCCTTGTATTGATTTACCAGTTTTAGTTTCAACAGCTTTGGGAATTTCCTTTCTCCTGCTTCTTCTTGTAGGTTTGCCTTCAGGTGGAGATTCCTTGGGTTCTTCAAAGTGATTCTTTACTAGAAACTCATCCCAATTATCTCCCATTTTTCTCAAGTGATGTTCAATTAGGATTTTGACTAAACCATGGTGATACAAAGTGGTTTCTAGAAATTTAACCCTCTTTTGAACATTAGAGGCCATTCTTTTCAGACTATGAAGTAGGAAAAAGGGCAAATTGATTTCTTCATCTAAGAAATGCATCATTAACCGAATATGATAAACATAGAGGGTACCAAATATTCCTTCACAAGTGATAAATTTTTGCAAAATGAGAAACATATTCCTCCATTTATTCTTCAGTGCCGAGCTAGGAATACCTTTCTTAAAAATGGAAACATCCGTACTTGGTGTTTTGAGTATTTACCTCCATGCCTCATTATGAAATTCCCTATTTTTGAACCAGCGTTCTCCTTGTCTGGGTAATTCCATTGCTTCTGCAATGAAAGCCTCTGTAATAGTGAATTTAATATCTCCTATTTCAACCTTTGCTCCATTGAAGGACTGTGAAAATGTTTTGGTTACCTCTTTATGAAAACCATTAAATTTTTCCAAAAATTGTAACCAACCAGCCTGTTGTAGCATTTCTATGATTTGTGGATAACCTTCCAAGTACTTGGTTCCAACTGGTTCGGATCTTACTATGAGACCCATAGCTTCCTTTCTCAACCTTCAAATTACTGCTCCTCTGCTCACAGTGAAAATGGTTGTTAAAGAGATGTTTTTACTCCAAAGATGTTTCCTTTGTTTTACAGACCGGAATGGCTAAGAATTGGCTACGGAAAGAAATGATATGGAGTGGTTATGAAATGAGTATAATGCGGTGAGGATGATTCACACAGATTAATGAGTTGAGAGCTATCTTGGAAGAAAAGACCGCGGAAAAATTCCCGTGTGAAATTCAAAAATCATCACTAAATGCTTCGGGCTAGTGACGTGACTGATTAGGTCACTTCAGTACTTAACCGTTAAGTTTTAAATGATGATTTGGAATGGCGAAGTGAAAGGGATTTTGTCCAAAGTTTTTATGATGGGTTTGATAGGCATGATCAACATGACTAATTAAAATAACTTTTTGAATCATACATAACATAACTATGCTAAAACTTTCATGATCTGTCACCATAATAATTTCATAACTTTTACCTTTGCCTTTCCTTTGAATTTTTTGTGGTTTTGATATGTCTTGTCCTCCTTTGAAAATCATTGATCTTCAGTCCTCATAACTCTGATTTTTCTTGTTGTCTTGGATATGTAGGATCAGTTTGATGCAAAATCAAGTGATTACTGGATAGTGCCTTCAGGATCTCTAGCTGCAGAATGTCTGACTGGTTGCAGAATGTCTGACTTGTTGCAGAATGTTTGACTGATTGCAAAATGTACATGTAGAAGCCTTGAAACATGGAATGGAATGGTTTGAAGCATGAATGGAATGTTGTATGAAATGAGTTAAAAATGGATAATAAAATATGGTGTAATGGAGTATGAGTGAAGTGAATAATGGAATGAAATGAATCACAATTATGAAGTGGAGTGAAGTATGGAAAGTGACCTGCAACTTATAATTTGTATTATTCAATTGCAGAAAAAGATCAAATTTTTAAAAATCTGAGATGGAAAGGAGGTGGACCATGGAATGAAATGAATGAAGTATGGAATGAAGTGGAGTATGGATGAATGGAGTGAAATGGAGTATGGATGAATGGAATGAAATGAATCATAAGTGAAATATGGGTTTGCACTTATGATTTTGTAATAGCTGCTTGCAAAAAAAGAACAAATTTGAAAAGCTAAATTGTCATAAAGATTCTGATTTTCACTCTATCTTTTCTGTATAAACATGCTAATCAGTGATTAGTTTTCATGTTTATACTTTATTTTTATTTTTATTTTTTATTTTATTTTATTTTATTTTATGTTTTTGAATTCATAATATTCAACTAAGTTGATGAAGAAGAAAAATTCTTCTTCATTAACTTCACATCACTGTTTTCCTGAAATCTCTTGACAAATTCTTCTCTTGAAAGTGGCTTATGATACAGCTTCAATCTATGACCATTTACAAGAAAAGTGACCTTCTCTTCATCTATTGTCCTGATTTTTATTGCTCCATTGTAAAAAATTCTTATAATTTCATAAGGCTCAAGCCAATGTGTTTGGAATTTACCTTGGAAATCCTTGAACTTTGAATCAAACAAGAGAGCCCAGTCACCTTCTTTGAACTTCTTTTCCTTGATGTACTTATCATGCCATCTAGTCCTTTGTTGTTGGACTATACTTGTTTTTTGAACTGCATCTTGTCTGATCTCATCCAATTCATTAATCTGTTCCAATCTGTGATTTTGTGCCTCTGTTAGATCAAGTCCTAGCTGAACTTCCATTTTGAAAGTTTGAATCTGGAACTCTATGGGAAACAAAACTTGCTTTCCATAAACAAGTTCATAAGGAGTATGGCCTATTGTGCTTCTCCATGTAGTTCTATAGGCCCACAAGGCTTTAGGAAGCCTATTTGCCCAATCTCTTCTATGCAAATGAACAGTCTTCGTTAGGATCCCTTCAATGACCTTATTAGTAGATTCCACTTGACCATTTTCTTGTGGATGATAGGGAGTAGATTTTCTGTGTCTGATTTTGTACCCCTCCATCATTTGTTCCACTAGCCTTGATGTGAATTGAGCTCCTTGATCTGTAACAATTTCCCTTGGGACACCAAAACGAGTAAAAATATCCTCAACAAGAAAATTAACTATAGATGCTTCAGTAGCAGAAAGTAATGGCTTGGCCTCTACCCATTTGGTAACATAATCAGTGCAAACTAATATATATGTCTTTTGTCTTGATGGAGGACTAATAGGTCCTACAAAATCTAAAGCCCATTTTTCAAAAGGTTCAATATGTACCTGAGGCTGCAATGGCATCTCACCTGAAGGAGAAGGTTTCCCTACCCTTTGGCAACTGTCCCACCTTTTGACATACTCTTTAGCATCTTTAAAAAAGGATGGACAATAATATCCTAAATGAAGGATATTATAAGTTGTTCTTTTATCAGCAAAGTGTCTGCCACAAGGTTCATCATGACATGCTTTGAGGATCTCAGACATCTCATCTTCCCGAACATATCTCCTAATGATAAAATCTGGACCTGTTTTGTATAACTCATTAGCAACCCATGAATATTTTGCAATGTCATAAATGATCTTTATTTTGTCTCTTGCATTCATTATTGAAGGAAATTTTCCTGAAACTAAATAATTAGCAATTTCAGCAAACCAAGGAGTCTGAGTAAAAATTGCAAAAAGATATTCATCAAGGAATTGATCTTCAACTGGGGTATTATCTTTGATGTTTTGGAGTCTAGATAGGAAATCAGCTACTGTGTTTTGTTTTCCAGGCCTATCTAGAATGGTAATGTTGAATTCTTGTAAAAGAAATAACCATCTTATGACTCTGCCATTAGTAATTGATTTGTTCATTAAATATCTAATTGCAGAGTGATCGGTGTGAACAAAAGTTTCATAGCCCGTTATATAGTGTCTGAATTTGTTTATGGCATGAACAAAAGCTAAAAACTCTTTTTCAGTTACAGTATAGTTTAACTCTGAAGGAGTCAAATTTTTACTGGTATAGTAGATGGCATAAGGAATCAGGTCTTTTTGTCCCAATACTGCTCCTAGAGTTGTATCTGAGGCATTTGTTGAAATATGAAAAGGTAACTTCCAGTTAGGTCCCCTTAAAATAGGTGCTTCAGAAATTTTTGTTTTCAGGGTCTCAAAGGCTAACTGGAAATCAGAATTCCGCTTTGAATTCAATAAATTTCCTGTAAGTAATTTGAAAAGTGGAGATACATTCTTGGTGTTTTCTATAAATCTCCGATAATACCCTGTAAATCCTAGAAAACTTCTAACATCTCTTTGACAACTTGGAATGGATAGGTTAGAAATGACTTCAACTTTCGCCTCATCAACTCTAATCCCATCCCCCGAAATGTGGTGCCCTAAAACAATACCTTCAGTGAACATCATAAAACATTTTTCATGACTAAGTGAAAGGTTTGCTTCTTGACATCTTTTTAAGACTTTTTCCAAGTTTTCTAAAGCCTCTTCAAATGTGTCCCCATAAACTGTGAAGTCATCCATGTACACCTCTACACAGTCATGTATTAGATCCGAAAAAATTCCTAATACTGCCCTTTGGAATGTTGCAGGTGCATTGCATAATCCAAATGGAAATATTCGGTAAGCATAGGTACCCCAAGGACAGGTAAATTTGGTTTTGCTCGATCTTCCAAAGGTTACTTGGATTTGATTATAACCACTAATACCATCTAAACATTAGAAGTACTTTTTGCCAGCTAATGTATCTAATACCTGATCTATGAAAGGTAGGGGAAAATGATCTTTAAGAGTAGCTTTGTTTAATTCCCGATAGTCAATACATACCCTCCATTTACCATTTTTATTTGGCACAATTACCAAAGGAGAAACCCACTAGCTATCTAAAATGGGATAGATGAAGTTAACATTTAACAATTTCTGCAATTCTTCCTTAACAATCTCCCTAAGATTTGGATTTATCCGTATCTGAGGTTGTTTGATTGGTTTACAATTTTCCTCTATGTAGATGTGATGAGTGCAAGTCTTGGGGCTTATCCCTTTCATATCAGTGTACTCCCATGCATATGCAGAATAATGTCTCTGTAAAATCTTAACTAGCTCTTCTTGTTGAGATTTCTCTAAGTTCTTGTTTATGTTTAAGGTTTTGCCTGGAAATATCTCAATTGTAGAGCTACCAAATTTATCCATGGAATAAAGAGACATCTGCCTTGATGATAAAAACTCAATGTTGGATTCTTCTTGAAATTGTTCATGCTTATATTCCGAAGAGGATTCAAAGTTTTCTAAGGTATTCAAAATTTGGCTATCTTCACTAATTTCTGAAATTGTGAAGAGAGGTTGTAAGTATTCTTCATCCTCTATCCATTGAGTATCATCTAATTCTGTAATTGTTCTTGCTGGAGGATACAAGGTAAATTTCTTGGTTGAACTACCATCAGAGATGTACATATCACTGGATCTACAACTAATGAAAGCATCAGCTGTAGCTAACCAAGGTCTTCCTAATATAATAGGATGCCCTCCTAGATTATTCTTAGGAGTTAGGATCATAAAATCCACAGGGTACTCCCAAGAATCTAGGGACACTGGAATGTCTTCTATTACCCCATCGGGTTTGATCACAGATCTGTCTGCTAATTGTAATAATGTGGGTGTAAAAAGAAGATTAGGAAGTTTCAGTTTATCCATGATTTGTCTACTCATGATATTGATTGCTGCTCCTAAATCAATGAGTGTGTTTTGGATCTCAATTCCATTGATGTGAATTTTAACAACTGGATTTCCTGGGTCTAGATACTTTGGAATAACAATCTTACCCATCATGATATCTGCTATTTTTCCAACCAGTTGAATTTTCTTTATCTCTCTTATTCTTTTTGTTAAACACCATCATTAGGGGAATTTTGAGGTCTAAAATGGGCCTCCTAAGGAAATTATAAAATAATAGTGGAAAAAATCAAATAAGATTTGATGACATCATCAAATTTTAGAGGGAAAAATGAAAAAACTACTTTTTCAATTCATATTTTCAATTTATCTCCCAAAGTTTTTACTCAAATTTCGAGCGGGAGTACTCGTTGGATGAAGAATTTAATTCCTCATCCAACGAGTACCCATGTTGCATACTTTCGATGGGTCCTACTACATGAAAAATGAGAAATACATAAAAAAAAAACGTGATTACAATCACGTTTTTTATGTATTTCTCATTTTTGGTGTAGTAGAGTTCATCGAAAGTATGCAACATGGGTACTCCTTGGATGAGGAATTAAATTTTGCATCCAACTAGTACTCCCACTCGAAATTTGAGTAAAAATTTTGGGAGATAAGTTGAAAATACGAGTTGAAAAAATAGTTTTATTATTTTATTATTTTTTAATATTTGTACTTTTTTATTTAAAAAATGGTGAATCATCCCCCATGGTTGACATCATCATCTTGAATCCTATTGGTTGTTATAAAGTTTATTTTTGTTGTACATTTTTCTTAGGAGGCCCATTTTAGACCTCAAAATTCCCCTAATGGTTGAAGCACACACATGGTGTATGAGAGGAATAACACACACACACGAGACTCAACACACAATGAAAGATAAGCGTGAGGCTTTCTTATTTTTCCATTATACATGATGTACATTTATAATATAATGGTGTGACTCTTGGTTTCATATTCCAAGGTCACTTGGACTCCATTGTGACTTTTCGCATTCCACACCTACCCATGTAGGATTAGGTGTTCCAACACCCCCCCTTAATCCAAAGGGGTATGTGTGAGTCCAAGAGGAGAGTTGTAATACAAATATGCAAAGTATACATGGCAGCACTTGGGCTGAATCAATTCTCTGAAATGTTGGAAAAAAGAGAGGTGGTTTAAGGATGACCACCAACACTGGAACGCAAAACTTGTTGCAGTTCCCGGAACTCTTCCAAAAATGGCAAGACGTTGAAGGCTTCTACTAGAGGAATTGTCCCTCATAAAAAAGGGAGACCTTTGACATAAAAGAAGGGAGGTCTACTACCTGTGATGGTTTTAGGATTAACAACAACTCTGAAATGCTTGAAGCATTTCCTAGAACTCAACCAAAGTTGGCAAGAAGCTGAAGGCTTCTGCTAGAGGAAGTGTTCCTCATATATGAAAGGGAGACCTTCGACCTAAAAGAAGGGAGGTCTACTACCTGTGGTGGTTTTAGGTTGTCCACCAACCAAAGATGATGGTTTAAGGTTATCCACCAACCGAAGGCATTCTCATGGGCATCCGTGTCTGCAGCACCATGCAGATACGGAATGACGAATTGTGGCTGGGGCTCGCCGAACCTCTTTGTGTCTCGCTGCAACTGCGAACATGGAATGAGGGTGTGTGGCTACGAACTCGCTTGATACGACGACGGAAAGCACTTACATGACCACCCATTTCCCCCTGTGGAGGCAAGGTGAGATGATGGCGAAAACTCAACTGCAAGTTTGCTCAATATTCTAGAACATGTTCTGACATGCGACTTAAACATCTTCTTGGCTGCTGATGCCCATTGCCAAGAAGCAATCCATCCAAGATGAATCTTCGTTCTTGCAGGAGGCTTGTTTTTGAAGCATCTGTGTGAAGAATGGGTGTGCTGACCACAGTGCTTGCATGGATGAAGTTCAAAACAATGATCTTTCATATGGCCAACTCGATCACAGTGTTGGCATTTTAAAATCTGTGATTGTTGTTGTGGAGCAAGATATGGAACAGCTGCAGGTGAACTATCATATAGGAATCCAACACTTTGAAATATGATGGGCTTGGTGTAGTCTAGAATATGAAAGGACACATCCTTGTCATATCCAAGACCAGTTCTGTGCTTGTTGTGGACAAGCTCTTCCCAAGGTCTAATGATGGGCTTGAGAAGTGCAGGTTGAACTACTGCATCTGCATGAAAATATTCTCTAGTACAATGAACTGAATGTGAATCATCTGCAACTTTATCTTCTTTCTTCTGATGAGAGTCCTTCACAATCTTCTGAACAGAAATAGGTTCAGAATGGTGACTCTTTTGTTGAAGTTCATATTGTTGGAGCTGAGATTCCAACTGCAAAAACTCAATCTTTTCATGTGCATCTTGCAAACAAGTTTGAATGTTACAAAGAGCATCCTTGCTCATTTTTATCATGTCATCAACATTTGAATGAATGAGGTTATTCAAGAACTCTAATGCCTCATTGATTTTAGCCATTTTCAACAACTTAGGCTCAAAAATTGAAAGGGTGTCGACTTCAACCGAAAATGCACCTGTTTACAATGTGATTCCTTTCAAACAAATATAAATGACTCTAAAGAATTTCCAACTATGGAAATCTCAAACTACAAAATCTGCTCCTCAAATGATGGAGGGCAATCAACAATTTTTCAACAACTCAAATACTGATTGCAACTATGAAGAAGCAATATCCACTCACAATACAATGTCGATACAATACAATATTTCTGCAAAATATGTGCAGCTGGAAACACTTGTGCAAGAGGCCTTTAAGGCAGTTGAATTTTCTTCAAATAACTGTTTTGCAAATGATGGAAAACTTGTCTTCAAATGTCAATTTCTTCAGAAACTCACCCTCTTGTATATGCCACAAATCACACAATGTCAAATCTTCTCTTTTCACTATGTATTCAGTCCATCTGCTCACATGTCATTTCCTCTTTTTCTGCTGTTTGTTTTCTTTCCTTCCTCTCTCTCTTCTTCTTCTTCTTCTTCTTTTTTTTTAATTAAAAAATAAATAAATTAAAAATGGAGGGAATTTAAAAGGAGAGGGAAATTTATTGGGAGGGGAAGGGGGGTATTATATGGAGGGTTTTATTAATGGGGGAGGGGGGCTATTAGAAAATTAAAATGGGAAGGGGATTTTTATTTTTTATTTTTATTTATTTTTTTATTAAAAAAAGGGAATTAATTAAAATGGGAAAAGGGCTTTTTAATAATAAAAAATTAAAATGAAAAAGTGGGAACAAATTTAAAAAGGGAGGGGATTAACTTTAAAAAGAGAGGGGAATGAATTTAAAAAGGAGGGGGGGGATTTTAATTTAAAAAAATAACTACTAGGATTAATAAAATATGGGAAGCATGGATTAATTTAAAAATTTAAAAATTATGAAAGGGGGCTTTATTGTAAATGGAGGTGGTAAGGGGAATGAGAGGGTAAAGGCGTAATGAGGATTTGAGTGGGTGAGAGATATGTGAGGGGGAGGTTAAGAGTACAGGTTCATGGGAGGAGGGCCGTGAAGGGGTGGGTGTGTGCGTATTTTAAAAAAGGGAGGGAGGGTATTATAATAAGGCGGGGGGCGTGAGGGATGAGCGCCGAGAGATGAGGTTTAAGGGAGCGTTGGAATATGGGGGAGTGTGGAGGGCTGCGTAGGAAGAATGGAGTCGTGCAGCTGGTGTATGCCGTAGGGAGGGAGCAGGTAGAGCGTAGGCCACTGTGAGAGGGGCACTAAGCAGATAGGCGTAGAGCAGAGTGGTAGCGGGGGTTAGGCGGAGCTGAATGGGGAGTGTGCGAGGTATGGGGTGGGATGAGTGTTTAGTTGCAGAGAGGGTTCACGGGTGTGGGGAGTGGGAGTGATAAGGGGAGAGGGGTGGCCGTAGCATAGGCGGGTGGGAGTGAATGGCGAGGGGGATGGGTAGAGGGTTAAGCGTTGAATGGAAGGGTTGGGTTGAGCGTATGTATAGAGTGGTGGGAGCGTGGAGTGATAAGGGAGTTGTCGCAGGGGAGGGCTGTGAGATGTGAGAGCCGTGGGTAGTGAGGCCGTGAGGGCCGAGCTCTGTTCAATTTTTTTTTTTTTTTTAATTTAAAATCAGCAGAGAGCAGTGAAAGATTTTGTACAATAGCAGTAGAATTTTTTTCAAATGTGTAGCAGAAACAAATCCAGCAGCAGAAAATGCAGATATGAAGAATTTTTTAGCAGAAAAACTCAGATTTATTTTGCAGTAAAAAAACTCATAAACTTCTTTAGAAATCCAATTTAAACAATATTCCAGCAGCTCTTCAAATTGCAAAATAAAAGCAGAAATTGCAGGAAAAATAAGCAGTGAGAAAACCTTCAGATGCACAAGGCTGCGTTTCTCCAAACCAATTTCTGAACGCTGGGATTTTGAATGCTGCTCCTCTTCAAAACACTTCTAAATGGCGGCAAAAACACTGCTGCAGAAACTTTGAGTGCTGCAAAAATGTCAAGAATTTTTGCAGATATGCACAGGCCATAAACACAAATGGCTCACTCAATTTGGAGCAGGGCCAACAATCGCCCGCTCTGATACCATGTTAAACACCATGTTGAAGCACACACATGGTGTATGAGAGGAATAACACACACAGACAAGAGACTCAACACACAATGAAAGATAAGCGTGAGGCTTTCTTATTTTTCCATTATACATGATGTACATTTATAATACAATGGTGTGTCTCTTGGTTTCATATTCCAAGGTCACTTGGACTCCATTGTGACTTTTCGCATTCCACACCTACCCATGTAGGATTAGGTGTTCCAACACTTTTTCTTGTTTTCTTCATGCTCAACTCCTTTATTGTCTTTTCTAAGATTGGAATTTCCTTGATGGCTTGTAATAATGGGATCTTAATACAAACATTTCTCAGCTCATCTAGGAAATCATAATTAGGCACCATAATTTGTTTCTCTACACCCCTATAAATTTGTAATCTTTCTGGAAAGGGAGGTGTAGAAGTGGATGTTGATGGCTGCTCTAATATAGAAGTTGAAATTATTGGTTCTTTTTGTTTTGATTTTTCAATGTTTGAGTCTTGGAAATTTGTGTTCTCTTCAAGACTTTTATTTACCCGTAGAGAATCTTCCTCATAATTGTCTTGCTCTTGTATGATTACAGAAGGTTTCCTCTTTTCAAGTATTCTTCCAGACCTAAGTTGAACATCACTAAGGTCTAAAGGAGTGATCAAATAAGTTGGAAACTATTGGCCTTCTATCATATATGTGTTCTGAGGATTTTTATTGTTGGGGTTTGGTATGGGTTGGGCAGGCAACTGATTTGTTTTATGAGGAAATGGTAATGGAAGTGGTTGATTTTGATGTTGTGGATTTTGAGGATTTTGTTGAAAATTTTGTTGAGGAGGGAAATGTGGATATGGTGGATAGGATGGTGGATATTGGTAATACTGAGAGTATCTTCCCTAGGGATTTTGTGCTCCTTGTGCCCAAGTTTGTGATTGATTTTGAAATTGGGGCTAAGGTTGCTTCCAAGAATTCCAATTTTTTGGGGGTTGATTATACATCTAATCATGGAATCCTTGTGTTTGAGGTCCTTGCCAAGGCCTCCTGGAGACAAAATTGAGAGATTCTATGGAACTTGTAGGAGTTTCTTCTTGAAGGACAGCTTTAAGACCAGGAAGTGAAGGGCAACTCTTGGTCTCATGTTTTTCTGAACAAATTACACAAGTTTCCACAACTTTTGCATCCAAAGGGCACTCTCTCAAGGCATGTTTCTTTCTACATTTGGGACAAAATATTGCTAAGGCATCATATTCAGTTTTCTGCTTGTTTTGTAACTTAAGGGTGTCTATTTGTTCACTAAGACTCCCCAAGATATCAGATTTTAATTCATCAAGCATATGTCCTATTTTTTCCCTACTTACTGTCCCAGAAGCAGACTTACTTGCCCTTGCAAGAGCGGGGTCTCTTGGTCCTTTTACAATTTTAGATTTCCCTCTTGAAAGGTTGATACATAATTCAGTTATTTCAGGTAATGTAAGCTGAGATATATCCCCTTGTCCCATCATGTTAATGAAATCTAACCATTCATCCCTAATTGTCTTCAACGAGAGAGCTTTCAAGGTATCTTGGTCTAGGTTTTCCATTTTTGCTCTTTTGATGTTGTAGTTAAATCTCTCCAACAAATCTTCCAGATTTTCATCTTCTTTTTGTAGCATTTTAAACACTTCCTCCTTATGGTTAACTGGCATACAGTAATCCAAATACCTCTCTAGAAATTCTTGTTTCATGTCTTCCCATGTCCTAATAAATTTGTTGATCAAACTCATAAACCACTTTAATGCTGCTCCTTTCAATGTTGAAGGAAATAGTTTAAGTTTTTGAGCATCCTGTAAGTAGTCATAGGTTCTACATAGGACTTCAAATTCAAATAGGAAGGTTTCAAGATCTTCAGTTTTAAGTCCATAAAAGTTTGGAAGGACATAGGGTGAAATGTTTTTCATAGTTGTATTGGTTTCTTCATCTACTATAGGAAACCCAAAAGAGCTTCCCATTTCTCTTTTACGTCTTCCTCTGCCTCCTTCTCCTTCTGCACCTCTACCTCCTTCTCCTCTACCTCTACCTCTACCCCCTCCAAATATTGTGTGTTCTCCATTAAAGACTCCCCCTCCCCCTTCTTCCGCCATAGTTGATTCTTCTGTGGAAGTGGAAAAGTTTGTATCTCTAGCAGGGGTCCTTGAATCTTCTTCTGAGACAGGTTCAGTGGATGAAGTGGAAGGTCTTTCTAATGGAATATCTGATCTTAAGTCCTCTGGAAGTCTAGGATCAGTAAATGATGGAATGTGGGTTTGAGTTGGAGGTGTGCTGGCTCTTGGTCTTGGTGAAATAAGTGGTGTTCTAGGAATTAAGCTTCTGCTTCTTATGAATCTACCCCTTGAGTCTCTTTCTCTATGCATATAATTGTTTTTGGGAGGTAAGAAACAAGGCTACCTAGTTACACTTACTCGGCAACGGCGCCAAAATGTGTGCTCAACTTAGTGTTCCTAAATTGATGTCATAAATTGTCAACCAGGGCTAGTAAACTACTGAAGTGAGGTGCACTATATGTGCCTAGGTATCTGTTTCTCACTACGTTGTGTGTAGTGTTTTTCTGATGTTTTTGGTTTTATGGTTTTATGTTAAAAAAGAAAAGAACCAAGTGTTGGTGAAGAGAAATGGATGGTTACACTAAAACAGAGCAAAACCTATTCTAAACTGTGTATGGCACTAAAGAACAAAAAATGCAAAGCTTGATAATGACTCATAGCAAGGAAATAAATCACAACATGAACTCAATAACTCATAACATGAACTCATCCAATTCATTAATTAGAAATATGTTGGAATATCTTGAGAAAAGGACAAGTTTAGTGCAAATGAGGTTCTCCTAAGTAAACAATCATCTTAAAATATTACAAAGAATCTCATCCATGGCTAGAAGTTTATTGGAACACAATTGGAAAAGATTATTTGTAGCACAATAAGATTTCTTCTCTGAATTAACTTGTAATGCTAAGATTAATCCATTCTGCAGCTCAACTTGTCACTACTAAGCCTCATTCGAAAGTTAGAGATTTTCTAGAATAGTCTTTTGGGAAAAAGCTTATTTGTGATATTGCAAAAGATTGCAGAACAATCAAGGCCTTAAACTGATATCACTAATTCCTGTCCATATGATGATGCATTAATAGAAAGTCAGAAAAAGAGTAGTTTGTAAACAATGAAGGCCGTGAAGTCTAATTTTTACAGTCAATACAACTTAAAGAACAATGGATAACACTGAACTAGAATGCAATTGATCAAACTTGAAACACAGTGACCACAACTAAACTAGAATGCCATTAACCTAACTTGAAATACAGTGAACTGGAACTGAACTAGAATGCCACTAATCTAACTTGAAATACTGTGAACTGGAACTAAACTAGAATGCCACTAATCTAACTTGAAATACAGTGAACGGAGTTGAACTAGAGTGCCATTATCAAACTTGAAATATAGTGACAGAATTAAACTAGAGTGACATCTACCTCCGGAGTATTTCAACTGAACTAAAATGCAACTAATTCTATGAAATACTACAGCCCTATCTCGTTCAATATGAGTGATATTTTGGAATAGTTTGTAAAAACAAGTCTGGCTGTATCATTCAATGCAAATGGGCATAAAACATAAAGTTTTGAAAAAAAATGCAATTAACTCCTAAAATACTACAGTTATATCCCATCCAATGTTAGTGGTATTTTGGAATAGTTTGTAAGGATAAGACTAGCTGTAGCATCCACTGCAAGTGAGTATAAAAACACAAAGCTCAGAAAATTGCTTAAAATAGGAATGAAACGAGGCTAAGTTACTTATCTAAACCATATGAACAAAGCTTCTCAGGTAGCAGGGGCCCTCTACCACCGGATTAGCATACAAATCTCCTTAAGATTGCCTCAGATCTTGCAATAAAGCGATGCTTCTTTCATTAAAGGGAAAATACTTTAAAACATAGTATTACGGTCTTCTGAGATCTAGCAACAAAACAAAATCTAGCTAGCTGTCTCTCGGTCTCCCGAGCCATATTTATAACAAAATTACATAACCGTCTTTGAGATAACATAGGGATAAGTGTCTTTCCAAATTAAAATCAAATTAGGACTCTGGTGAAAGCCTTGTATTCTGCTTAAGGACATCTGTACAATCCTTGTCCTATTAGAAGTCTATCTCTTAGTTTTGGTTTCCACATGCATAACCACCTGTAGAATTCTGGTCAGACTTTGTAGGGAGCAAGGAACGATGTGGATGAAGTCTGGAATTTACCCATATGATTTTTTCTTTTAGGTGACCCCTGGAACCTGTGAAAACATGAAGACAGCTGCGAAATCGGAAACTAGCTATAGAATGGCTACATTCTGTAGCTAAGTCTAGTCAAAAATTACTACAACAACAAAATCATGAAAACATAGCAAGTTAGTCATTATATACATTCTTAAAGCAATCCTAATCAATCCTATTGATCATTTAAGCCTGTAATTGATGAGGGACAAAGGAAATGAAGTGAAATGTGGTGGAAAAGAAGGACATCTTTGGGGCTCAACACCAGGGAGCACAATTCACCTCCAAACTTGGAAGGGAACTGATAGAAAAGTACAAGATAAAACACAAAAAATCTACTCTGTACCATCCGCAAACGAATGGACAAGTGGATTCCACTAACAAAGTTTTGGAGAATGTCATGACAAAAATTGTGCATATGAATAGAAAAGATTGGTCAGAAAAGTTGAGAGATGCACTATGGGCCTACAGGATCACATTGAACAACACAACTGGATTTAGTCCATACCAGGTTGTGTAAAGTAAGGAAGTCATGTTACCCATATAATTTAAAATACATACATATAAACTTGCAGCAAAGCTGGGAATGGAACTATTTGAAGCACAAGCACAAAGAGTGATTCAATTAAATGAACTGGATGAAATAAGACAGCAGGCAGTGGAACATACATCATTAGTGCAAGAACAAAGAATAAAATGGTATTATTGATTCATCAAGAATAATTTCTTTCAAAAGGGAGATTGGGCACTGTTGTTTGACTCCAAGTTTAAATATTTCAAGGCAAATTTTACAACTCATTGGCTCAGATAGCGGTCAAAATAAAAATAATAGATGAAGCGTCAATTTCATTTGTAGTGAATGGAAATAAGCTTAAATTCTACAATAAGCCTATCAACAAAGAAGATTTTATGAAAATAATTTCAACAGAAATCGATACGGAAATAATGGAAGAGCATAATATGTCTTCTTTAGTTCCAGAATAATAATAAATAATAAATAATAAAAGAGTTTGGTTGTGAAAATCTAAGGGACTGGCACAATACAAACTGGAATTCATATCGGAAAACCAACTTGTTTGGCCAATATAAATTATGTATTTTGTTTTTTTTTAACTTCAGTATGATTTTGCAGAGTTAATCCTCCAAGACATGCAAGAATTGAGGAAAAGTCTTAACACCAGCAAGGGGGAAGTTCATAATAAAACTTTGTAAATAGTTTGAGCAGCTAATTTGAAGAGGGAACCGGAATTACATGACAAAAGGGACTTGATGCATCATTGGAAATATTATGCAGAAGGGACCTGATACATCATTGAAAATATTGTGCAGAAGGGACCTGAGAGATCATTGAGAATATTATGGAGAAGGGACCTGTATCATATGACAAAAGCAACTTGAAACATTGTTGAAAATTACATGTCAGAAGGGACCTGAAACATTATTTATAATATCACTGCAGAAGGGACCTGAACTACATCAACATTCAAGCCTGAAGTACATGTTAGAAGGGACCTGAAACATCAATTACAAACTACAGAAGGGACCTTAACAACATCAACATTCAAAGCTCTTGAATCATTATCAGATGCGAAAACATGAAGCATAAATAAGTCTCTACATTTCAATATATCCTAGAAGAGCCATCATTATGATAATAAAGACATTGTCAACCATCATTTTACCGGAGGACATCATTGACATCAAATATTTTATGGGAGTACAAGTACAGTAAGTGAAAAAATTCTCTTAAACTTTTGATTTTTTTTTTTTTTAAATCTAGAAGTTGTTAAGACTAATTTAGTGCTTGATATGAATTTTACCTATATCCTACCACTACCTTCATTATTTTACCTATTATAATCCCCTATTCATTACCCTTTTCCTACACTTACCCTCATACATTAACCATCATTCCATATACCATACTTCATTACCACTTTCGTACATTTAACCATCATTCCATATACAATCATTCCAATCATTTTTAAACCATCACATTAATCCTAATTATTTTCTCAAGCATATGGATCAAGAATTAAAGGCTCAATATTAAAATCCTTGTTGACCTACAAAAACAACAAAGGTTAGTGTCATGACAGAAATTTCATTTTAAACATGACCATTCTAGGGTCATTTTAAAATTAAATTAAACAATAAAAGATTAAGACTAAGCTATAATCACAAAAATGCAAACATATATCATATGATAAATCTAAGGTATAAAAATGGGCAGACAATGAAATTTACAAAACCTAATTTGATATGGAAATGGAGCACACAATGCAAAATGACAAAACAATGCAAATGACATAACCCACGTTGAAATGCAAACACAATGCAATAATTATGATGCATTTTTATTAAGGTATGGGCATGAAAAGGAATGAAGACGGATATGAATGAAGAACAAAACATCATAGAACGTGATTTATGGTTACGGGACATATGCAAACACCATGCAGCAAGGATGTAGTGCAGGTTATAGAAACTAATCCAAGGAGGCATCTGAGTCTGAGGTCGGCATGAAAAATGGTCAACACAAATTCAAAAACACATTTCTATGACATACAATAAACCTTGTGCAAATATTAAATCCTCCACCATTTTTAAACTAATAGACCCCTGTGATTGCATTCTTCTTTCACCATCACATCCATTGCAGTCTCCGCGAAATGAATTTGAACACTATGCAAACCATAGGCATGCGTTTGAACACCCTATGAAAAATGAAATTGAGTAAGAAAATGCAAAGAGGTTGTGAAGAAACTTAAGCTGAGAGAAGCAAGCATAAAAAATAGCAAAAGAGGAGCGAAGAAATAAGAAGGCATGTTGATGTTGATTGAGATTTGAGCCAAGATATCTGCCCATCGTGTTAATCAAACACACCAACAAATTGCAGATATTTCATGGAAGAGAATAGGTAAGAACAAACTCCGGATTTTTCTCATTAGTAAACGGATATTCAGAATGAATGAAACTCGGGATTATGTGTTGAACACGAGTTAAACTACAAGTTATAAATGTGTGTCTCTGCCACCGTTTAGGTTATCTCTGCCATCGTTAGCTTAAATCTGCCACGTACTAGCACATGAGGATTCTGAGATTATTAAAGAGGAGTCTTAACAATAGTAATGTTGTGAAAACTCAGGATACGAGGCTAAACTCAAAGAAAATCTCGGGAGATATCCAAAGCAGGTAAAAAAATTGAATTCTTCTACATATAGCCACGAAATTTTCATATTTCATTTTTTTTTAAACAGAGTGTTGCACAGTGAGTGAATTTTGAAAAATACAGTGAGTCATTTGATGATTGTTTGACATATACACAGTGAGCCATTCGTTAAATGTTTTTTCAAACAGTGAGCCTAAATCATTCCAGTTTGAATGCACAATGAATTTTTCTCAGTGGAGGAAGAATTATGTATGAATTCAAAGAGTAGAAGAACATTGTGGCATAATTTATTTATTTATTTTAAATTACACACTAAATTTAGAGACAAAGAATTCTACATCAAAACATAGGATAATTTTTTACAAATTTTTGACAAAACAGAAAATAGAAAATGATAAATATATTAATAAAAACATGTTTACAATGTTTTTATGATCTTTCTATATCAAAATTTTGTGTTTTAATCAGTTTTTGGAAGAAGTGGGCTCGTTTTTGTAAGAGAACAAAGGTTGAAGAAGATTGATTTCATTCCTTTATCAAGAGCATCAGAGAAGAGGTAAGCCTTATCACCATGAACATAATGCATGAATAAGTCAACAAGATCTATATGTGTGCATAAATTTTATTTTCAAAATGAGAATGTTGACAGTGCAAGGTTACATAAATTAGTTTTCAGAGCATATGGCTACAAAGGAAGAACCAAAATATTTCCAAATTGAGCATTGGGAAAAAGAGACCATAGAAAAACTTTATCAGGTTGGTCTAATAGGCTTCCTCCAGAAGTTTAATGGACACAATGAGAGCATCACAAAGGAGTTCATAAATAATTACACACAAGAGAAAACCATGGTGGGAAACTTATTTATCCCATTAAATCCAGAATCCATTTCTCGGGCCTTAGATCCACCACTATTAGTGGAACAATATCATAAGGGTTTGCACTTTAATGATAAGTCTTTCTTTTTGGAGAAAAATAGGAAGGGATCATTTGATAGAACCAAGAGGATTCCGAGGGAATGGTTTAATGAGCCATGGGAAGAGTTGGTGTTAATTATTAAGATATTTTTCACATGTGACATTAGGCACAGTGTAGTGCATCTATATCATATTAAATTGCTCCAACATATTAAGGGAGAAGTGAAAGTCTAAAATTTTGATTAAAATGATAGAGAATGTGAGGAATGAAACTAAACCCAAGGAAGCACAAATCTACCATCAGGGACTCATAAAAATTCTTGTAGAGTATCAAATGAAAACCAAGGGTGTAGTGTGGAAAGAGTTTTTAACTCAACATCAGTTTGAAGAACAAATCATAGAGAAGAAGTTTAAACGAGTTCATGAAACTAATAGCATAATGAACTCACCTCTTTATCCAAGGAAAAGGTCCAAGAAGCAACAATAGATTGTCATGATTGAGAGAGAAGCATCTTTCCTATACATTCCTAAGAGACATAGGAGAAAAATTCCAGCAGACACAAGCAGTAAAGAGAAATACCCTAAGGTACAAATTGTTGAAACACCTCCCACGGAAAAACAAGTTGATGAAATCATTGAAAGATTGCAGAAAGAAGCCTATGAAAAGACATTGGAAAGAAATTCATACTTTGATAATGTTGAGGTAGAAGCCACTTCATTTTCTAGAGACACAAGAGAGGAAGAGAAAGACCTGCACCATAGCAAAATAAAAGAGTTGACAGATCAACTTGAGCTAACAAAATTTTGGAGAGGCATTTGAAGCAAGAGAACAAGACATACAGGAAAAAAAATGCCAAATTGATCAAGGAAAATGAAAATCTGAATGAGAAAGTTGGAAAATTAGAGACAAATAGTGCGCTTCTTTCTAAACAAGCTTGCAAGTGGCTGAATGAGGAAAACACATGGAAATATAAGTATGAAAGACAAAAGGTGATGGCTTCAATCTACAAGGGATAAAAGTATAAATGGATAGATTGTCTTTTGCAAGTAGAAAAGAAGGAGGCATATGGATCAGGTACATTATCTACATCATATCTTAGGAGATCTAAGAGAAAGAAGCAAGCATGAGGACATGCTTGTACATCAGCAAGGGGGAGATGTTGGCCCTGATTTTTTATCCAATTTTGTTTAATTAAATAAAATTTATTTCCATGATATACATCCATAATCCATCCATATTCACTCTATTTTGACCAATTTATGCATATCCAGGTATATAAATTAATTTTTGCAATTTTTATAATTTTTTACAAAAATTGAATTTTAAGTGCATTTTTGGACAGGACTAGAAATTACCGTAATGGTTTCATTGATGTCATACTTGCAGGACACCTAGGCTAGAACAGAGCACATTTATAGAAAGTTTGGTAACTAAGAATGGACGTGCACCTATTGGTTCGGTCAAACCGAGCTTAAACAGGTCCGGTCAAAGTCGGTCAAACAGGACCTGTTATTCTGGGAATCCCTAGGAAATAGGCCAAATTTAGCATTTTCTGGGATTTTCCAGATTTTGAGAGATTAGATGGATGAGATTGACTATAAGAGATAGGATAAGGATAGACATGGCTGTTAGAGACATTTTAGTTAATTTTGTTTCATATTTCTCTATTTAAGCCAAGGACATTGAAGGCATGAATATGTAGAATCTCTATAATTTCACTTTGATATTTTTGAAATTTGGAGAACTAATTGAAGAACCAGTTCTATATTATTTTATGTTGTTCTCTATGGTGAATGCTATATTGAGTTTCGGTAGCTGAGAATTACTTTCAGTGTGTGAGGCAAGGGTGGAGGGCCCCCACACCGAGCTAAGTGCACTTTCTGGTTAATTTAGTTGCAATTTCCTGAGCTAGTTTTGTTTCATGTTTAATCAATTAATTAGATGTATGATGATATGCTATGATTTCTGATGAATCGTAATATAATTTATAATCTGCATATGAAGGGTCAAAGCAGTGTTTAAGTTAAACTCTCCTTCTATCTGATCAAGGACTAGAAACTAGAATTCATCTTTCTTGCTTTTAAGTGATTTTCTGAATTTCCAGTTTTCTAACAATGGCATTAATGATGAATGAATTTATAATGAAGGACAACAATGAACTCCTTAGTTAGGGGCCTCTTCTATTATTATTTTATATATCTTGAATTATTTTTCATTAGTGGTTTTGGTTTTTGTTCATGAAGTAGTATTGTAGAGAAGGACAAACAAATTCTCCTAAGTTAGGAGCTTCTTCTTCTACTTATTACATAATTGAATTAGAAATTGTTTTGTTAAGTTTTATATTTGTAACATTCATTTCTTTTAAAATCAATAATTCATCTTCTAAACTTGACTAAAATTGAAATCCATATATTTTATATATGCTTCTAAGTTCTACAAGCTCGGATTGATAATAAATACTTGTGTTAGTTTACCCAGTAAACAAACCCAACAACAAGCTCTCATCACCATGATCACACCAGAGACCACCACAAAAGGTATAACAAGTCTCGATATTCGAAATTTCATTTTGATTATAAGCATGTTTCTAATCATGAAGGTAAATCATGGCATAAGAAAACTTGTCGTTTTTGTGGTTTACATAACCATGTCATTGCTGAGTGTTGGAAAAGAATGGTGACACAAAGGAGGATGAGGCATGGAAAGCCTTCTCCATGGCAGGGAAAGAAATTGATTAAGCAGGTATGGAAGAAGTGTAGGTTTTAACTATGTACAGAAATTATCTACTAACGAATCTTAAAACAAAAAATAAACAATAGTGAGAGCATAAAACATAAAACAGATAAACACAGAGATTTTCCCCTAGATCCCAAATCGGGACGACCAACTTGGATTTTCATTATATTCCTTTTAGTGTTATAACACATATATACACATGTCGAAGCATACATAAACCTCAATCCATTAACCCTGGATTACAACATAACCGTAGTTCCCTTGACCGGATCTACAAAATACCAGGGGCCGAAAACCATCATGCACCAAAACCATGTGCAAACCCATGCACAAAACCATGGGTGCGTTCGCCTACCAGAAAATAAGGACCAAAAAAAATTTCCAGGGCGTTTCCCCTGACCCTGACAGGGGGGATACCACCCCCCTATGACCCCCCCTGACATTGCACCCAACACAACGTATAGGGGGGGCTATTGCCCCCCCTGTGACCCCCCCCGTGCGTGATTAGTCGTGGAAAGAATATAACACAAACCCAACATTCTCCCACTTGTTTTCTTTCCATAGGGGACCACAGGAGAGCTAAGTCATTAGCCCAGCTTTGCAACACCCATTGTTTCTCGACACAAAGAGAACTTCTGAGTGCTCACAGACTTTGTCAATGCATCTACAACATTCTTCAAAGTGTCCATCTTTACCAACAACACCCTTTTAGCCTCAACCATATATCTCACAAAGTGATATTGAACATCAATGTGCTTCATCTTTGAATGATAAGCATGGTTCTTAGCCAATAAAATTGCACTTTGGCTATCACAGTCTATCCTTATAGCTTGCTACACCAACCCCATACTTGAACACAATCTCTGCAACCAAACTACTTCCTTTCTTGCATGAGTGGCTACCATGTATTCTGCCTCTGTAGTTGAAAGAGTCACTACAGACTGTCTTTTACTCATCCAATTAACTACACCTCCAAATAGGCTAAACACATACCCACTTGTAGATCTTCTTTGCTCTAGATCTCCAGCCCAGTCTGCATCAACACAACCACGAATGTCCAACACTCTTTCCAATCCTGGTCTTCCCTTGTAGCACAAGTCATAATCACTAGTGCCACGCAAATATTTGAAAACCCGTTTCACTGTTGTCCAATGCTCCTTCCCCGGGTTTGACATAAACCTGCTCAATACTCCCACTGCATGTGCAATGTCTGGTCTAGTATAGACCATTGCATACATCAGGCTACCCACTGCACTTGCATATGGAACACGGGACATATCCTCCCCTTCTTCTTGTGTCTTGGGACACTTTTCAACAGACAGCTTTGTACCTACAGGAATCAGAACATTCACCGGTTTACTATCCTGCATATTGAACCTTTGCAATATAGTCTCAACATACTTCCTCTGGTTTAACCAAAGCTTCCTCTTTGCCCGATCTCTCTTAATTTCCATGCCCAAAATATATTTTGCAGCACCAAGATCCTTCATGTCGAATTTGGAGAATAGTTGGGTCTTCAAATCTTGGATAATTTCTTTGTCATTTCCAATCAATGACATATCATCCACATATAATACCAAATAAATAACACGATCACCAATTAATTTAAAATAAACACAGTGATCCTCCTTGCTTCTGGTGAAGCCAAGTCCTCGTATGTAGGTATCAAATTTCTGATACCACATACTTGGTGACTGTTTTAACCCATACAAAGACTTCTTAAACCTGCATACTAGTTCTTTCTTCCCCTTCACCATAAAGCCTTCAGGTTTTTTCATGTAGATCTCCTCTTCTAGATCCCCATGAAGAAATCTTGTCTTCACATCCATCTGTTCTACCTCAAAATCAAATGCAGCAGCAACAAATAAAAGTAATCTAATAGAAGTAACTTTGGCAACAGGAGAAAAAATATCACTAAAATAAATTCCCGGCACCTGGGAATAACCTTTTGCTACCATCCGAGCTTTATATTTATCCACCTTTCCTTCTACATTCATCTTCTTCCTAAACACCCATTTTCTCCCAATGGGCTTCCTTCTAGCCGGCAACTCCACTAGATCCCATGCCTCATTTTTATGCAAGGATGCCATTTCATCAACCATGGCCTCCTTCCAGATTTTTCCATCCTCTAAATCTACTGCCTCCCTGACAGTTCTAGGATCATCATTAGTTATAGTTAAAGAAAAATTTGAACATAAAGCAGATGGACTATACCTTTTTGTTTGTCTTCTTTCTCGAGTTGATCTTCTCACAGTTGGAGTTTGTGGCTCTTCCTCTTCTGAGTCTTCTTCAGTTGTAGAGTCTGATTCATCCTCCTTTAGCTCAAACTCTATCTTCTCAGGTTCCTTTGGTAGGACTTCATGTTTAACAACATCTTTCACCTCTCTAAACATACACATCTGATTTGTGCAACCTTCCTTGTTCTGGGTTCCGAAACGCAACCGCTGAGCCATCCTTATACACGATAAAGATGCATTTTTCAGATTTATTATCCAACTTGGTCCTTTTCTCCTTTGGAACATGTACATATGCATCACATCCAAATACCCTCAGATGTGAAAGAGAGGGTTTCTTCCCAGTACATACCTCATGTGGAGTCTTATCCTCTAACGTTGATGAAGGTGATCTGTTAACCAAGTAACATGCAGTCTCCACTGCCTCTGCCCAGAATTCTTGTCCTAACTCGGTACCACTGAGCATGCTTCTTGCCTTTTCCATCGGCGTTCTGTTCATTATTTCTGCAATTCCATTTTTCTGAGGTGTGTACGGAGTAGTCTTCTATCGTACTATACCACACTTCTTACATAACTCTTCAAATTCCTTCTTGCAAAACTCCCCACCATTATCTGTCCTCAACACCTTTATCTTCTTCTCTGTCTCATTTTCCACTAGAGCCTTAAATTCTTTAAATATGTCAAAGACTTCGGATTTCCTCATTAAGAAATATATCCATGTATTCCTTGAGAATTCATCTATGAATGAAACATAGTACACAGACTTACCTAGTGATGGAACCGACACAGGTCCAAACACATCATTGTGCACAAGCTCTAATATCTTGTTTTCCCTCTTAGCACCAGAAGGAAAACTCACCCGATTCTGCTTCCCATATACACAATTTTCACAGAAATCAAAATCTGGAGAGAAATTAGACATACCTTCTACCATAGCATTTCTATGTAGTATCCGAAGACCCTTCTCTCCAATATGTCCAAACCTTTGATGCCATAGCATGGCCTTTTCTCCAGAGACAGCTAGGCTTTCAACTCAACCTGGGGGAACCACAGAAATGTTGCCAATGATAACGGTGCTCCCTTAAAGCTTGTCTGGTACCAATACCGAACTCCCCGCATTAATACTAGTGCTCCCCGAACCATCTTGCAGGCATCTTTCTCAAACACTATTTTTACACCTGCATCATCCATCTTGCTTACAGAAATCAGATTTCTGGCCAATGCAGGAATATGCAGAACACCAGGAAGTGTTCTAATCCTTCCACCTTGCAGCTTCAGCTTGACC